>JAFELL010002688.1:362500-507500 GCA_019059645.1 Caranx melampygus | reverse complement strand
CACTGTGTCAGCCCACACAATGTCTGTCTGGTCAACCAGAACACTCTGCTCTGGACACACACACACACACACTGCTGCTCTCACTTCCCTCCCGTTACCTCCAGCCTCCACCATGATGAGAGCGGCTGCAGGCTTTTGTTCGAGCCCAGAGGAATTGGAGTTTTCCTCCTTCACCCTTCTCTCCTCTCGTTCTCTCTCTGCTCCCTTGTTAAATGAGCCCACAGTGAGAGCATGCAGTCTGGACCTCTCTGCTCTCTCTCACTGATGTTTCCCTGTGTCTCTGCACCATCACATGCCAATCACTCCTTTGTAACTGCAGCTTGCATATAGATCTAGAAGCCAGGCTTACATAAGGACGAAACCACGGAGCGCAGCAACACCGACACGTCAGCGCGTTCAGCTGCACTTGCACCCAGAGGTGTGATTTTAGAGGCTCGGTGCATGAATGAACTATAGAGAGGGGGGGGCCACGTGAACCTCCGAGGGCGGGGTCATGATTGAACCCAGGAGCCCCCTGATGGGAGGCAACGTTACACCGCAGCAGAAACACACAACGTGCCGCCTCTCTGCGGACGTCACATGTTGTTCCCTCTCATCTGCTCCACAGCTTGTTAATAGCTGGGAGACGGAGCTGCAGACATCTGGCAGGGGGCTAATGCAAATCCATCCTTTCAAGTCACAGGTCAAGTCTCCCAGTCAGAGCCTCCCTCTGTGTGGCTGTGTGTGATCTCCAGTCAGAGGCAGGGAAACTTCAAAATGGTAAAACTCACTGTATTTTTCAAAATGAGATCATTCTGAGAAACGGACTGTGTGAGTGTGTGTTTGAAGTTGTGACCACATTCATCACCCCCCGGGACAGATTACTCAACCTTTCGCCTGCACACGCTCAGCTCGATGGAACAAAAATTCCAGTTTTGCAGCACATTCTGACTTCAAAGAGATCTGATTTACGTCTGATTGGTGTTGCTAGGTGTTAATGAAAATGTGTGTGTGTGTGTGTGTGTGTGTGTGTGTGTGTGTGCGTGTGTGTGTGCGTGCAGTGCTTGCTTGATGCTAGCTGGCTCTGCATGCTTCCTTTTCAGGGTGAGATTATGCAGTGTGAATCCCCACATGGGGCTGCCCCAGAAAAACAATGTGAAAAGGCCAGTGCATATCAGTAGTTTGGTAAACAACCTCCTAATTAGACTCATTGATTACACACACCGGGCTCAGCCAGCCGCGAGATAACTGTGTCCGTGGGGCCGGCCGGCCGGCGGGCGCTGTGTCGATCCGCCAGCTTTCACACCGTAGCCTATGGTACGAGCCGGCGTCTGAGGGAGAGCCTGGTCTAACGTCTGCACGGTTGCTGTGGGAGACGGAGACGGACACTCAAATCTCTCTTCTGATCACACAAACAATTATTCTCTCAAGATCAGCAAAAGGGAACAGCAGCGATTATTAGCTCGTCCAACAGTGTCAAGCTGCAGCTGCACTTCCCAGAGGAAGAAAAGAAACCACATGAACCTACCGGGACAAATCAGGGAGAAAATAGGAGTTGAACTGAGGAGAAGTAAAGTAGGTTTAGGTTCAGAGGATCATCACACGCTCATGGGTGAGAGACTCTCCCATGTGTAAGCCACAACAGTCCATTCATTAGACTGAATTAGTCTCTCTGCTCGATGTGTGTGTGAGAAGCAGGAGGTCTGCTGGGACAGAGATCGACCTGAGACTGACCTGAGAACCTGCCATGGGTATTCACATGCGGCTGACGGCGTCTGCACAGCTCAGTGAATATCCCTGTAGAAAAACAACTGTTAAAACAACACACGGGCCCAGGCCTGGAGATGTGTGTATCTGAGTGTAATTGTGTTTGAATGGATGCATGTGCAAACAGAACATCTGTTTGCACATGCATCCATTAGAGCGTGTGCGTGTTTGCATGGTGTGTGAGCACGTGTGTGCGGGTCTCAGGTAATTGGCACAGTGTTGTTATGTAGATAGGTAGTACGCCTGCTGCCCTGAAGCTGGCGGTGGTGTAGAGAGAAGAGCAATAGTGGGGGAGAATTACCCATATGAAACAAGCCAGCGTTATATTCAGATTGATGAGCGCCATCGGGAACAACGCGACTTTGTTTCTCTATCTCTCAGAGAGACGGCAGCTCTCGTTCTGGCAGAGAAAATATGGCTCTTTTCCAAATCCTCTGTGACTTTCAGAGGAGGTTTGCAGTGCCTGCAGAGAGTCCACAGGCCCATGCGCTGCCTTTCTGGACGGCTCCAGCAGGTATGGGTTTAGTCTGCTCGTAGCTGTAAGGTAAAGGAAACTACGGACTGTGTGTAGTGGAGGTAAACTTTGCCTGGACCGAACACACCGCCTCCATGATGCCAGGTTTCCAGATCTATGAAGACTACTCTGAGGCCGGTGTCGGTACGTCTGCGTTGGAGTTCGGACAAACGCTGAGGAGAAAATATGCTTGTGGTGAGATCTGGTTCATTAATGACAGAAAAAAGCACAATGTGGAGGAAGAAGCACTGGAAACAAAGAAAAGCATGTTTGTGGGCTAATGATTGTTAAGGGCTCACAGGACAGAAAGGAGGGATTAACTTTATGCTAATAAAGGTTCAGGGACTTTGTGTCCCTCTCTCTCCAAGAGCCTAATTATGGATCCATTGTCTGTAGCATTATTAAGCTGTTTGGCTGCTTTGTATTTCTCATGTGATCAATCAGCACAACGTAAGTAGCCTCCACCCTGCTCTTGCCTCAGAGACCAGCGAGCCTACAAAAGACACATATTCAATGGAGAGAGGAGGAGTGGCTTACTGAGATCAATACAGCTACTCTGCAGGTTCAGTGCGGCTGTGCATGTGTGCATTTATTTTACAAATGGCTCAGCTCCTGAGGGACTGATCTGTTCCTCTAATAGAAGGGTGTAAGAGCGTGCAGTCGTCGCAGCAGCAGCAGCAGCAGCAGCAGCAGCAGCAGCAGCAGCAGCCTCTTCCTCTCCTCATCTATTAAAGCTGACCTCACCCTCACCTCCTCCATCCTTTCCTCCGCCTCTCTGCATACTTTTTGTGCATTTCACTTCAGTTCTGTGGAATTACATTTCCTCTCAAACATTTTTAATCCTAAAAGATGCTCGAGACATTTCATTTGCTGCGCTGCCTTCAAATCAAAGCCTCTCCTTTGTCTCAATTCATTGTCGGTGTGTTAGAGTCACATCTGCAGTATTACAGGGCTTCATCCCTCTGTGACGCGCTGCCCCCATAGTCTCCTGCTCCTCGCGGCCGTCTCATTACCAAAGTTAAATTAACCATGGCGCGTACCTTCAGAGCATGCAGCGGTTTTACAGCGCCATCGGTCTCGCTTCACAAATACTCCATCATGTAATTGAATATCAACTCTACCGAGGCCCTTCATAACGGACCGGCCCCTGCACACACATCATTGCACACATAGATGCATCTGTGCAAACACACACGTACGTATAGACGCAGTGTAGTCGGCCTTCTGATGGGTAGCGTCCTGCTGAGGGCATCACATATGGCTGCTACCAGGTCAGATGCCAAATCAAGGGGGGGGGGGGTTCTCGCTGAGAGGCTTCATGGCTGCCACTGCACACTGCATGCAAACAAACACAGTGGGTCAAACAGACAGAGAAATGACAATGACAAGAACAACACATCCTCATTATGAAGATCACAACATGCTGCCACAAAGCCAACACACCTACACACCGACACACCGACACACCTACACACCTACACACCGACACACCTACACACCGACACACCGACACACCTACACACCTACACACCTACACAACACCTAAACATCATCATCTCCGACACAAACATAGCTGGTACAGGACATTATTACACTGCATCCTGTGTCCTATAATAAACCGGCTCCTGTATCACAGAAGAAGAGCTTCCTACAGCTGAGCTGCCTGCCTCGCTGTGGTCATGTCAACGGGAGACGGCGAGGGACAAAATGTGATTAAAATGTGTCCGTCAACCCACACCGTCTTAACCCAGTCCCACCCACCACACCAAATGTCCCACTGGAGTGTGAGCTCACAGCTGACTGTGCCTGGGTTGTGATGCTGGCAGGTTGCATTAGCTTCACTCACATTATTCTCAATCTCTGGATGTCCATTCACATTAAATGTCAAATATCCACATCAATATGCATTAGTGCACTTTAGCCCAGCTGTAATGACAAAGTGGCTGCTATTAGTCAGTGGGAGCATGGTGGTATATAAAGAAGCTTGTTTTAATGTTGATGGCGTCTCGGTTCAGGTTAATCAGCTGTTTCCTGCTTCCTCTCCGGCTCCACCCTGGGCTCTAAAAGCTGTGTATAATCACTACCTCCGATCTGTTGACTCTTTTCCACTGCTCCTTTGGTCCATCTTGTGAGCCACAACCCCCCCCCCAGTGTCTCCAAGCCTTACTGATACTGCCCCCTGCCTTCAACCTCCAGTAATACAGTCTGCACAGCCAGCTGTGGTGTAATTAATTTCTCATTAGTGTAGGCAATAATGACTATCTTCAAATCTCACTTGCCCGCCCTCCCTCCCCCTCTCTGTCTCTGTGTCGCTGCTTGTGTACCCAAATACCCCTGTCTCACTGTTAGTGCCCTGCTGGAGGGAAATATTCACATCCGTGAAAAGGGAAGGCAAACAAACAACAATTAGCTTCCTGTTGACATGGAGAATGGCAGACTCATCTCCTGCAAATTGCCCCTCATTGAGGGATGGTTATCTGGGATTTTCACTTTAGGTGTTCTGTAATGAACTGCCTACTGGAGCTAATCTACTGCTGGCACATACTGTAGCAGCATCAACCTGCAGCGAGTGTGCACACGTGCACGTGCACACTCGCGCGCGGGGTTAAAAAATCATCATGGCTGCAGTCAAAGGAAAAGTCAATGCGACTTGTCTTGAGCTTTGTGGATCAATAGGCGTCTGGCGGGACTCAGACATTCTCCTCTGACCTTTGGTATGGCTGGGCCCATGTCTCTTCCTGTTTCCAACAAAGCGTGCAGTCTTTGTTAACAGCAACAAACAGTTTACTGCACAAGCCCCAAAATACAACACAAGCAGGTGACTGATGTTCAAGTGTGGTGGTGACAGTTACGACCCAGAGGAAGTCATGTCTGCTGTAATCCTGCGCTGCTCTGTGTGAAGCATGTGAGGACGGACGTGACGCACCTGAGAGAGCAGACGTGTCACCAGACGCAGGTTCAGATGAAGGCGGTTTTCTCACTGCAGAACGACGACTTCCTGGCTGTTATGAAAAATATTTGTCTGGCAACGCTGGTGATGTTTCCCCAGACGTTTGGGTAAACACACAGCTCTAAAACCTTGACATTTGAATCACGAGAGCATGAAATCCTATTCATCCTGTCTTTCATGAGCTAATGTGCTTCTTGCTCTGCTGCATATTTTACCCCTGTTCCTTCTCCTCCGCTCCTTCCCTCCTTCCACACTGTCCCTCACTTAAACTGCAGCAGCACGTCAGATAAAAGTTAAGGCTTTGATCGCTCTTTGACTTGAACTCAGCTCTGCTCCACAGTTCTCATCTAATGAATTTACCATTTCTCCGAGCTGTACCACTACAGTCCAATTTCAGATCAGCACAGATTTCTCTCCCCCCCCCCCCCCCCCCTTGTGTTCATTATGCATCACGGAGAGTTGATGAGAAGACTTTAGGCTTGTTGAATACCAAGCAGCATCACAAAGAAACAACTCATCATACACACAGTCTGACCTTCAGCAGTCAACACTTGTTTTCCAGGTGTAAACTGTGGGTCTTGAGTGAATTCTTGACTCAGCAGCACCGTGTCCCTTCACATGACAGAGCATTCATAGACAGGGTTAATTACAGGCTGGCAGCGTCCTCCTCTTCATCGCTGACCCTCACCTTGTTCCTGTTTTGTTTTCATTATCAAAAAGGCCTCTGTTCTGCCTCAAGCACTGGACTGGGACTTGGCGAACTCACCGTGTGCATCCAATCTGATGCCACAGAACGTATTGATGCAATTTATGGTTTCAAACCCAGATACAAACAGCAGGTTTCCCAGAAATCAATTCTTCCATGCAGCACTAAAACAGCAGCCTTCACGGGAACCCGCTGTCTGCAGCCACTGACAGCTGCTGACACAGAGCGGCTGAGAAGAGCTGATTTGTAGTCGCACGCAGGTCGAGGTGAACCTGACCGACTCTGGCTGATGGCCAGCACCACCTTCTTCTTCTTCTTCTTCTGTTTCCAAGACGTACAAAACATACAATCCTCACAAAGTCACTGAAGCTAAATCATTTAACACCTATCTCATTATTAATCATGTATTGATTAGAGGCAGATCCATCCGCTCTCACATAATGGACCCTTTTATATCAGGCTTTCATCACTGCGCGCTCTCCCTGACTGGGTAAACAAAGGTGGAGCTCATTACAGCACCAACATATTAGAGCTTAGCTGGGATGTTTACTTCTCTGCTTCCACATCCAAAGTCTGAACAAGCCCATTGAAACGTTACAGTAATGATGCAGTCTTCACTTTCTGACAGCACAGGTGTCCAAGGACGCCGTGTCAAAGGTCAAAGGTCAGGACAAACATCCTCATAGTCCAGGTATGAGGTCTGATGATGGAAACTTCAGAGCAGAGAAGCTGCATCAAATGAAATGTAAACAATGTGACTGAAACGATACACGTCTGACAATCTGTGGATGCTCTCTGAAGACGATTCATGTTACTGTGGGGACGCGTCTCTGTCTCCGTCTCTGTGTCTCTATGCATGTTTGTGTCCAAAGTGGGATTTGCCCAAATCAAGAGCCGTATTCACGTGTCCATCCCACTGAGACGTGACAGGACACAGGTCAGACAGAGAGAGAGTGAAAGTACCTCTGACACAGCATGTGACGGACGGTGAGGAGGAAGAGGATCCCAGGCCAGTCCCATGCTCCAGACCGCTGAAAGCTGTAAAAGCTGTTAAAAAGAGCTTTTCATGCAGGAGAGAGCCTTTAATCATTCGGTCGTATGATGAGGAGCAGCTTCACTAATCATCACGTGGAATATCAGCATTCTGCTTTTTCCAGCTTTTCATTAAAACAAGTGAAATACTGTCAGGCTGCTAAAATTATCAGTGCATTACCACTGCGCCATAGAAACCTGTCAACTGCAGAGAGTTATTAAGAAATTAAAACTGATTAGGGTTCAAGTCTCCAGTCTTGAGAAAAACTAATTAAGCATAGTCTGAGATGAAGTGGCAGAAAATTAGATATATACACATGAAGGGCCGCCGTCCCCAGAGAGTTATTTAATTCAGCCCATAACACTCATGATGCTCATGATGAACTCCACTTCACAGCCTGTTTCCATCAGCACCAGTGCTTCTGATTTAAACAGTGACCAGTCAAAAGAAGGAGAAGAAGAAGCAACGCAGCCACAACGCAGGGATTCAGGGACAAACACTGCACACGGGTCGAGCTGACGTCAGCCAGCAGATGACCTGAGATCAGCTTGAGCAGCAACAGCCGTCTGCGACGCCGCAGAGCCGCAAGACGACGACGACGCACAACATCCACGTCTCACCTCAGTGCAGAGTGAGAGAGTCACGAGCTTCGACAGGAGAAGAGCGACACTTACCACATGACGTGCATGGCTCCATGTCAGGTCCCACAGTAACAGGTGACACACCCACATTACAGCCACATCACACACACACACACAGACTAACACACACACGCTCATGAACGCAGATGTAAACATTCAAGTGCAAGTGAATCCTGAAGCCGAAGATGAGTGTGAGCTCAGCTGTCAGCGCAGACACCAGTCAATCAGAACGGCTCTCAGCAGCGACAGCTGTCACTTTATTTGTCTGTTGATCTGTATTCTACCAAACACGCAGCTGGTCAAGTTATTCATCCAGCAGCTCCTCCATCAGCTCCGCCTCCATTATTGAGTCAATGTTAATCGTGTAATCTGCTCTGCTTGATGTGAGTTTGAAAGCATTAGAGAACACGGTGCTGCGCTCCGAGCTGATCTCTGAGGCCCCGTGTTACGACGAGCAGCAGCTCAGCTGCTCTGTCTGGTGACTAATGGAATAAATTCATCATTAAAAAGTTTGTGGGGAATAAAACAGAGAGACATGGAGGGATGCTGAAGTTGGTGAAAGCAGTTGGATGTAGTCTCCAATGTACTATATGAATACTGTAGGTGATGTGAAGGGGGGGGGGTAGCTGATCGATTATGGCCTCATCTGCAGGAGACTTAACAGAAACAAAGAGGAGTGTGCTGACCACAGACTCAGAGACTCTGGACTGCAGCGCTGCCATGTACTGTAATACACTCTCTTTCAAACAGAGAGCTGCAGAACTGATGAAAGTCAATGAGCCCTGAACTTTGCAGCGAAGCTTATGAGAGTTCTCCATTTTACTGACGCAGACAACACACAGTGCAGAAACAGAGCTGGAGCACTGACATTTCCCTTTTCAAGCAGTTCACCATGCAAACTACAAACCTCCATGAACAGTGTGCAGCTCAGACACTGTGTGCTCTCAGCAGCACAGACAACACGCTCAGACATCTCTTCCTATAGGGAGGATCCAAATATCATGAAAAATAAACGATACATCAGGTCAGACAGTCCAAACTGTGGAGCTGAATAATGACGTGTGCAGGTTGGTGTGTCCATAGACCAGCAGGGGCTACCTCCTGCAGCCGGGTCTCCACACGTCGGTGTAGAGTGACCAACACAACGGACAGTGGTGGTGAACCACAATCAACAAAATGGACAGAGTCCTGACTCAGAGAGTCCTGACTCAGAGTCCTGACTCAGAGTCCTGACTCAGAGAGTCCTGACTCAGAGAGTCCTGACTCAGAGTCCTGACTCAGAGTCCTGACTCAGAGAGTCCTGACTCAGAGTCCTGACTCAGAGTCCTGACTCAGAGAGTCCTGACTCAGAGAGTCCTGACTCAGAGAGTCCTGACTCAGAGAGTCCTGACTCAGAGTCCTGACTCAGAGTCCTGACTCAGAGTCCTGACTCAGAGTCCTGACTCAGAGAGTCCTGACTCAGAGAGTCCTGACTCAGAGTCCTGACTCAGAGTCCTGACTCAGAGAGTCCTGACTCAGAGTCCTGACTCAGAGAGTCCTGACTCAGAGTCCTGACTCAGAGAGTCCTGACTCAGCCTGAAGAGTCCTACCAAGGACTCTTATCTTCAGAGTGATTCAGGAAGTTTCTGAGAGCACCTGTGAGCGAGGAGGCGTGCTCGACCCTGTTGCTAGGTATACTGATTGGTTGTTAGACAAAAGGAGGAGAAAAACCCCGAACGCACTCGTGCGCAGTGATGAAGTGACAGTGAAACCCACCGATCACAGGGCTGATCAATCATCTACACTGTAAACAGCTCTCAGTCTCTGGGACTTATGGATTAGTTCAAAACACTGAAACATAAACACCACAGTATGTGTGTAGATGCACGCGCAGGCACCTCACACACAAACCACAGGAATACACACATTCACTGTAAACACACATGAACACACACCAACTGTATTCTCAGCACGTCTCCACAAACACTCATTAATCACCTGTGTTCCTGCCGCAGGGATGTTCTGATCCGCCGAGCGCCACCCGCTTCACGTGGAGGTCTGCAGAAACACAGGACACAGGAAGTGGGAGTGTGATCATCCAAGGCCTGCTGACGAATCATGCTCTCACGCGTACGTGCACACAGCGGTCAGTGTCACAGCAGAGCCCCCCCCGCTCCACGCCAAGACAACCAAGGAAAAAACGTAAAAATATGTAAATGCAATATTTATGTGTTTCACTGTGTGGGCAGTGAGAGCTTCCAGACGAGTGCTGTACCCCCTCTATAACCAGCGTGGGGCGCAGCGGGCTGGGTGGGGGCAGCGGGCTGGGTGGGGCGCAGCGGGCTGGGTGGGGGCAGCGGGCTGGGTGGGGCGCAGCGGGCTGGGTGGGCGCAGCGGGCTGGCTGGGCGCAGCGGGCTGGGTGGGCGCCCCAGGTGCGGAGGCTGTAGTCCTCGCTGCAGTCGGCCCCGGTTCGGGTCCTGCATCGGGCGGCCCTTTGCTGCGTTGTCATCCCCCCTCTCTCCGCCTCCCCATTTCCTGTCTCTCTCCACTGTGCTCTCAAATAAAGGCACAAAATACTAAAAAAAAAAAAAAAGACATCAAAACATCCAGACTCAGACTTGTAAGACGCAGGCGAGCCAGCGGCACAGACGCCAGCAGCAGCAGCAGCTCTGCTAGTGGCGACAGGGAAACCAGTAATGAGGCAGCTGAACTCCTGTAAACACTGCTCTGAGTGGAGGACACACACACAGAAACTAAGAAACAGCATCAGTCTGTTTTATTTACTCAGCTGCATTTAAGGTTTAGTTCCACATCAGAAATGTTTTCAGAACCAGAACGAGGTGAGCGCTGCCGCAGTCTCAGTCTGAGCGACGGCCGTTTCCAGCTTCCTCCGATGGACTCTGTCAGAGGCAACACAAACCATCTTCATTCATGGTGCAGACATAACAGAAAAGTCAAGCTTGAACCTCGTTTGGTTTGTTTCATCCAAACGCAAAGATCTGGTCATTTAAGCAAAGATGTACAGGCTCCATGCGCGACAACACGTACGAGGGGACCTGGATTTATGAGGTCATTCAACTGAAAAAGATACCAGCAGCAGAGATATAACATCCAGCTACCACAGGTATTTCATCTGAGCCCCCCCCCCCCCCGAGGAACAGTGCACAGCAGTGACATTACATGGTGTCGTTCTGTGGCTCTGGGCCCATGACAGCGTGATAACCAGGGACTGAAGAGCCCTCGCCACTGATGGAATACAGATTGTCTCACTTCAGATGGGAAACACACACACACACCTCACAGGAGATAAACCCCTCACTCCCCCCCCCCCACCAACTCACCTCCTGCTGTGACTGGAAACAATCAATCGCCTGTCGATCAATCAGTCCGTCCCGGCCTGTCCCTGGACATCACACAGGGACAACATGGAGCTGCCTGTGTGACTGGTTCTTGACTTCCATCAGTGTTTCCACCAGGCTGAGGTCAACACATCAGCACATGCTGCTGTGACTGAAGCAGTCACCTGATGAGCTGTCAGTCAGGTCAGGTCACCATGGTGTCAGACCCGCTCACCTGTGTGGACCAAACACTGAGCTGGTCACAGTGCACCTACAACCAGTTACTGCTCGTGTCTGTTGATTAGAAGAAGCTGAGTGTGGTCCACTCAGGGTCACATCAGAGGTCACATCAGAGGTCACATCAGAGGTCAGCTAAGAGGTCAAGGAACAATGTTCATGGTGTTTTCACTGCTCTGTGATGTAAAGGTGTGTCACACTGAACCTTTACATTATGTGAGGGTTTTATTAATGTGCTCCTTCAACATGTGTCACTGTGCTCCGACATGTTAACACACACACACGTTAGTGTAGAGCTCTGTATGTTACAGACCCTAACCCCTAACCCCTGACCCCTGACCCTACTGAGGGAGGTTTAGGTTCTCAGGAAAGTCGCCGCTTATCAATTAATCGTTAATCGATCAACAAGCTCAACCACTAACAATGAATCAATGAATCAATAACTTTCCTCCCCGGTTGTGACATGTCTCTCAGGTGATGACCTCCAGCCAGATGTTCAAGACACATCAGTCCATCACAGTGGAGCTGCTCCTCTGTCTGTACTGGGAGTTATCATGAGAGCCATGACAAAGCAGGAGCACGATGTTCCAGCCTACAAACAGACGATCCTTTCATCACCACACAAACAGCTCTCATTTTAGGAAGCCTAGTTTCAAAGCAGCCCTGCTTCAGTCTTAAAGGGAAACCAAAGGCTGAGCGCAGGAAGAGGCTCGGTCTGGGTCAGATCCACGTACCTTCACACCACAGCTCAGCGTCTTCATCCGACACAAGGCCTTGAACAGCAGGCTCCTGTCTGACACGGTTCAAGTGAACGATCTGCGCTGAAGGCGACGCCACCTGCCTCAAACGCTCCCAGTTCATTCCCAGTTAGAGCAGCGCAGAGCCCAGCGCCACGAGCCGCATCTACGCCAACCGGTGTGATTGAGGCGGGGGCACCGTCGGCACATGGAAGGAGACGCACCTCGGCCCCAAGTCCCTGATTACAAGCCTTGCTGCAAATGAATCCACACACAGTGATCCAGGTGCTTTTGGCAGGCCGGGCAGCACACAGCCCCCCCCGCCCCCCGCCCCCCCACACACACAGGACCGTTACACCGGCTCTGTTCACCACAAAGCTGCCGACTGTGAAAACCTGACGACGCAGCCGTTCACAGAAAACTACTGCTTTGACAAACACAGTGTGTGTTTTCCCCCGGCCTCCCTCCAGCCTTTCAGGGGGGGGGTTCAGCCGCCACCTTTAGCATGCTCGCTGAAAGAAGATTAATGTTGACTCACTTTGAAAGAAGAAGGATTTTATTTCTCTGCACAGCCTCTTTTTCACTCGGTATGTGAAAGCACACCTCGGCTGTTTCCTCCCCGGCTGTCCTCAGATCTGCCCCTTCACAAATGGAGAAAGATACCTAGGACAAGGCAAGTGTGAGGCAATTTTCTAGTATGCCTCTGCTCGCTCGCTCTCCTCATTTCATATGGTAAGCTGTATCTCAAGGGCGTACAGCATGTGCTCTTTATTTCACCCTGTTCCATCGAAAAACACAGCAAATACAAAACCTAATACAGGCTCCGTGATATCTGCAAGTCAAAGACCGCCACACGTTCACTCTGCTCCCGTTTCACAGGAGCTAATGACAGGCAGGACATGAAAGGCCTTGCTCGCCGTGTGCACTAATGATAAAATGTAGAGACACAGCAGAGACCGTCACCACCTGGCTCCACGCTCTGAAGTCTCACCTCGCTGTCGCTGCTGCAGCTGGAGTCAAAACAGCCAACAGAAGAAGTCACAGCAGCCGCAGCGTCTCCGCACAGGAAGTCCGGCTCTAACCTCCCAAACACTGAAAACACTGATGTCTCTGTGTCCCTCCCTGTCTCTGTGTCCCTCCCTGTCTCTGTGTCCCTCCCTGTCTCTGCTCTTTGAAGTTTATAAAAACAGATTACCAACTTGGCAACTTAATTTCCCCAGTCGTATCATTGGCTGAGCCTTGAGCTATGCATAATTCTCCTAATGCACAATTTCACAGTGAAAACTCTGATGAATCTCACACCAGACTCGACCACGACGGCTTCGGCTGCAAGAGGTGTGTGAAATGGAAAAGAAAGCAGAACAGCTTTGTAATTGAATGAACGGCCTCTATAATAAACAGACCTCAGTGAAACCACGGCGTGGTGTTAAAGACACACACACAGCTGCCTGTCACTCAGGGCGTATGGCTGTGAACTACTAAAACACACACACACACACACACACACACACACACACACACACACTACTCCATTACCTCCAAAAGGAGCTGTTAGACAGATAATGAAGTCAGCAGTCCTGCAGATAACTAGATAACTTGTTCTGTGTAAACAGGTCACTGTCACTTCTGCTTTAGATTGCACTTCATCCTGTAGAGGGTGTCCTCTGCAGCCGGGGGGGGGGGGGGGGCTGTGAACTTACTGAGCTGCAACAACTTGAAAATCCACTTCACTGCAGCTGGACCAGTAGACAGGAGCGGGGCAAAAGCCAAGAGCCACCCTACACACAGAGAGGAGGAGAGACCTGGCATCCATTCAGAGTTTGAGTTTGTTGTAAGAAATGAACAGTCAATATTTAACGCACCCTGCTGCACCAACCAGCATCACACGAGGTGAAGGTGGAAAATGAACTTCCACAGTTGGTCGCCACCAGGCTTCCTGTCACATCCACTGTTTCCTCGATATCTGATCTAATCTGGCGGTGGCACACGGCTGCTAGATCAGATCAGATCTTCAAGGAACAGCTACGTACAAGGTGAAGTCAGAGCGGCGCAGCTCCTTTAGGGAGCAGGGCAGAGGAGAGGTGACAGGCAGGGTGCAGGTTTATTCCTCACAGACAAAAGAGCGGCTGAGACCCTCCTCACTATAGCTGGATTGGAGGCAGAAGCAGAAGGCAGCAAAGACCGAACAAAAGACTCATCGGCTCCATCTGCTTGTAACAAGCCAACAAATTAGCAGCAAATAAATCACTTAGAGGCGGCGCCGGAGGAGCCAGCAGAGGAAGAGGCAGACCGAGGGATCAAACGAACTGGCAAGTGCACCGTGATTCATTTTCTTCTAAATTTAAAGACTGGAAGGAGTTAAAGTGAAACCGAGCCCTCGTCCGCTTTATCTGTTCGTCTCAGCTACAGGCGAGGCTCCCTCCGCCAGGACTCTCCGTCTCAGGCTAATTGTTCACAGTCAAAGCTGATTAGTTTTAGACACAACACGACGCCGTCGGCAGAGACGCTGCAGGAGGGGTTAAACATTTGCCTGCCAGCAGCTGCTGGATCTGATGGATAACGCCACAGCTTGTCGCAGAGGAGGATACCTGCCTGAGCGATACCAGCTCTCCCACACTACAGGCCTGCCTCCAAATAATAACACAGGGAACGCCAGGAGCAACAGAACAAGATCACAGACGATGTTCCTCCCTTTAATTCCTATTTGAATTTGTCTGGGAGGTGAGACGCTGCTGCAGAGGCTGCACAGCCACCTTCAGCAGCAACAACACCATCACTGTTAAACCCTCAGAAAAAAACACACAACAACTTTAATGTTCCCAAAGCTGTGAAAATATCACACTCTGAATAACACAGACCCACACAGATTCACACCACACACTCGTGCCCCCACAGCTCTCAAACAGTATTCTTATAACGGCCATTGTCATCCAAACCAACCAGCTTTCTGCATCAATCAGCCTCTCATCACGTGATCTGCTGCTGCAGCTGCTTCCACCATCACAGCATCTCTCTCTGCCTCCGTCAGGCTCGCTCACACGCTCTCAGTCCAGTGTGGGTTGGACAGCAGCCCAACAGGGTGTAAATGGATGCCTCACCCCCATCTCCGCTGCTGACTGGACTCCAGCTCTTCAAAGATGAGCACCTTGTGAGCAGCTGGGCCGGGGCTGCCATGGCTGCTGCGCTGGGATTATGATGCCACCTCTGCGCCGCATGCCGCCGCAGGCCGCCGACAGGCTGGCGGAGTTGCTGCCTCGTGGCTGGACAGGCCTGTTGAACAGGTGACACTTTAAAAGCCTCACACTCATCTGTATGATCGCTCACCAACCACTGCAGGGAAGAGACGCTGTCTGTTCACACTCTGACTGATGTACAGCAGGGCGTCGCACACACGCGGCCTCTGTTTATACATAATGAAGCACCATGACCTCTGACCTCAATCCTCTTGGAAATAAATGCACAGTAGCCGTGCGCTGCCACTCTAAACTATCTAAAAATGACATTTCACCTTTTAAGCTGAACTTAACAAAGTAAAGGACAAATTAGATTCAAAACGTGTGTCTTCATGTGTAAAATTAACCTAAAACATGAGAACGTTTCACAAATGTACAAACACACACACTTTTGGTTGGTGGTGAACTGAAGGCATCCACTTTTACCTGATTAATGTGAATGTGAGCATCATTCACTCTATCAATCAATCAATCAATCAATCAATCAACGCTTTACAAAAGACACAGGAGACAAACGACCGACCGTGAGGTCTAGGAGCTGCTGTCAGCTGAAGGCGGAGCATCATAACGGACGTGTAGTCGAGGTCAGAGGCCAGACTCAAACCGTTACACCCACCTGTAACGCACCACTTCACCAGACACAAAGATGCAGAGGCGTGCTGAGCGGCGCTCAGGGATTCACACCTGCGGTCCAGTGCTGACCAGCGCTGCGCAGGACATTCATGATCCGCACAGATTCCAGTGGAAAAGGCTTATGTTTTTATGCAAATACGGTTCAATAGGGTCTGAAATAAATCTGACCGTCAGCCACACGGGCAAGAAGCTTGGAACGCCACCGTGAGCTGGAGCATCAGGCCAGGCTTTAGAAACGTCTGTGATGGTGACGACAAGAAAACGCTGAGAAGCTCGACACCATGAGACACGGGCCCGAGAGTCAAACTTACTGCATATACGTAAAAGTGATGTGTGCCTGTGAAGACGATGTGCACTGGTGTGTCCATGGACGAGGCCTGAGGACAGCTGGCCGAGACTGACCACTTCAATGTGAGCTGAATGATCATTAACATTACACTCTGTGTGCCTGATGTCCCAGGCTCATATATACATACATGTGTGTGTGTGTGTGTGTGTGTGTGTGTGTGTGAGATTTGCATAAAAATCTAGCTCAGTCCTTAAACTTACACCAGACTCTGGATCATAGCTGTATTACATTATTATTGTATTATAATGTCATAAAACCTCGCATTAGAGATGACAGACGAAACAGGCCGAGCCTCGTTCATGACTAACTGTGCCAATACAGGATTTAATCTGAATTACTGATCAGCCATACAGGATCAGCAGACGACTTTCATCTGTTCAGTGGAAAATTAGAAACATAACAACGTGACACATTTTCCACCCAGAGCCATCAGTCTCCTCCTCTATGGGCTGGCACCTGGTCCCACAGCGAAACCCAAAACACACAGAGCCTGATATAGTCAGTGCTTAGGTCAATTACACAGCTTTACACACACACACACACACACACACACAGACAGTGTGAGCCGTCTCACCTGTTCATAATAACACCATCCCTTCAACAGGACCCACTGCTCTGACCACATCACTGGAGCCAAACGCTACCTCTGCCACCAGACACGACTCCTTCCTGCCATAATGAGCAGTCTCCACTCATTCATTTTAGGGATAATCAACTTTTCATGTCGCTCCTCTCCGAAGCTGTGAGTCATCTCGGGTCCCTGTCTGTCCTCTGCCTGCACATGCACCCAAACCCATCTGATGAAGATGACCCTCCTCTTCACTCAGGGCAGGGACTGCTCGACTTAACTACCCGTCAGTCATCCTCTGTTTAAAACGGAACAGTCTGCAGACAAGACGAAAACAGTCCAGCTTTGCAGCGGGAGGTTTTGCTTTATCGTTTACAACAATAGACAAGATTTGTTTGAAGTTGAAAGGACGCCATCTTGAATTTCCGTAGAGTACCGCTGTCACTCATTGTTTGCTGAACCCGCACGGACAAACACTAACCGGAATATGACAGTTTCATAATGCAAGTGACAATGTCAGTCAAATAAATGTTAACTTACAGTATGGAGTTGTTCCTGAGGAGGCTAGCGGCTAGCAGCGCTAGCAGGTGCAAATGAAGCTAGCAGGCGGTCATGGAGGTGTCCCCCAGGTGTCTTCTGGCCTGTAGCATCCCGGTTCGAGGACCCCCACAGCTCGTATCCAGGTTCTTAGCTCACCTCCGTGGTCCTGGTGTGTTTGCACCGGTCACACCACAAGCTCACTTCCCGTTAGCGCTGGCGAACAGCCGCGGCTAAGAAGTTAGCATCGTTACTCCCGCTAGCTTAGCCACTAACGGCTTCATATTCTGTTTCCCGCCGACACTCACACGTAATAACTCACTGAAACTACCTGAGGAAAAGACCGAGGTGGTGTTTTACACGACAGTTTTTACTTTCTCTCCATTTCCTCGGACTCTCCACACTTTGTCCTCCCTTTCCTTCACTTTTCCTTTGCCGCTGTTGTGACCTCATTACCCCGCCCTCTCTGGTTTCCCCGACAACCAGGTGTCAATCACCGGCAGGGACCAATAAAATGAGACTTCAGAGTAAAGGCGCCTTCCGTATTTCAGAGTGTAGTCGTTCACAAACAATGAGATTCTGGGATTAAACGTGTTTTTCTTCGTCCCGCTCCTGTTTAAATGTGTTGAACCAGTTAATGACAGTGTCTTTGCTTTGTGCTTCTCTCTCTCTGTATTTTCTTTTGTGTCACTTTCATTCAACCACAAACCAAAACAAAGGACTCTGGTAGAAGTTAAAGTCACCCTCTGATATTCACTGTACCTACAAGTATTTTATTAGGCCTATAATTATTATTCTTATGTAATAAAGTACTTGCTGTTTAATCCAACTTTATATGGATGTATATTTTTAAATGGACTAGAACAGGAGCTAATAAATAAGTGACCTTATCCTGGTCTTTGTCTCACTATGTTGCCACCATTTTTAATAGCAGCCCTGCCAGGTGTAATTGATCAGGACACTGAGCCGTGTGTACACTGACCCAGTGGGCCCGCTGTCTCCGGGAAGTATAGGATGATTTACTGGAGTGGGAGGTGATTCTTCAGACAACTGGCTGCTTGTTAGAGGTCACGGGTTCATTCTGTCTGTGTAGTACATCTAGGAGCTATTACCTGGGATATGATCCAAGTAAGCTGCATCTGCAACAACTGTGTGCTCGGTTAAAGATGGATTTAAGAAACCTCGTACATTTGGGCATATAAAGTACACATTACATTACATACAGATATATGTATGGATGGATTAATAGATAGATAGATAGATAGATAGATAGATAGATAGATAGATAGATAGATAGATAGATAGATAATCATCATCATAGGCTAAGGAACAGCGGCCTTCATATTTACACTGTGTAAGACAGATGGCAGTGGGAGTTCATGTATCAGCAGAGTTTTTAGAAGATAAGTAAAACCTGCCAGTGAAGGACTGAGTGAGGAAGACAGACACACACACACACACACACACACACACACACCTCCAGCTGATTCAGATGAAGCACAAACACCAGCCAGAGCCCGGCTCTATAATCTGACCAGCTCTCACTTCCTCCCTTGCTGCTGCTGCTGCTGCTACTACACCCCATTGGTTCCTCCCTCCCTCCCACCCACCACCATCCACCAACTCTTTCCACCACACGTACTGCTAATATCTCACTGTGAGCGCTTTGTGTATCTCATACCTCAGTGTAATGTGTCTTTTGTGGCTCTGTGCAGAGCTGTGTACGCTCTCCTCTGAATCATACAGCACAGCTCAGGTTCACTGGGGGGCACCTTCAGGGGCACAGCCTATTTCATCAAATGCAAGTGTGGAGCCATTTAGGAGATAAATAGGCCTCTTCCCTCTGATGTGCCCATGACAGGAAAGCAAATATGCAGGAGACTGTTTTCCTTACTGCACCGACAACACAGACGTTTCCCCAGATTTCAATCTACAAGTCATTATCAGCATCCAGAGGAATTCTTCTAACTCTTGTTTCTTCCAAATTCTATTGGCTACTCAGGAGCCGCTCTCAGCTCGGAGATTGATTCTGCTTAGACACCTGTTTTGACTGATAAATATTCAGCATGTGATGAAATTTTTGCATTTGCTTCACGCAACAGCAGTGAAGCAAGTGCAGTCAGAGACTGTGATTATATTAGTCCGTGTTTGCTTAGGGGAGACATTTTGCTATCTGGCCTTTAAGCTGAAACGATTAAACCTGCCCTTTGGAGTCAAGACGCTCTGCATGTTCAAGCTGCTCTTTTCCCTCTGTGCACCTGCACCATAAAACACACACACACACACACACACACACACACACACACACACACACTGCCTCGCATTTCTTCTTAATCAAATAATGGCTGTGAAATTACTTGGTAACATATGAAAATGCTAATGTAGGACTGTGTAGATGTTCTGAGCTGCAGCCTTGGGGGATCAGCTTCATGCATTCACTTGATATATTTTGAATTTATGAACTTGACTTGGTCGTGAGCACAACAGCACAACAAAAGCAGCAGAATTCACAACGAGGTGGGAATGAAAATTCACTTTAGAGAGAGAGAGAGAGGGAGGGAGAGAGAGAGAGGAAATAAAAGATATGCATGTTATCTAAATCACCCTCAGTGTGCTGTGTTATTGTTTTCATTCTCCTTATCATGTGTTTCCAAAGAGACACGGCTGAAGAGCAGAATGTAAACAGTCAAAGATCATGTGACCTCCTGTTAACACACACACATTCCACGTCCTGACAAATGACAGGTGACACGATGATGATGATGATGAGGATGATGATGATGTTTTCATAAAATGACAGAGCACCACTTTATTCTGATCAGTGCAACAAGCAGTTGTTAAAATCTTCTTTTGTGTGTGTCTTCCTCTGTCCCACAGTTGCACGCAGTCGTGCGATAGTTTATGAATCAGCTCCATAAATTGAAATATTATCACATTCTCTGTGTCTCGTGGTCTTATAGAACTTTTTTTTCTTTAATTCTGCTATGCAAATGAACTCAGGCTTTAGCAGTCAAGCCTCAAGACTGTGGATCCAATGCAGTGAGAGGAGTTATCTTTGAGTCTGGTTGAAAAAAGCAACGGGCGGACTTTAATTTGTTCTTTAACTTCCTGAATATCTCTCTCTCTCTCTCTCTCAGCATGAGCAGCTGTGCAGACTGGGAATGAAGAGATTCATTAGAAGTTTCTACAAACTTGGAGGTGGGACCCAGGGAGGTAATTTGAAAGATTCGTCACAGTTTTAGTGTCTCTGTGACACCACAGACTCCGAGGACTCTGTCAGTACTCTGACTTTATGAACAGTTTTTATGTGATTATTAATGAACTCCATTCAGTAACTAGAAAGACGCTTTAAGCTTTAATGACCTTACATTTGTCCACATGGTGTCAGAGTGTCAGTGTTGTGCAAACACGGTGATATTCAATAGTGTTGTTGTCTCATTCACTGGTACGAGGTTTAACCCCAGCATCCATAATACATGAAGTATTATTATAGCTCAAGGTAGAAAACCAAAAGCCCAGGGGGGGGGGGGGGGGGCTGTGTGTCCCTTCACACTGAGAGTGTTTCCTCTGTGGATGATCATCAGCATCACATCTGAAATTCATGTTTTCACAAGTAAACTGTGAAAACTACACGTGGGTTTATCGCAGGTGAAAAAGGCCAGAATGAGAGAGTGGGATATAGTCTCAGTTAGAGATGTACATGAATAATACATCAAACAAACTGAAGCAAGAATAAAAAGTGTTTTGTTTGGTTTCGTTTTACTTTTATTTCACAATAAGACAAATGTGAAACTAACCAATAAACACAACTGAAGACCAGACATAGAACTGGAGAGACCACTGTGTCATTGTTTATCTTCTCTGTTGTTTTAATCAGTTGTTGTGAGTCTGTTGTTGTGTATTTTTTCTCATGTTTGTCTAATGTCTCCTGTGTGTTGTATCTGAAGCTCCCTCACTGCTGGGACTCACCTGGCTAAATGAAGGCCAAATAAATGAATAAAGAGTCAATGACATTTGGGGGGTGGAGGTGGAGTTTGAAGAAGAACAATAGAAATCACAGTGGCCCCTCCTCCCTCCACTCAAAGGTCAGAGGTGGAGGTCACCTGAATCTGAAGGGGGGTTTGAGTGTTTGGTCAAATGCTGCGTCAGCGGGGTCAGCGCTCACTCTGATGGAGGCTTAACCACCTGATCCATTCAGTGAAGGACACTCTGTCTGATCAGTCTGCTGCTGCTGCTGCTGCAGTCAGAGGAGACGTGTGATGGGTATGAGCATCACACTCAGATACAACGAGACAATGTTTACTGTAAGTCGCTGCTGAGACGCTGCTGCACGTTTCCATTCACTGGACTTGTTTTTCTCAACAGAGTGAGAGGTCTTTTACAACTGGGACTCATACCAAGCTGTGTATTAACAGCAAGTTACAAGCTCATTTAGGTGGATGATTTACACACAGGGTTCATCTGTTATGATGACAGACAGTATATCTGCGTTGAGATATAAAAGGAAAAAGTGATGAAGAGCGAGTGAGTTAAAGAGGCGCAGACAGGAAGACAGAATGGTTGCTGCTAACCAAACAGAGAAAGTTCAGGCGGCTGCAGATTAAACATGTCTCACTTCCCTACGCTCTAATGTCCTCATGTGATTAATGTGCTCAGTCTGCTCCCTGTGTCATATACTGTGACTGGGCTCTTATAACCACACACTCATATCTATGAAGTGTCTTAAATGTTGCTGCTGCTGAAAGTGTTTCCCTCTGTATTCATAAACCATGGCTGGGCTCTGGCTGTGATTAGATGTGACATTATTTGACAACAGGAATCTCTGATAAATGACTGTTTGATGTAATGTTCTGCAGTGCATCGTACAAGCAGTTGGTATTATACTTGATTTATATATATTTATTCTTAACAACGTGTGTGGGAGGGTGCGTCCAGCCACTGAAACACAGCAAGCACAAATCAAGTCAGTGCATTAATCAGTGGAGGAAGATCAATGCTGTGATGCCTTGAAGAGCTGCACAAGTGTGGGAGGCTTGAGAGCAGAGTTACTAACAGATGGATGAAGATAATTCAGTTATATTTTCAGGTGTTTTATACACAGGAAGAAGAAACTTATGGATCACACCTCCAAAATCTGATGAGACAGACCAGGAAACGTGTCGTCAAACAGCTGTTGTTGATTGTGTGAGAGATTTAAAGGACAGAAAGAGGAATGGATGGACAGAGAGAGGAGAAATGTGGAAGCCTGCTGATTTATTTCCTCGTCACTCTCATCTCGTCTCACACTCGAGGTCATAGAGGATTTTAAATTCAAGCTGTTTTCTGTAAAACCTGCTGTGAGCTCTCACCTCCTGGACCTCAGATGGTGTTTGGATCATGTCTGTGCAGATCCTCCCTTTAATGCTGGCTGCACCCTTCATTCATTAACATATCTCAGTGTTTTCTTCGCATCATTCATTGTGTTATTTTTTAGTTTGTGTTTTTCCTACTGTTGGTCACTTGACTGATGCAACCAAACATTCCCAGTTCATACTGGGAGGTTTACTCCACTGTCCAGATGCACTCAAGCTCTTTCTGGCAGTTTCAGGCTAAATCACATAATTTTATTCCACAGAAGAATGATGAATTAAAATAACAACTATATAAAATGGCAACTTCACAATAGCATGAGTTTTCATAAAAGGATGAAATGACTACGCAATGAGCAAGGCAGGGTACTTACCGCGGGGAGATTCTATCTCATGACCCCCAGTTGAAAACCACCGCATGTGCACTCGGACCACTGCAATCACTACAATCTACACTCCAAGCAAAATCAATCTCATAAACCAGTGAGGTGACCACTACCCTTCACACATACCACACTGCATGCAAGGGGGGGGGGGTGCATATCCCACGACTACTCCCCGCCGGCCGTCCCACTGCCTGCTAAAACAAAAACACAATGAAATAAATCAGTTGGTTCAGGTTCACATATAATCCATATCGTGGGGGTCAACAGGATAAAGGAACAATATTCAACGATGCAAATTCTTTTAGTTGTATGCTCAGTAAACACGTCAGTTGACAGTCTTCGTAAACTGGCTCTGGCAAAGCAGCAGTCTGGCCTTAAATCTGCGAATAATAAAAAAAATATAACAAAAGTCAGTCCTGTCAGCATACCTCGGAGGGCATAACCCTCCTACTTTACCCGACTGATTTCAGTTACCTTCAACATGGGACTCTGCTGAACGCAACACAACAGTTGAAGGGCTCACTCCGGCTTAACAAGGGAGAGGGGAGAGCTGAACTTTTTCCTCTTCCACACAGGACCACAGAACATGCCAAACCTGGATCCCTCCGAATAGTCACACCACCGCTAAATATGCAACAAACCATTAATTTACCCACCCGGCAATATATCATTTCTTTCCCTTTTAATCTTCCTCACCTTCACGGACACCAGCACTCTTGCCTCACGACCAGGCCTCAAACAAAGAGGCACTAATTGTCTACACCTGCCTTATAAAGGCAGGGGGAGCTACCGCTACCCTATGACAGGGTGGAGCTTAAGGTGGAAACCCTCACACACGTAACATTAACATTATAACATTACAGTCAGGCAGGCCCCTCCCTCGCTGGGGCCGGAAGCCAGCTCAGCTCAGCTGGCCAAAGCCGATAGCGGCGGTTTCGCCACTCAGCCACCCGGACTCACACGTAACATTAACATTACAACATTACAGTCAGGAAGTCACCCCCTCGCTGGGGCCCGAAGCCAGCTCAGCTCAGCTGGCCAAAGCGGCTGGCAGCGGTGTCGCCACTCAGCCACCGGGACCCATACGTTACATTAACATTACAACATTACAGTCGGGAAGTCACCCCCTCGCTGGGGCCCGAAGCCAGCTCAGCTCAGCTGGACAAAGCTGCTGGCGGCGATATTGCCAGCCACCGGGCAGACTCACTCAGCAACCCGGACCCATACGTTACATTAACATTACAACATTACAGTCAGGCAGGCCCCTCCCTCGCTGGGGCCGGAAGCCAACTCAGCTCAGCTGGCCAACGCCGCTGGCGGCGGTTTCACCACTCACCCACCCGGACCAATACGTTACATTAACATTACAACATTACAGTCAGGAAGTCACCCCCTCGCTGGGGCCGGAAGCCAACTCAGCTCAGCTGGCCAACGCCGCTGGCGGCGGTTTCACCACTCACCCACCCGGACCAATACGTTACATTAACATTACAACATTACAGTCAGGCAGGCCCTCCCTCGCTGGGGCCGGAAGACAGCTCAACTCAGCTGGCCAAAGCTGCTGGCGGCGGTTTCGCCAGCCTCTGGGCAAACTCACTCAGCCACCCGGACCAATACGTTACATTAACATTACAACATTACAGTCAGGCCGGCCCCTCCCTCGCTGGGGCCGGAAGCCAACTCAGCTCAGCTGGCCAAAGCCGCTGGCGGCGGTTTCACCACTCACCCACCCGGACCCATACGTTACATTAACATTACAACATTACAGCCAGGAAGTCACCCCCTCGCTGGGGCCCGAAGCCAGCTCAGCTCAGCTGGCCAAAGCTGCTGGCAGCGGTTTCGCCACTCAGAGACCCGGACTCACACGTAACATTAACATTATAACATTACAGTCAGGCAGGCCCCTCCCTCGCTGGGGCCGGAAGCCAGCTCAGCTCAGCTGGCCAAAACCGATAGCGGCGGTTTCGCCACTCAGCCACCCGGACCCACACCTTACATCAGGGTTGGCGAACCATGTGCCATCGAGAGCCATGTGTATGCAGGTTTTCCTTCCAACCAAAGACTTCAACGGGTGATTTCACCAATTAACACACCTTCAGCCACAGAGGTGTGTTAATCAGTGGAATCACCCGTTGAAGTCTTTGGTTGAAGGGAAAACCTGCATACACGTGTCTCTCCATGGCACATGGTTCGCCACCCCTGCCTTACATTAACATTACAACATTACAGTAAGGCAGGCCCTCCCTCGCTGGGGCCGGAAGCCAGCTCAGCTCAGCTGGACAAAGCTGCTGGCGGCGATATTGCCAGCCACGGGGCACACTCACTCAGCCACCCGGACCCATACGTTACATTAACATTACAACATTACAGTCAGGCAGGCCCCTCCCTCGCTGGGGCCGGAAGCCAACTCAGCTCAGCTGGCCAACGCCGCTGGCGGCGGTTTCACCACTCACCCACCCGGACCAATACGTTACATTAACATTACAACATTACAGTCAGGCAGTCCCCCCTCGCTGGGGCCGGAAGCCAGATCAGCTCAGCTGGCCAAAGCGGCTGGCAGCGGTTTCGCCACTCAGCCACCCGGACCCACACCTTACATTAACATTACAACATTACAGGAAGGCAGGCCCTCCCTCGCTGGGGCCGGAAGCCAGCTCAGCTCAGCTGGACAAAGCTGCTGGCGGCGATATTGCCAGCCACGGGGCACACTCACTCAGCCACCCGGACCAATACGTTACATTAACATTACAACATTACAGTCAGGCAGGCCCTCCTTCGCTGGGGCCGGAAGACAGCTCAGCTCAGCTGGCCAAAGCTGCTGGCGGCGGTTTCGCCAGCCTCGGGGCAAACTCACTCAGCCACCCGGACCAATACGTTTCATTAACATTACAACATTACAGTCAGGCAGGCCCCTCCCTCGCTGGGGCCGGAAGCCAACTCAGCTCAGCTGGCCAAAGCCGCTGGCGGCGGTTTCACCACTCAGCCACCCGGACCCACACCTTACATTAACATTACAACATTACAGTAAGGCAGGCCCTCCCTCGCTGGGGCCGGAAGCCAGCTCAGCTCAGCTGGACAAAGCTGCTGGCGGCGATATTGCCAGCCACGGGGCACACTCACTCAGCAACCCGGACCCATACGTTACATTAACATTACAACATTACAGTCAGGCAGGCCCCTCCCTCGCTGGGCCGGAAGCCAACTCAGCTCAGCTGGCCAACGCCGCTGGCGGCGGTTTCACCACTCACCCACCCGGACCAATACGTTACATTAACATTACAACATTACAGTCAGGCAGTCACCCCCTCGCTGGGGCCGGAAGCCAGCTCAGCTCAGCTGGCCAAAGCGGCTGGCAGCGGTTTCGCCACTCAGCCACCCGGACCCACACCTTACATTAACATTACAACATTACAGTAAGGCAGGCCCTCCCTCGCTGGGGCCGGAAGCCAGCTCAGCTCAGCTGGACAAAGCTGCTGGCGGCGATATTGCCAGCCACGGGGCACACTCACTCAGCAACCCGGACCCATACGTTACATTAACATTACAACATTACAGTCAGGCAGGCCCCTCCCTCGCTGGGGCCGGAAGCCAACTCAGCTCAGCTGGCCAACGCCGCTGGCGGCGGTTTCACCACTCAGCAACCCGGACCCACACGTTACATTAACATTACAACATTACAGTCAGGCAGTCCCCTCCCTCGCTGGGGCCGGAAGCCAACTCAGCTCAGCTGGCCAACGCCGCTGGCGGCGGTTTCACCACTCACCCACCCGGACCCACACCTTACATTAACATTACAACATTACAGGAAGGCAGGCCCTCCCTCGCTGGGGCCGGAAGCCAGCTCAGCTCAGCTGGACAAAGCTGCTGGCGGCGATATTGCCAGCCACGGGGCACACTCACTCAGCCACCCGGACCCATACGTTACATTAACATTACAACATTACAGTCAGGCAGGCCCCTCCCTCGCTGGGGCCGGAAGCCAACTCAGCTCAGCTGGCCAACGCCGCTGGCGGCGGTTTCACCACTCACCCACCCGGACCAATACGTTACATTAACATTACAACATTACAGTCAGGCAGGCCCTCCTTCGCTGGGGCCGGAAGACAGCTCAGCTCAGCTGGCCAAAGCTGCTGGCGGCGGTTTCGCCAGCCTCGGGGCAAACTCACTCAGCCACCCGGACCAATACGTTTCATTAACATTACAACATTACAGTCAGGCAGGCCCCTCCCTCGCTGGGGCCGGAAGCCAACTCAGCTCAGCTGGCCAAAGCCGCTGGCAGCGGTTTCGCCACTCAGCCACCCGAACTCACACGTAACATTAACATTATAACATTACAGTCAGGCAGGCCCCTCCCTCGCTGGGGCCGGAAGCCAGCTCAGCTCAGCTGGCCAAAACCGATAGCGGCGGTTTCGCCACTCAGCCACCCGGACCCACACCTTACATCAGGGTTGGCGAACCATGTGCCATCGAGAGCCATGTGTATGCAGGTTTTCCTTCCAACCAAAGACTTCAACGGGTGATTTCACCAATTAACACACCTTCAGCCACAGAGGTGTGTTAATCAGTGGAATCACCCGTTGAAGTCTTTGGTTGAAGGGAAACCTGCATACACGTGTCTCTCCATGGCACATGGTTCGCCACCCCTGCCTTACATTAACATTACAACATTACAGTAAGGCAGGCCCTCCCTCGCTGGGGCCGGAAGCCAGCTCAGCTCAGCTGGACAAAGCTGCTGGCGGCGATATTGCCAGCCACGGGGCACACTCACTCAGCAACCCGGACCCATACGTTACATTAACATTACAACATTACAGTCAGGCAGGCCCCTTCCTCGCTGGGGCCGGAAGCCAACTCAGCTCAGCTGGCCAACGCCGCTGGCGGCGGTTTCACCACTCACCCACCCGGACCAATACGTTACATTAACATTACAACATTACAGTCAGGCAGGCCCTCCTTCGCTGGGGCCGGAAGACAGCTCAGCTCAGCTGGCCAAAGCTGCTGGCGGCGGTTTCGCCAGCCTCGGGGCAAACTCACTCAGCCACCCGGACCAATACGTTTCATTAACATTACAACATTACAGTCAGGCAGGCCCCTCCCTCGCTGGGGCCGGAAGCCAACTCAGCTCAGCTGGCCAAAGCCGCTGGCGGCGGTTTCACCACTCACCCACCCGGACCCATACCTTACATTAACATTACAACATTACAGTCAGGAAGTCACCCCCTCGCTGGGGCCCGAAGCCAGCTCAGCTCAGCTGGACAAAGCTGCTGGCAGCGGTTTCGCCACTCAGCCACCCGAACTCACACGTAACATTAACATTATAACATTACAGTCAGGCAGGCCCCTCCCTCGCTGGGGCCGGAAGCCAGCTCAGCTCAGCTGGCCAAAACCGATAGCGGCGGTTTCGCCACTCAGCCACCCGGACCCACACCTTACATCAGGGTTGGCGAACCATGTGCCATCGAGAGCCATGTGTATGCAGGTTTTCCTTCCAACCAAAGACTTCAACGGGTGATTTCACCAATTAACACACCTTCAGCCACAGAGGTGTGTTAATCAGTGGAATCACCCGTTGAAGTCTTTGGTTGAAGGGAAAACCTGCATACACGTGTCTCTCCATGGCACATGGTTCGCCACCCCTGCCTTACATTAACATTACAACATTACAGTAAGGCAGGCCCTCCCTCGCTGGGGCCGGAAGCCAGCTCAGCTCAGCTGGACAAAGCTGCTGGCGGCGATATTGCCAGCCACGGGGCACACTCACTCAGCAACCCGGACCCATACGTTACATTAACATTACAACATTACAGTCAGGCAGGCCCCTTCCTCGCTGGGGCCGGAAGCCAACTCAGCTCAGCTGGCCAACGCCGCTGGCGGCGGTTTCACCACTCACCCACCCGGACCAATACGTTACATTAACATTACAACATTACAGTCAGGCAGGCCCTCCTTCGCTGGGGCCGGAAGACAGCTCAGCTCAGCTGGCCAAAGCTGCTGGCGGCGGTTTCGCCAGCCTCGGGGCAAACTCACTCAGCCACCCGGACCAATACGTTTCATTAACATTACAACATTACAGTCAGGCAGGCCCCTCCCTCGCTGGGCCGGAAGCCAACTCAGCTCAGCTGGCCAAAGCCGCTGGCGGCGGTTTCACCACTCACCCACCCGGACCCATACGTTACATTAACATTACAACATTACAGTCAGGAAGTCACCCCCTCGCTGGGGCCCGAAGCCAGCTCAGCTCAGCTGGACAAAGCTGCTGGCAGCGGTTTCGCCACTCAGCCACCCGAACTCACACGTAACATTAACATTATAACATTACAGTCAGGCAGGCCCCTCCCTCGCTGGGGCCGGAAGCCAGCTCAGCTCAGCTGGCCAAAACCGATAGCGGCGGTTTCGCCACTCAGCCACCCGGACCCACACCTTACATCAGGGTTGGCGAACCATGTGCCATCGAGAGCCATGTGTATGCAGGTTTTCCTTCCAACCAAAGACTTCAACGGGTGATTTCACCAATTAACACACCTTCAGCCACAGAGGTGTGTTAATCAGTGGAATCACCCGTTGAAGTCTTTGGTTGAAGGGAAACCTGCATACACGTGTCTCTCCATGGCACATGGTTCGCCACCCCTGCCTTACATTAACATTACAACATTACAGTAAGGCAGGCCCTCCCTCGCTGGGGCCGGAAGCCAGCTCAGCTCAGCTGGACAAAGCTGCTGGCGGCGATATTGCCAGCCACGGGGCACACTCACTCAGCAACCCGGACCCATACGTTACATTAACATTACAACATTACAGTCAGGCAGGCCCCTCCCTCGCTGGGGCCGGAAGCCAACTCAGCTCAGCTGGCCAACGCCGCTGGCGGCGGTTTCACCACTCACCCACCCGGACCAATACGTTACATTAACATTACAACATTACAGTCAGGCAGTCCCCCCTCGCTGGGGCCGGAAGCCAGCTCAGCTCAGCTGGCCAAAGCGGCTGGCAGCGGTTTCGCCACTCAGCCACCCGGACCCACACCTTACATTAACATTACAACATTACAGGAAGGCAGGCCCTCCCTCGCTGGGGCCGGAAGCCAGCTCAGCTCAGCTGGACAAAGCTGCTGGCGGCGATATTGCCAGCCACGGGGCACACTCACTCAGCCACCCGGACCCATACGTTACATTAACATTACAACATTACAGTCAGGCAGGCCCCTCCCTCGCTGGGGCCGGAAGCCAACTCAGCTCAGCTGGCCAACGCCGCTGGCGGCGGTTTCACCACTCACCCACCCGGACCAATACGTTACATTAACATTACAACATTACAGTCAGGCAGGCCCTCCTTCGCTGGGGCCGGAAGACAGCTCAGCTCAGCTGGCCAAAGCTGCTGGCGGCGGTTTCGCCAGCCTCGGGGCAAACTCACTCAGCCACCCGGACCAATACGTTTCATTAACATTACAACATTACAGTAAGGCAGGCCCTCCCTCGCTGGGGCCGGAAGCCAGCTCAGCTCAGCTGGACAAAGCTGCTGGCGGCGATATTGCCAGCCACGGGGCACACTCACTCAGCCACCCGGACCCACACCTTACATTAACATTACAACATTACAGGAAGGCAGGCCCCTCCCTCGCTGGGGCCGGAAGCCAACTCAGCTCAGCTGGCCAACGCCGCTGGCGGCGGTTTCACCACTCACCCACCCGGACCAATACGTTACATTAACATTACAACATTACAGTCAGGCAGGCCCTCCTTCGCTGGGGCCGGAAGACAGCTCAGCTCAGCTGGCCAAAGCTGCTGGCGGCGGTTTCGCCAGCCTCGGGGCAAACTCACTCAGCCACCCGGACCAATACGTTTCATTAACATTACAACATTACAGTCAGGCAGGCCCCTCCCTCGCTGGGGCCGGAAGCCAACTCAGCTCAGCTGGCCAAAGCCGCTGGCGGCGGTTTCACCACTCACCCACCCGGACCCATACGTTACATTAACATTACAACATTACAGTCAGGAAGTCACCCCCTCGCTGGGGCCCGAAGCCAGCTCAGCTCAGCTGGACAAAGCTGCTGGCAGCGGTTTCGCCACTCAGCCACCCGAACTCACACGTAACATTAACATTATAACATTACAGTCAGGCAGGCCCCTCCCTCGCTGGGGCCGGAAGCCAGCTCAGCTCAGCTGGCCAAAACCGATAGCGGCGGTTTCGCCACTCAGCCACCCGGACCCACACCTTACATCAGGGTTGGCGAACCATGTGCCATCGAGAGCCATGTGTATGCAGTTTTCCTTCCAACCAAAGACTTCAACGGGTGATTTCACCAATTAACACACCTTCAGCCACAGAGGTGTGTTAATCAGTGGAATCACCCGTTGAAGTCTTTGGTTGAAGGGAAAACCTGCATACACGTGTCTCTCCATGGCACATGGTTCGCCACCCCTGCCTTACATTAACATTACAACATTACAGTAAGGCAGGCCCTCCCTCGCTGGGGCCGGAAGCCAGCTCAGCTCAGCTGGACAAAGCTGCTGGCGGCGATATTGCCAGCCACCGGGCAAACTCACTCAGCAACCCGGACCCATACGTTACATTAACATTACAACATTACAGTCAGGCAGGCCCCTCCCTCGCTTGGGCCGGAAGCCAACTCAGCTCAGCTGGCCAACGCCGCTGGCGGCGGTTTCACCACTCACCCACCCGGACCAATACGTTACATTAACATTACAACATTACAGTCAGGCAGTCCCCCCCTCGCTGGGGCCGGAAGCCAGCTCAGCTCAGCTGGCCAAAGCGGCTGGCAGCGGTTTCGCCACTCAGCCACCCGGACCCACACCTTACATTAACATTACAACATTACAGGAAGGCAGGCCCTCCCTCGCTGGGGCCGGAAGCCAGCTCAGCTCAGCTGGACAAAGCTGCTGACGGCGATATTGCCAGCCACGGGGCACACTCACTCAGCCACCCGGACCCATACGTTACATTAACATTACAACATTACAGTCAGGCAGGCCCCTCCCTCGCTGGGGCCGGAAGCCAACTCAGCTCAGCTGGCCAACGCCGCTGGCGGCGGTTTCACCACTCAGCAACCCGGACCCACACGTTACATTAACATTACAACATTACAGTCAGGCAGTCCCCTCCCTCGCTGGGGCCGGAAGCCAACTCAGCTCAGCTGGCCAACGCCGCTGGCGGCGGTTTCACCACTCACCCACCCGGACCCACACCTTACATTAACATTACAACATTACAGGAAGGCAGGCCCTCCCTCGCTGGGGCCGGAAGCCAGCTCAGCTCAGCTGGACAAAGCTGCTGGCGGCGATATTGCCAGCCACGGGGCACACTCACTCAGCCACCCGGACCCATACGTTACATTAACATTACAACATTACAGTCAGGCAGGCCCCTCCCTCGCTGGGGCCGGAAGCCAACTCAGCTCAGCTGGCCAACGCCGCTGGCGGCGGTTTCACCACTCACCACCCGGACCAATACGTTACATTAACATTACAACATTACAGTCAGGCAGGCCTCCTTCGCTGGGGCCGGAAGACAGCTCAGCTCAGCTGGCCAAAGCTGCTGGCGGCGGTTTCGCCAGCCTCGGGGCAAACTCACTCAGCCACCCGGACCAATACGTTTCATTAACATTACAACATTACAGTCAGGCAGGCCCCTCCCTCGCTGGGGCCGGAAGCCAACTCAGCTCAGCTGGCCAAAGCCGCTGGCAGCGGTTTCGCCACTCAGCCACCCGAACTCACACGTAACATTAACATTATAACATTACAGTCAGGCAGGCCCCTCCCTCGCTGGGGCCGGAAGCCAGCTCAGCTCAGCTGGCCAAAACCGATAGCGGCGGTTTCGCCACTCAGCCACCCGGACCCACACCTTACATCAGGGTTGGCGAACCATGTGCCATCGAGAGCCATGTGTATGCAGGTTTTCCTTCCAACCAAAGACTTCAACGGGTGATTTCACCAATTAACACACCTTCAGCCACAGAGGTGTGTTAATCAGTGGAATCACCCGTTGAAGTCTTTGGTTGAAGGGAAAACCTGCATACACGTGTCTCTCCATGGCACATGGTTCGCCACCCCTGCCTTACATTAACATTACAACATTACAGTAAGGCAGGCCCTCCCTCGCTGGGGCCGGAAGCCAGCTCAGCTCAGCTGGACAAAGCTGCTGGCGGCGATATTGCCAGCCACGGGGCACACTCACTCAGCAACCCGGACCCATACGTTACATTAACATTACAACATTACAGTCAGGCAGGCCCCTTCCTCGCTGGGGCCGGAAGCCAACTCAGCTCAGCTGGCCAACGCCGCTGGCGGCGGTTTCACCACTCACCCACCCGGACCAATACGTTACATTAACATTACAACATTACAGTCGGGCAGGCCCTCCTTCGCTGGGGCCGGAAGACAGCTCAGCTCAGCTGGCCAAAGCTGCTGGCGGCGGTTTCGCCAGCCTCGGGGCAAACTCACTCAGCCACCGGACCAATACGTTTCATTAACATTACAACATTACAGTCAGGCAGGCCCCTCCCTCGCTGGGGCCGGAAGCCAACTCAGCTCAGCTGGCCAAAGCCGCTGGCGGCGGTTTCACCACTCACCCACCCGGACCCATACGTTACATTAACATTACAACATTACAGTCAGGAAGTCACCCCCTCGCTGGGGCCCGAAGCCAGCTCAGCTCAGCTGGACAAAGCTGCTGGCAGCGGTTTCGCCACTCAGCCACCCGAACTCACACGTAACATTAACATTATAACATTACAGTCAGGCAGGCCCCTCCCTCGCTGGGGCCGGAAGCCAGCTCAGCTCAGCTGGCCAAAACCGATAGCGGCGGTTTCGCCACTCAGCCACCCGGACCCACACCTTACATCAGGGTTGGCGAACCATGTGCCATCGAGAGCCATGTGTATGCAGGTTTTCCTTCCAACCAAAGACTTCAACGGGTGATTTCACCAATTAACACACCTTCAGCCACAGAGGTGTGTTAATCAGTGGAATCACCCGTTGAAGTCTTTGGTTGAAGGGAAAACCTGCATACACGTGTCTCTCCATGGCACATGGTTCGCCACCCCTGCCTTACATTAACATTACAACATTACAGTAAGGCAGGCCCTCCCTCGCTGGGGCCGGAAGCCAGCTCAGCTCAGCTGGACAAAGCTGCTGGCGGCGATATTGCCAGCCACGGGGCACACTCACTCAGCAACCCGGACCCATACGTTACATTAACATTACAACATTACAGTCAGGCAGGCCCCTCCCTCGCTTGGGCCGGAAGCCAACTCAGCTCAGCTGGCCAACGCCGCTGGCGGCGGTTTCACCACTCACCCACCCGGACCAATACGTTACATTAACATTACAACATTACAGTCAGGCAGTCCCCCCCTCGCTGGGGCCGAAGCCAGCTCAGCTCAGCTGCCAAAGCGGCTGGCAGCGGTTTCGCCACTCAGCCACCCGGACCCACACCTTACATTAACATTACAACATTACAGGAAGGCAGGCCCTCCCTCGCTGGGGCCGGAAGCCAGCTCAGCTCAGCTGGACAAAGCTGCTGACGGCGATATTGCCAGCCACGGGGCACACTCACTCAGCCACCCGGACCCATACGTTACATTAACATTACAACATTACAGTCAGGCAGGCCCCTCCCTCGCTGGGGCCGGAAGCCAACTCAGCTCAGCTGGCCAACGCCGCTGGCGGCGGTTTCACCACTCAGCAACCCGGACCCACACGTTACATTAACATTACAACATTACAGTCAGGCAGTCCCCTCCCTCGCTGGGGCCGGAAGCCAACTCAGCTCAGCTGGCCAACGCCGCTGGCGGCGGTTTCACCACTCACCCACCCGGACCCACACCTTACATTAACATTACAACATTACAGGAAGGCAGGCCCTCCCTCGCTGGGGCCGGAAGCCAGCTCAGCTCAGCTGGACAAAGCTGCTGGCGGCGATATTGCCAGCCACGGGGCACACTCACTCAGCCACCCGGACCCATACGTTACATTAACATTACAACATTACAGTCAGGCAGGCCCCTCCCTCGCTGGGGCCGGAAGCCAACTCAGCTCAGCTGGCCAACGCCGCTGGCGGCGGTTTCACCACTCACCCACCGGGACCAATACGTTACATTAACATTACAACATTACAGTCAGGCAGGCCCTCCTTCGCTGGGGCCGGAAGACAGCTCAGCTCAGCTGGCCAAAGCTGCTGGCGGCGGTTTCGCCAGCCTCGGGGCAAACTCACTCAGCCACCCGGACCAATACGTTTCATTAACATTACAACATTACAGTCAGGCAGGCCCCTCCCTCGCTGGGGCCGGAAGCCAACTCAGCTCAGCTGGCCAAAGCCGCTGGCAGCGGTTTCGCCACTCAGCCACCCGAACTCACACGTAACATTAACATTATAACATTACAGTCAGGCAGGCCCTCCCTCGCTGGGGCCGGAAGCCAGCTCAGCTCAGCTGGCCAAAACCGATAGCGGCGGTTTCGCCACTCAGCCACCCGGACCCACACCTTACATCAGGTTGGCGAACATGTGCCATCGAGAGCCATGTGTATGCAGGTTTTCCTTCCAACCAAAGACTTCAACGGGTGATTTCACCAATTAACACACCTTCAGCCACAGAGGTGTGTTAATCAGTGGAATCACCCGTTGAAGTCTTTGGTTGAAGGGAAAACCTGCATACACGTGTCTCTCCATGGCACATGGTTCGCCACCCCTGCCTTACATTAACATTACAACATTACAGTAAGGCAGGCCCTCCCTCGCTGGGGCCGGAAGCCAGCTCAGCTCAGCTGGACAAAGCTGCTGGCGGCGATATTGCCAGCCACGGGGCACACTCACTCAGCAACCCGGACCCATACGTTACATTAACATTACAACATTACAGTCAGGCAGGCCCCTTCCTCGCTGGGGCCGGAAGCCAACTCAGCTCAGCTGGCCAACGCCGCTGGCGGCGGTTTCACCACTCACCCACCCGGACCAATACGTTACATTAACATTACAACATTACAGTCGGCAGGCCCTCCTTCGCTGGGGCCGGAAGACAGCTCAGCTCAGCTGGCCAAAGCTGCTGGCGGCGGTTTCGCCAGCCTCGGGGCAAACTCACTCAGCCACCCGGACCAATACGTTTCATTAACATTACAACATTACAGTCAGGCAGCCCCTCCCTCGCTGGGGCGGAAGCCAACTCAGCTCAGCTGGCCAAAGCCGCTGGCGGCGGTTTCACCACTCACCCACCCGGACCCATACGTTACATTAACATTACAACATTACAGTCAGGAAGTCACCCCCTCGCTGGGCCCGAAGCCAGCTCAGCTCAGCTGGACAAAGCTGCTGGCAGCGGTTTCGCCACTCAGCCACCCGAACTCACACGTAACATTAACATTATAACATTACAGTCAGGCAGGCCCCTCCCTCGCTGGGGCCGGAAGCCAGCTCAGCTCAGCTGGCCAAAACCGATAGCGGCGTTTCGCCACTCAGCCACCCGGACCCACACCTTACATCAGGGTTGGCGAACCATGTGCCATCGAGAGCCATGTGTATGCAGGTTTTCCTTCCAACCAAAGACTTCAACGGGTGATTTCACCAATTAACACACCTTCAGCCACAGAGGTGTGTTAATCAGTGGAATCACCCGTTGAAGTCTTTGGTTGAAGGGAAAACCTGCATACACGTGTCTCTCCATGGCACATGGTTCGCCACCCCTGCCTTACATTAACATTACAACATTACAGTAAGGCAGGCCCTCCCTCGCTGGGGCCGGAAGCCAGCTCAGCTCAGCTGGACAAAGCTGCTGGCGGCGATATTGCCAGCCACGGGGCACACTCACTCAGCAACCCGGACCCATACGTTACATTAACATTACAACATTACAGTCAGGCAGGCCCCTCCCTCGCTGGGGCCGGAAGCCAACTCAGCTCAGCTGGCCAACGCCGCTGGCGGCGGTTTCACCACTCACCCACCCGGACCATACGTTACATTAACATTACAACATTACAGTCAGGCAGTCCCCCCTCGCTGGGCCGGAAGCCAGCTCAGCTCAGCTGGCCAAAGCGGCTGGCAGCGGTTTCGCCACTCAGCCACCCGGACCCACACCTTACATTAACATTACAACATTACAGGAAGGCAGGCCCTCCCTCGCTGGGGCCGGAAGCCAGCTCAGCTCAGCTGGACAAAGCTGCTGGCGGCGATATTGCCAGCCACGGGGCACACTCACTCAGCCACCCGGACCCATACGTTACATTAACATTACAACATTACAGTCAGGCAGGCCCCTCCCTCGCTGGGGCCGGAAGCCAACTCAGCTCAGCTGGCCAACGCCGCTGGCGGCGGTTTCACCACTCACCCACCCGGACCAATACGTTACATTAACATTACAACATTACAGTCAGGCAGGCCCTCCTTCGCTGGGGCCGGAAGACAGCTCAGCTCAGCTGGCCAAAGCTGCTGGCGGCGGTTTCGCCAGCCTCGGGGCAAACTCACTCAGCCACCCGGACCAATACGTTTCATTAACATTACAACATTACAGTAAGGCAGGCCCTCCCTCGCTGGGGCCGGAAGCCAGCTCAGCTCAGCTGGACAAAGCTGCTGGCGGCGATATTGCCAGCCACGGGCACACTCACTCAGCCACCCGGACCCACACCTTACATTAACATTACAACATTACAGGAAGGCAGGCCCCTCCCTCGCTGGGGCCGGAAGCCAACTCAGCTCAGCTGGCCAACGCCGCTGGCGGCGGTTTCACCACTCACCCACCCGGACCAATACGTTACATTAACATTACAACATTACAGTCAGGCAGGCCCTCCTTCGCTGGGGCCGGAAGACAGCTCAGCTCAGCTGGCCAAAGCTGCTGGCGGCGGTTTCGCCAGCCTCGGGGCAAACTCACTCAGCCACCCGGACCAATACGTTTCATTAACATTACAACATTACAGTCAGGCAGGCCCCTCCCTCGCTGGGGCCGGAAGCCAACTCAGCTCAGCTGGCCAAAGCCGCTGGCGGCGGTTTCACCACTCACCCACCCGGACCCATACGTTACATTAACATTACAACATTACAGTCAGGAAGTCACCCCCTCGCTGGGGCCCGAAGCCAGCTCAGCTCAGCTGGACAAAGCTGCTGGCAGCGGTTTCGCCACTCAGCCACCCGAACTCACACGTAACATTAACATTATAACATTACAGTCAGGCAGGCCCCTCCCTCGCTGGGGCCGGAAGCCAGCTCAGCTCAGCTGGCCAAAACCGATAGCGGCGGTTTCGCCACTCAGCCACCCGGACCCACACCTTACATCAGGGTTGGCGAACCATGTGCCATCGAGAGCCATGTGTATGCAGGTTTTCCTTCCAACCAAAGACTTCAACGGGTGATTTCACCAATTAACACACCTTCAGCCACAGAGGTGTGTTAATCAGTGGAATCACCCGTTGAAGTCTTTGGTTGAAGGGAAAACCTGCATACACGTGTCTCTCCATGGCACATGGTTCGCCACCCCTGCCTTACATTAACATTACAACATTACAGTAAGGCAGGCCCTCCCTCGCTGGGGCCGGAAGCCAGCTCAGCTCAGCTGGACAAAGCTGCTGGCGGCGATATTGCCAGCCACGGGGCACACTCACTCAGCAACCCGGACCCATACGTTACATTAACATTACAACATTACAGTCAGGCAGGCCCCTCCCTCGCTTGGCCGGAAGCCAACTCAGCTCAGCTGGCCAACGCCGCTGGCGGCGGTTTCACCACTCACCCACCCGGACCAATACGTTACATTAACATTACAACATTACAGTCAGGCAGTCCCCCCCTCGCTGGGGCCGGAAGCCAGCTCAGCTCAGCTGGCCAAAGCGGCTGGCAGCGGTTTCGCCACTCAGCCACCCGGACCCACACCTTACATTAACATTACAACATTACAGGAAGGCAGGCCCTCCCTCGCTGGGGCCGGAAGCCAGCTCAGCTCAGCTGGACAAAGCTGCTGGCGGCGATATTGCCAGCCACGGGGCACACTCACTCAGCCACCCGGACCCATACGTTACATTAACATTACAACATTACAGTCAGGCAGGCCCCTCCCTCGCTGGGGCCGGAAGCCAACTCAGCTCAGCTGGCCAACGCCGCTGGCGGCGGTTTCACCACTCACCCACCCGGACCAATACGTTACATTAACATTACAACATTACAGTCAGGCAGGCCCTCCTTCGCTGGGGCCGGAAGACAGCTCAGCTCAGCTGGCCAAAGCTGCTGGCGGCGGTTTCGCCAGCCTCGGGCAAACTCACTCAGCCACCCGGACCAATACGTTTCATTAACATTACAACATTACAGTCAGGCAGGCCCCTCCCTCGCTGGGGCCGGAAGCCAACTCAGCTCAGCTGGCCAAAGCCGCTGGCGGCGGTTTCACCACTCACCCACCCGGACCCATACGTTACATTAACATTACAACATTACAGTCAGGAAGTCACCCCCTCGCTGGGGCCCGAAGCCAGCTCAGCTGGACAAAGCTGCTGGCAGCGGTTTCGCCACTCAGCCACCCGAACTCACACGTAACATTAACATTATAACATTACAGTCAGGCAGGCCCCTCCCTCGCTGGGGCCGGAAGCCAGCTCAGCTCAGCTGGCCAAAACCGATAGCGGCGGTTTCGCCACTCAGCCACCCGGACCCACACCTTACATCAGGGTTGGCGAACCATGTGCCATCGAGAGCCATGTGTATGCAGGTTTTCCTTCCAACCAAAGACTTCAACGGGTGATTTCACCAATTAACACACCTTCAGCCACAGAGGTGTGTTAATCAGTGGAATCACCCGTTGAAGTCTTTGGTTGAAGGGAAAACCTGCATACACGTGTCTCTCCATGGCACATGGTTCGCCACCCCTGCCTTACATTAACATTACAACATTACAGTAAGGCAGGCCCTCCCTCGCTGGGGCCGGAAGCCAGCTCAGCTCAGCTGGACAAAGCTGCTGGCGGCGATATTGCCAGCCACGGGGCACACTCACTCAGCAACCCGGACCCATACGTTACATTAACATTACAACATTACAGTCAGGCAGGCCCCTCCCTCGCTTGGGCCGGAAGCCAACTCAGCTCAGCTGGCCAACGCCGCTGGCGGCGGTTTCACCACTCACCCACCCGGACCAATACGTTACATTAACATTACAACATTACAGTCAGGCAGTCCCCCCCTCGCTGGGGCCGGAAGCCAGCTCAGCTCAGCTGGCCAAAGCGGCTGGCAGCGGTTTCGCCACTCAGCCACCCGGACCCACACCTTACATTAACATTACAACATTACAGGAAGGCAGGCCCTCCCTCGCTGGGGCCGGAAGCCAGCTCAGCTCAGCTGGACAAAGCTGCTGGCGGCGATATTGCCAGCCACGGGGCACACTCACTCAGCCACCCGGACCCATACGTTACATTAACATTACAACATTACAGTCAGGCAGGCCCCTCCCTCGCTGGGGCCGGAAGCCAACTCAGCTCAGCTGGCCAACGCCGCTGGCGGCGGTTTCACCACTCACCCACCCGGACCAATACGTTACATTAACATTACAACATTACAGTCAGGCAGGCCCTCCTTCGCTGGGGCCGGAAGACAGCTCAGCTCAGCTGGCCAAAGCTGCTGGCGGCGGTTTCGCCAGCCTCGGGGCAAACTCACTCAGCCACCCGGACCAATACGTTTCATTAACATTACAACATTACAGTCAGGCAGGCCCCTCCCTCGCTGGGGCCGGAAGCCAACTCAGCTCAGCTGGCCAAAGCCGCTGGCGGCGGTTTCACCACTCACCCACCCGGACCCATACCTTACATTAACATTACAACATTACAGTCAGGAAGTCATCCCCTCGCTGGGGCCCGAAGCCAGCTCAGCTCAGCTGGACAAAGCTGCTGGCAGCGGTTTCGCCACTCAGCCACCCGAACTCACACGTAACATTAACATTATAACATTACAGTCAGGCAGGCCCCTCCCTCGCTGGGGCCGGAAGCCAGCTCAGCTCAGCTGGCCAAAACCGATAGCGGCGGTTTCGCCACTCAGCCACCCGGACCCACACCTTACATCAGGGTTGGCGAACCATGTGCCATCGAGAGCCATGTGTATGCAGGTTTTCCTTCCAACCAAAGACTTCAACGGGTGATTTCACCAATTAACACACCTTCAGCCACAGAGGTGTGTTAATCAGTGGAATCACCCGTTGAAGTCTTTGGTTGAAGGGAAAACCTGCATACACGTGTCTCTCCATGGCACATGGTTCGCCACCCCTGCCTTACATTAACATTACAACATTACAGTAAGGCAGGCCCTCCCTCGCTGGGGCCGGAAGCCAGCTCAGCTCAGCTGGACAAAGCTGCTGGCGGCGATATTGCCAGCCACGGGGCACACTCACTCAGCAACCCGGACCCATACGTTACATTAACATTACAACATTACAGTCAGGCAGGCCCCTCCCTCGCTGGGGCCGGAAGCCAACTCAGCTCAGCTGGCCAACGCCGCTGGCGGCGGTTTCACCACTCACCCACCCGGACCAATACGTTACATTAACATTACAACATTACAGTCAGGCAGTCCCCCCCTCGCTGGGGCCGGAAGCCAGCTCAGCTCAGCTGGCCAAAGCGGCTGGCAGCGGTTTCGCCACTCAGCCACCCGGACCCACACCTTACATTAACATTACAACATTACAGGAAGGCAGGCCCCTCCCTCGCTGGGGCCGGAAGCCAACTCAGCTCAGCTGGCCAACGCCGCTGGCGGCGGTTTCACCACTCACCCACCCGGACCAATACGTTACATTAACATTACAACATTACAGTCAGGCAGGCCCTCCTTCGCTGGGGCCGGAAGACAGCTCAGCTCAGCTGGCCAAAGCTGCTGGCGGCGGTTTCGCCAGCCTCGGGGCAAACTCACTCAGCCACCCGGACCAATACGTTTCATTAACATTACAACATTACAGTCAGGCAGGCCCCTCCCTCGCTGGGGCCGGAAGCCAACTCAGCTCAGCTGGCCAAAGCCGCTGGCGGCGGTTTCACCACTCACCCACCCGGACCCATACCTTACATTAACATTACAACATTACAGTCAGGAAGTCACCCCCTCGCTGGGGCCCGAAGCCAGCTCAGCTCAGCTGGACAAAGCTGCTGGCAGCGGTTTCGCCACTCAGCCACCCGAACTCACACGTAACATTAACATTATAACATTACAGTCAGGCAGGCCCCTCCCTCGCTGGGGCCGGAAGCCAGCTCAGCTCAGCTGGCCAAAACCGATAGCGGCGGTTTCGCCACTCAGCCACCCGGACCCACACCTTACATCAGGGTTGGCGAACCATGTGCCATCGAGAGCCATGTGTATGCAGGTTTTCCTTCCAACCAAAGACTTCAACGGGTGATTTCACCAATTAACACACCTTCAGCCACAGAGGTGTGTTAATCAGTGGAATCACCCGTTGAAGTCTTTGGTTGAAGGGAAAACCTGCATACACGTGTCTCTCCATGGCACATGGTTCGCCACCCCTGCCTTACATTAACATTACAACATTACAGTAAGGCAGGCCCTCCCTCGCTGGGGCCGGAAGCCAGCTCAGCTCAGCTGGACAAAGCTGCTGGCGGCGATATTGCCAGTCACGGGGCACACTCACTCAGCAACCCGGACCCATACGTTACATTAACATTACAACATTACAGTCAGGCAGGCCCCTCCCTCGCTGGGGCCGGAAGCCAACTCAGCTCAGCTGGCCAACGCCGCTGGCGGCGGTTTCACCACTCACCCACCCGGACCAATACGTTACATTAACATTACAACATTACAGTCAGGCAGTCCCCCCCTCGCTGGGGCCGGAAGCCAGCTCAGCTCAGCTGGCCAAAGCGGCTGGCAGCGGTTTCGCCACTCAGCCACCCGGACCCACACCTTACATTAACATTACAACATTACAGTCAGGCAGGCCCCTCCCTCGCTGGGGCCGGAAGCCAACTCAGCTCAGCTGGCCAACGCCGCTGGCGGCGGTTTCACCACTCACCCACCCGGACCAATACGTTACATTAACATTACAACATTACAGTCAGGCAGGCCCTCCTTCGCTGGGGCCGGAAGACAGCTCAGCTCAGCTGGCCAAAGCTGCTGGCGGCGGTTTCGCCAGCCTCGGGGCAAACTCACTCAGCCACCCGGACCAATACGTTTCATTAACATTACAACATTACAGTCAGGCAGGCCCCTCCCTCGCTGGGGCCGGAAGCCAACTCAGCTCAGCTGGCCAAAGCCGCTGGCGGCGGTTTCACCACTCACCCACCCGGACCCATACGTTACATTAACATTACAACATTACAGTCAGGAAGTCACCCCCTCGCTGGGGCCCGAAGCCAGCTCAGCTCAGCTGGACAAAGCTGCTGGCAGCGGTTTCGCCACTCAGCCACCCGAACTCACACGTAACATTAACATTATAACATTACAGTCAGGCAGGCCCCTCCCTCGCTGGGGCCGGAAGCCAGCTCAGCTCAGCTGGCCAAAACCGATAGCGGCGGTTTCGCCACTCAGCCACCCGGACCCACACCTTACATCAGGGTTGGCGAACCATGTGCCATCGAGAGCCATGTGTATGCAGGTTTTCCTTCCAACCAAAGACTTCAACGGGTGATTTCACCAATTAACACACCTTCAGCCACAGAGGTGTGTTAATCAGTGGAATCACCCGTTGAAGTCTTTGGTTGAAGGGAAAACCTGCATACACGTGTCTCTCCATGGCACATGGTTCGCCACCCCTGCCTTACATTAACATTACAACATTACAGTAAGGCAGGCCCTCCCTCGCTGGGGCCGGAAGCCAGCTCAGCTCAGCTGGACAAAGCTGCTGGCGGCGATATTGCCAGCCACGGGGCACACTCACTCAGCAACCCGGACCCATACGTTACATTAACATTACAACATTACAGTCAGGCAGGCCCCTCCCTCGCTTGGGCCGGAAGCCAACTCAGCTCAGCTGGCCAACGCCGCTGGCGGCGGTTTCACCACTCACCCACCCGGACCAATACGTTACATTAACATTACAACATTACAGTCAGGCAGTCCCCCCCTCGCTGGGGCCGGAAGCCAGCTCAGCTCAGCTGGCCAAAGCGGCTGGCAGCGGTTTCGCCACTCAGCCACCCGGACCCACACCTTACATTAACATTACAACATTACAGGAAGGCAGGCCCCTCCCTCGCTGGGGCCGGAAGCCAACTCAGCTCAGCTGGCCAACGCCGCTGGCGGCGGTTTCACCACTCACCCACCCGGACCAATACGTTACATTAACATTACAACATTACAGTCAGGCAGGCCCTCCTTCGCTGGGGCCGGAAGACAGCTCAGCTCAGCTGGCCAAAGCTGCTGGCGGCGGTTTCGCCAGCCTCGGGGCAAACTCACTCAGCCACCCGGACCAATACGTTTCATTAACATTACAACATTACAGTCAGGCAGGCCCCTCCCTCGCTGGGGCCGGAAGCCAACTCAGCTCAGCTGGCCAAAGCCGCTGGCGGCGGTTTCACCACTCACCCACCCGGACCCATACGTTACATTAACATTACAACATTACAGTCAGGCAGGCCCTCCCTCGCTGGGGCCGGAAGCCAGCTCAGCTCAGCTGGACAAAGCTGCTGGCGGCGATATTGCCAGCCACGGGGCACACTCACTCAGCAACCCGACCCATACGTTACATTAACATTACAACATTACAGTCAGGCAGGCCCCTCCCTCGCTTGGGCCGGAAGCCAACTCAGCTCAGCTGGCCAACGCCGCTGGCGGCGGTTTCACCACTCACCCACCCGGACCAATACGTTACATTAACATTACAACATTACAGTCAGGCAGTCCCCCCCTCGCTGGGGCCGGAAGCCAGCTCAGCTCAGCTGGCCAAAGCGGCTGGCAGCGGTTTCGCCACTCAGCCACCCGGACCCACACCTTACATTAACATTACAACATTACAGGAAGGCAGGCCCTCCCTCGCTGGGGCCGGAAGCCAGCTCAGCTCAGCTGGACAAAGCTGCTGGCGGCGATATTGCCAGCCACGGGGCACACTCACTCAGCCACCCGGACCCATACGTTACATTAACATTACAACATTACAGTCAGGCAGGCCCCTCCCTCGCTGGGGCCGGAAGCCAACTCAGCTCAGCTGGCCAACGCCGCTGGCGGCGGTTTCACCACTCACCCACCCGGACCAATACGTTACATTAACATTACAACATTACAGTCAGGCAGGCCCTCCTTCGCTGGGGCCGGAAGACAGCTCAGCTCAGCTGGCCAAAGCTGCTGGCGGCGGTTTCGCCAGCCTCGGGCAAACTCACTCAGCCACCCGGACCAATACGTTTCATTAACATTACAACATTACAGTCAGGCAGGCCCCTCCCTCGCTGGGGCCGGAAGCCAACTCAGCTCAGCTGGCCAAAGCCGCTGGCGGCGGTTTCACCACTCACCCACCCGGACCCATACCTTACATTAACATTACAACATTACAGTCAGGCAGGCCCCTCCCTCGCTGGGGCCGGAAGCCAACTCAGCTCAGCTGGCCAACGCCGCTGGCGGCGGTTTCACCACTCAGCCACCCGAACTCACACGTAACATTAACATTATAACATTACAGTCAGGCAGTCCCCTCCCTCGCTGGGGCCGGAAGCCAACTCAGCTCAGCTGGCCAACGCCGCTGGCGGCGGTTTCACCACTCACCCACCCGGACCCACACCTTACATTAACATTACAACATTACAGGAAGGCAGGCCCTCCCTCGCTGGGGCCGGAAGCCAGCTCAGCTCAGCTGGACAAAGCTGCTGGCGGCGATATTGCCAGCCACGGGGCACACTCACTCAGCCACCCGGACCCATACGTTACATTAACATTACAACATTACAGTCAGGCAGGCCCCTCCCTCGCTGGGGCCGGAAGCCAACTCAGCTCAGCTGGCCAACGCCGCTGGCGGCGGTTTCACCACTCACCCACCCGGACCAATACGTTACATTAACATTACAACATTACAGTCAGGCAGGCCCTCCTTCGCTGGGGCCGGAAGACAGCTCAGCTCAGCTGGCCAAAGCTGCTGGCGGCGGTTTCGCCAGCCTCGGGGCAAACTCACTCAGCCACCCGGACCAATACGTTTCATTAACATTACAACATTACAGTCAGGCAGGCCCCTCCCTCGCTGGGGCCGGAAGCCAACTCAGCTCAGCTGGCCAAAGCCGCTGGCAGCGGTTTCGCCACTCAGCCACCCGAACTCACACGTAACATTAACATTATAACATTACAGTCAGGCAGGCCCCTCCCTCGCTGGGGCCGGAAGCCAGCTCAGCTCAGCTGGCCAAAACCGATAGCGGCGGTTTCGCCACTCAGCCACCCGGACCCACACCTTACATCAGGGTTGGCGAACCATGTGCCATCGAGAGCCATGTGTATGCAGGTTTTCCTTCCAACCAAAGACTTCAACGGGTGATTTCACCAATTAACACACCTTCAGCCACAGAGGTGTGTTAATCAGTGGAATCACCCGTTGAAGTCTTTGGTTGAAGGGAAAACCTGCATACACGTGTCTCTCCATGGCACATGGTTCGCCACCCCTGCCTTACATTAACATTACAACATTACAGTAAGGCAGGCCCTCCCTCGCTGGGGCCGGAAGCCAGCTCAGCTCAGCTGGACAAAGCTGCTGGCGGCGATATTGCCAGCCACGGGGCACACTCACTCAGCAACCCGGACCCATACGTTACATTAACATTACAACATTACAGTCAGGCAGGCCCCTTCCTCGCTGGGGCCGGAAGCCAACTCAGCTCAGCTGGCCAACGCCGCTGGCGGCGGTTTCACCACTCACCCACCCGGACCAATACGTTACATTAACATTACAACATTACAGTCAGGCAGGCCCTCCTTCGCTGGGGCCGGAAGACAGCTCAGCTCAGCTGGCCAAAGCTGCTGGCGGCGGTTTCGCCAGCCTCGGGGCAAACTCACTCAGCCACCCGGACCAATACGTTTCATTAACATTACAACATTACAGTCAGGCAGGCCCCTCCCTCGCTGGGGCCGGAAGCCAACTCAGCTCAGCTGGCCAAAGCCGCTGGCGGCGGTTTCACCACTCACCCACCCGGACCCATACGTTACATTAACATTACAACATTACAGTCAGGCAGGCCCCTCCCTCGCTGGGGCCGGAAGCCAACTCAGCTCAGCTGGCCAAAGCGCTGGCAGCGGTTTCGCCACTCAGCCACCCGAACTCACACGTAACATTAACATTATAACATTACAGTCAGGCAGGCCCCTCCCTCGCTGGGGCCGGAAGCCAGCTCAGCTCAGCTGGCCAAAACCGATAGCGGCGGTTTCGCCACTCAGCCACCCGGACCCACACCTTACATCAGGGTTGGCGAACCATGTGCCATCGAGAGCCATGTGTATGCAGGTTTTCCTTCCAACCAAAGACTTCAACGGGTGATTTCACCAATTAACACACCTTCAGCCACAGAGGTGTGTTAATCAGTGGAATCACCCGTTGAAGTCTTTGGTTGAAGGGAAAACCTGCATACACGTGTCTCTCCATGGCACATGGTTCGCCACCCCTGCCTTACATTAACATTACAACATTACAGTAAGGCAGGCCCTCCCTCGCTGGGGCCGGAAGCCAGCTCAGCTCAGCTGGACAAAGCTGCTGGCGGCGATATTGCCAGCCACGGGGCACACTCACTCAGCCACCCGGACCCACACCTTACATTAACATTACAACATTACAGGAAGGCAGGCCCCTCCCTCGCTGGGGCCGGAAGCCAACTCAGCTCAGCTGGCCAACGCCGCTGGCGGCGGTTTCACCACTCACCCACCCGGACCAATACGTTACATTAACATTACAACATTACAGTCAGGCAGGCCCTCCTTCGCTGGGGCCGGAAGACAGCTCAGCTCAGCTGGCCAAAGCTGCTGGCGGCGGTTTCGCCAGCCTCGGGCAAACTCACTCAGCCACCCGGACCAATACGTTTCATTAACATTACAACATTACAGTCAGGCAGGCCCCTCCCTCGCTGGGGCCGGAAGCCAACTCAGCTCAGCTGGCCAAAGCCGCTGGCGGCGGTTTCACCACTCACCCACCCGGACCCATACGTTACATTAACATTACAACATTACAGTCAGGAAGTCACCCCCTCGCTGGGGCCCGAAGCCAGCTCAGCTCAGCTGGACAAAGCTGCTGGCAGCGGTTTCGCCACTCAGCCACCCGAACTCACACGTAACATTAACATTATAACATTACAGTCAGGCAGGCCCCTCCCTCGCTGGGGCCGGAAGCCAGCTCAGCTCAGCTGGCCAAAACCGATAGCGGCGGTTTCGCCACTCAGCCACCCGGACCCACACCTTACATCAGGGTTGGCGAACCATGTGCCATCGAGAGCCATGTGTATGCAGGTTTTCCTTCCAACCAAAGACTTCAACGGGTGATTTCACCAATTAACACACCTTCAGCCACAGAGGTGTGTTAATCAGTGGAATCACCCGTTGAAGTCTTTGGTTGAAGGGAAAACCTGCATACACGTGTCTCTCCATGGCACATGGTTCGCCACCCCTGCCTTACATTAACATTACAACATTACAGTAAGGCAGGCCCTCCCTCGCTGGGGCCGGAAGCCAGCTCAGCTCAGCTGGACAAAGCTGCTGGCGGCGATATTGCCAGCCACGGGGCACACTCACTCAGCAACCCGGACCCATACGTTACATTAACATTACAACATTACAGTCAGGCAGGCCCCTCCCTCGCTTGGGCCGGAAGCCAACTCAGCTCAGCTGGCCAACGCCGCTGGCGGCGGTTTCACCACTCACCCACCCGGACCAATACGTTACATTAACATTACAACATTACAGTCAGGCAGTCCCCCCCTCGCTGGGGCCGGAAGCCAGCTCAGCTCAGCTGGCCAAAGCGGCTGGCAGCGGTTTCGCCACTCAGCCACCCGGACCCACACCTTACATTAACATTACAACATTACAGGAAGGCAGGCCCTCCCTCGCTGGGGCCGGAAGCCAGCTCAGCTCAGCTGGACAAAGCTGCTGGCGGCGATATTGCCAGCCACGGGGCACACTCACTCAGCCACCCGGACCCATACGTTACATTAACATTACAACATTACAGTCAGGCAGGCCCCTCCCTCGCTGGGGCCGGAAGCCAACTCAGCTCAGCTGGCCAACGCCGCTGGCGGCGGTTTCACCACTCACCCACCCGGACCAATACGTTACATTAACATTACAACATTACAGTCAGGCAGGCCCTCCTTCGCTGGGGCCGGAAGACAGCTCAGCTCAGCTGGCCAAAGCTGCTGGCGGCGGTTTCGCCAGCCTCGGGGCAAACTCACTCAGCCACCCGGACCAATACGTTTCATTAACATTACAACATTACAGTCAGGCAGGCCCCTCCCTCGCTGGGGCCGGAAGCCAACTCAGCTCAGCTGGCCAAAGCCGCTGGCGGCGGTTTCACCACTCACCCACCCGGACCCATACGTTACATTAACATTACAACATTACAGTCAGGAAGTCACCCCCTCGCTGGGGCCCGAAGCCAGCTCAGCTGGACAAAGCTGCTGGCAGCGGTTTCGCCACTCAGCCACCCGAACTCACACGTAACATTAACATTATAACATTACAGTCAGGCAGGCCCCTCCCTCGCTGGGGCCGGAAGCCAGCTCAGCTCAGCTGGCCAAAACCGATAGCGGCGGTTTCGCCACTCAGCCACCCGGACCCACACCTTACATCAGGGTTGGCGAACCATGTGCCATCGAGAGCCATGTGTATGCAGGTTTTCCTTCCAACCAAAGACTTCAACGGGTGATTTCACCAATTAACACACCTTCAGCCACAGAGGTGTGTTAATCAGTGGAATCACCCGTTGAAGTCTTTGGTTGAAGGGAAAACCTGCATACACGTGTCTCTCCATGGCACATGGTTCGCCACCCCTGCCTTACATTAACATTACAACATTACAGTAAGGCAGGCCCTCCCTCGCTGGGGCCGGAAGCCAGCTCAGCTCAGCTGGACAAAGCTGCTGGCGGCGATATTGCCAGCCACGGGGCACACTCACTCAGCAACCCGGACCCATACGTTACATTAACATTACAACATTACAGTCAGGCAGGCCCCTCCCTCGCTGGGGCCGGAAGCCAACTCAGCTCAGCTGGCCAACGCCGCTGGCGGCGGTTTCACCACTCACCCACCCGGACCAATACGTTACATTAACATTACAACATTACAGTCAGGCAGTCCCCCCCTCGCTGGGGCCGGAAGCCAGCTCAGCTCAGCTGGCCAAAGCGGCTGGCAGCGGTTTCGCCACTCAGCCACCCGGACCCACACCTTACATTAACATTACAACATTACAGGAAGGCAGGCCCCTCCCTCGCTGGGGCCGGAAGCCAACTCAGCTCAGCTGGCCAACGCCGCTGGCGGCGGTTTCACCACTCACCCACCCGGACCAATACGTTACATTAACATTACAACATTACAGTCAGGCAGGCCCTCCTTCGCTGGGGCCGGAAGACAGCTCAGCTCAGCTGGCCAAAGCTGCTGGCGGCGGTTTCGCCAGCCTCGGGGCAAACTCACTCAGCCACCCGGACCAATACGTTTCATTAACATTACAACATTACAGTCAGGCAGGCCCCTCCCTCGCTGGGGCCGGAAGCCAACTCAGCTCAGCTGGCCAAAGCCGCTGGCGGCGGTTTCACCACTCACCCACCCGGACCCATACCTTACATTAACATTACAACATTACAGTCAGGAAGTCACCCCCTCGCTGGGGCCCGAAGCCAGCTCAGCTCAGCTGGACAAAGCTGCTGGCAGCGGTTTCGCCACTCAGCCACCCGAACTCACACGTAACATTAACATTATAACATTACAGTCAGGCAGGCCCCTCCCTCGCTGGGGCCGGAAGCCAGCTCAGCTCAGCTGGCCAAAACCGATAGCGGCGGTTTCGCCACTCAGCCACCCGGACCCACACCTTACATCAGGGTTGGCGAACCATGTGCCATCGAGAGCCATGTGTATGCAGGTTTTCCTTCCAACCAAAGACTTCAACGGGTGATTTCACCAATTAACACACCTTCAGCCACAGAGGTGTGTTAATCAGTGGAATCACCCGTTGAAGTCTTTGGTTGAAGGGAAAACCTGCATACACGTGTCTCTCCATGGCACATGGTTCGCCACCCCTGCCTTACATTAACATTACAACATTACAGTAAGGCAGGCCCTCCCTCGCTGGGGCCGGAAGCCAGCTCAGCTCAGCTGGACAAAGCTGCTGGCGGCGATATTGCCAGTCACGGGGCACACTCACTCAGCAACCCGGACCCATACGTTACATTAACATTACAACATTACAGTCAGGCAGGCCCCTCCCTCGCTGGGGCCGGAAGCCAACTCAGCTCAGCTGGCCAACGCCGCTGGCGGCGGTTTCACCACTCACCCACCCGGACCAATACGTTACATTAACATTACAACATTACAGTCAGGCAGTCCCCCCCTCGCTGGGGCCGGAAGCCAGCTCAGCTCAGCTGGCCAAAGCGGCTGGCAGCGGTTTCGCCACTCAGCCACCCGGACCCACACCTTACATTAACATTACAACATTACAGTCAGGCAGGCCCCTCCCTCGCTGGGGCCGGAAGCCAACTCAGCTCAGCTGGCCAACGCCGCTGGCGGCGGTTTCACCACTCACCCACCCGGACCAATACGTTACATTAACATTACAACATTACAGTCAGGCAGGCCCTCCTTCGCTGGGGCCGGAAGACAGCTCAGCTCAGCTGGCCAAAGCTGCTGGCGGCGGTTTCGCCAGCCTCGGGGCAAACTCACTCAGCCACCCGGACCAATACGTTTCATTAACATTACAACATTACAGTCAGGCAGGCCCCTCCCTCGCTGGGGCCGGAAGCCAACTCAGCTCAGCTGGCCAAAGCCGCTGGCGGCGGTTTCACCACTCACCCACCCGGACCCATACGTTACATTAACATTACAACATTACAGTCAGGAAGTCACCCCCTCGCTGGGGCCCGAAGCCAGCTCAGCTCAGCTGGACAAAGCTGCTGGCAGCGGTTTCGCCACTCAGCCACCCGAACTCACACGTAACATTAACATTATAACATTACAGTCAGGCAGGCCCCTCCCTCGCTGGGGCCGGAAGCCAGCTCAGCTCAGCTGGCCAAAACCGATAGCGGCGGTTTCGCCACTCAGCCACCCGGACCCACACCTTACATCAGGGTTGGCGAACCATGTGCCATCGAGAGCCATGTGTATGCAGGTTTTCCTTCCAACCAAAGACTTCAACGGGTGATTTCACCAATTAACACACCTTCAGCCACAGAGGTGTGTTAATCAGTGGAATCACCCGTTGAAGTCTTTGGTTGAAGGGAAAACCTGCATACACGTGTCTCTCCATGGCACATGGTTCGCCACCCCTGCCTTACATTAACATTACAACATTACAGTAAGGCAGGCCCTCCCTCGCTGGGGCCGGAAGCCAGCTCAGCTCAGCTGGACAAAGCTGCTGGCGGCGATATTGCCAGCCACGGGGCACACTCACTCAGCAACCCGGACCCATACGTTACATTAACATTACAACATTACAGTCAGGCAGGCCCCTCCCTCGCTTGGGCCGGAAGCCAACTCAGCTCAGCTGGCCAACGCCGCTGGCGGCGGTTTCACCACTCACCCACCCGGACCAATACGTTACATTAACATTACAACATTACAGTCAGGCAGTCCCCCCCTCGCTGGGGCCGGAAGCCAGCTCAGCTCAGCTGGCCAAAGCGGCTGGCAGCGGTTTCGCCACTCAGCCACCCGGACCCACACCTTACATTAACATTACAACATTACAGGAAGGCAGGCCCCTCCCTCGCTGGGGCCGGAAGCCAACTCAGCTCAGCTGGCCAACGCCGCTGGCGGCGGTTTCACCACTCACCCACCCGGACCAATACGTTACATTAACATTACAACATTACAGTCAGGCAGGCCCTCCTTCGCTGGGGCCGGAAGACAGCTCAGCTCAGCTGGCCAAAGCTGCTGGCGGCGGTTTCGCCAGCCTCGGGGCAAACTCACTCAGCCACCCGGACCAATACGTTTCATTAACATTACAACATTACAGTCAGGCAGGCCCCTCCCTCGCTGGGGCCGGAAGCCAACTCAGCTCAGCTGGCCAAAGCCGCTGGCGGCGGTTTCACCACTCACCCACCCGGACCCATACGTTACATTAACATTACAACATTACAGTCAGGCAGGCCCTCCCTCGCTGGGGCCGGAAGCCAGCTCAGCTCAGCTGGACAAAGCTGCTGGCGGCGATATTGCCAGCCACGGGGCACACTCACTCAGCAACCCGGACCCATACGTTACATTAACATTACAACATTACAGTCAGGCAGGCCCCTCCCTCGCTTGGGCCGGAAGCCAACTCAGCTCAGCTGGCCAACGCCGCTGGCGGCGGTTTCACCACTCACCCACCCGGACCAATACGTTACATTAACATTACAACATTACAGTCAGGCAGTCCCCCCCTCGCTGGGGCCGGAAGCCAGCTCAGCTCAGCTGGCCAAAGCGGCTGGCAGCGGTTTCGCCACTCAGCCACCCGGACCCACACCTTACATTAACATTACAACATTACAGGAAGGCAGGCCCTCCCTCGCTGGGGCCGGAAGCCAGCTCAGCTCAGCTGGACAAAGCTGCTGGCGGCGATATTGCCAGCCACGGGGCACACTCACTCAGCCACCCGGACCCATACGTTACATTAACATTACAACATTACAGTCAGGCAGGCCCCTCCCTCGCTGGGGCCGGAAGCCAACTCAGCTCAGCTGGCCAACGCCGCTGGCGGCGGTTTCACCACTCACCCACCCGGACCAATACGTTACATTAACATTACAACATTACAGTCAGGCAGGCCCTCCTTCGCTGGGGCCGGAAGACAGCTCAGCTCAGCTGGCCAAAGCTGCTGGCGGCGGTTTCGCCAGCCTCGGGCAAACTCACTCAGCCACCCGGACCAATACGTTTCATTAACATTACAACATTACAGTCAGGCAGGCCCCTCCCTCGCTGGGGCCGGAAGCCAACTCAGCTCAGCTGGCCAAAGCCGCTGGCGGCGGTTTCACCACTCACCCACCCGGACCCATACCTTACATTAACATTACAACATTACAGTCAGGCAGGCCCCTCCCTCGCTGGGCCGGAAGCCAACTCAGCTCAGCTGGCCAACGCCGCTGGCGGCGGTTTCACCACTCAGCCACCCGAACTCACACGTAACATTAACATTATAACATTACAGTCAGGCAGTCCCCTCCCTCGCTGGGGCCGGAAGCCAACTCAGCTCAGCTGGCCAACGCCGCTGGCGGCGGTTTCACCACTCACCCACCCGGACCCACACCTTACATTAACATTACAACATTACAGGAAGGCAGGCCCTCCCTCGCTGGGGCCGGAAGCCAGCTCAGCTCAGCTGGACAAAGCTGCTGGCGGCGATATTGCCAGCCACGGGCACACTCACTCAGCCACCCGGACCCATACGTTACATTAACATTACAACATTACAGTCAGGCAGGCCCTCCCTCGCTGGGGCCGGAAGCCAACTCAGCTCAGCTGGCCAACGCCGCTGGCGGCGGTTTCACCACTCACCCACCCGGACCAATACGTTACATTAACATTACAACATTACAGTCAGGCAGGCCCTCCTTCGCTGGGGCCGGAAGACAGCTCAGCTCAGCTGGCCAAAGCTGCTGGCGGCGGTTTCGCCAGCCTCGGGGCAACTCACTCAGCCACCCGGACCAATACGTTTCATTAACATTACAACATTACAGTCAGGCAGGCCCCTCCCTCGCTGGGGCCGGAAGCCAACTCAGCTCAGCTGGCCAAAGCCGCTGGCAGCGGTTTCGCCACTCAGCCACCCGAACTCACACGTAACATTAACATTATAACATTACAGTCAGGCAGGCCCCTCCCTCGCTGGGGCCGGAAGCCAGCTCAGCTCAGCTGGCCAAAACCGATAGCGGCGGTTTCGCCACTCAGCCACCCGGACCCACACCTTACATCAGGGTTGGCGAACCATGTGCCATCGAGAGCCATGTGTATGCAGGTTTTCCTTCCAACCAAAGACTTCAACGGGTGATTTCACCAATTAACACACCTTCAGCCACAGAGGTGTGTTAATCAGTGGAATCACCCGTTGAAGTCTTTGGTTGAAGGGAAAACCTGCATACACGTGTCTCTCCATGGCACATGGTTCGCCACCCCTGCCTTACATTAACATTACAACATTACAGTAAGGCAGGCCCTCCCTCGCTGGGGCCGGAAGCCAGCTCAGCTCAGCTGGACAAAGCTGCTGGCGGCGATATTGCCAGCCACGGGGCACACTCACTCAGCAACCCGGACCCATACGTTACATTAACATTACAACATTACAGTCAGGCAGGCCCCTTCCTCGCTGGGGCCGGAAGCCAACTCAGCTCAGCTGGCCAACGCCGCTGGCGGCGGTTTCACCACTCACCCACCCGGACCAATACGTTACATTAACATTACAACATTACAGTCAGGCAGGCCCTCCTTCGCTGGGGCCGGAAGACAGCTCAGCTCAGCTGGCCAAAGCTGCTGGCGGCGGTTTCGCCAGCCTCGGGGCAAACTCACTCAGCCACCCGGACCAATACGTTTCATTAACATTACAACATTACAGTCAGGCAGGCCCCTCCCTCGCTGGGGCCGGAAGCCAACTCAGCTCAGCTGGCCAAAGCCGCTGGCGGCGGTTTCACCACTCACCCACCCGGACCCATACGTTACATTAACATTACAACATTACAGTCAGGCAGGCCCCTCCCTCGCTGGGGCCGGAAGCCAACTCAGCTCAGCTGGCCAAAGCTGCTGGCAGCGGTTTCGCCACTCAGCCACCCGAACTCACACGTAACATTAACATTATAACATTACAGTCAGGCAGGCCCCTCCCTCGCTGGGGCCGGAAGCCAGCTCAGCTCAGCTGGCCAAAACCGATAGCGGCGGTTTCGCCACTCAGCCACCCGGACCCACACCTTACATCAGGGTTGGCGAACCATGTGCCATCGAGAGCCATGTGTATGCAGGTTTTCCTTCCAACCAAAGACTTCAACGGGTGATTTCACCAATTAACACACCTTCAGCCACAGAGGTGTGTTAATCAGTGGAATCACCCGTTGAAGTCTTTGGTTGAAGGGAAAACCTGCATACACGTGTCTCTCCATGGCACATGGTTCGCCACCCCTGCCTTACATTAACATTACAACATTACAGTAAGGCAGGCCCTCCCTCGCTGGGGCCGGAAGCCAGCTCAGCTCAGCTGGACAAAGCTGCTGGCGGCGATATTGCCAGCCACGGGGCACACTCACTCAGCCACCCGGACCCACACCTTACATTAACATTACAACATTACAGGAAGGCAGGCCCCTCCCTCGCTGGGGCCGGAAGCCAACTCAGCTCAGCTGGCCAACGCCGCTGGCGGCGGTTTCACCACTCACCCACCCGGACCAATACGTTACATTAACATTACAACATTACAGTCAGGCAGGCCCTCCTTCGCTGGGGCCGGAAGACAGCTCAGCTCAGCTGGCCAAAGCTGCTGGCGGCGGTTTCGCCAGCCTCGGGGCAAACTCACTCAGCCACCCGGACCAATACGTTTCATTAACATTACAACATTACAGTCAGGCAGGCCCCTCCCTCGCTGGGGCCGGAAGCCAACTCAGCTCAGCTGGCCAAAGCCGCTGGCGGCGGTTTCACCACTCACCCACCCGGACCCATACGTTACATTAACATTACAACATTACAGTCAGGAAGTCACCCCCTCGCTGGGGCCCGAAGCCAGCTCAGCTCAGCTGGACAAAGCTGCTGGCAGCGGTTTCGCCACTCAGCCACCCGAACTCACACGTAACATTAACATTATAACATTACAGTCAGGCAGGCCCCTCCCTCGCTGGGGCCGGAAGCCAGCTCAGCTCAGCTGGCCAAAACCGATAGCGGCGGTTTCGCCACTCAGCCACCCGGACCCACACCTTACATCAGGGTTGGCGAACCATGTGCCATCGAGAGCCATGTGTATGCAGGTTTTCCTTCCAACCAAAGACTTCAACGGGTGATTTCACCAATTAACACACCTTCAGCCACAGAGGTGTGTTAATCAGTGGAATCACCCGTTGAAGTCTTTGGTTGAAGGGAAAACCTGCATACACGTGTCTCTCCATGGCACATGGTTCGCCACCCCTGCCTTACATTAACATTACAACATTACAGTAAGGCAGGCCCTCCCTCGCTGGGGCCGGAAGCCAGCTCAGCTCAGCTGGACAAAGCTGCTGGCGGCGATATTGCCAGCCACGGGGCACACTCACTCAGCAACCCGGACCCATACGTTACATTAACATTACAACATTACAGTCAGGCAGGCCCCTCCCTCGCTTGGGCCGGAAGCCAACTCAGCTCAGCTGGCCAACGCCGCTGGCGGCGGTTTCACCACTCACCCACCCGGACCAATACGTTACATTAACATTACAACATTACAGTCAGGCAGTCCCCCCTCGCTGGGGCCGGAAGCCAGCTCAGCTCAGCTGGCCAAAGCGGCTGGCAGCGGTTTCGCCACTCAGCCACCCGGACCCACACCTTACATTAACATTACAACATTACAGGAAGGCAGGCCCTCCCTCGCTGGGGCCGGAAGCCAGCTCAGCTCAGCTGGACAAAGCTGCTGGCGGCGATATTGCCAGCCACGGGGCACACTCACTCAGCCACCCGGACCCATACGTTACATTAACATTACAACATTACAGTCAGGCAGGCCCCTCCCTCGCTGGGGCCGGAAGCCAACTCAGCTCAGCTGGCCAACGCCGCTGGCGGCGGTTTCACCACTCACCCACCCGGACCAATACGTTACATTAACATTACAACATTACAGTCAGGCAGGCCCTCCTTCGCTGGGGCCGGAAGACAGCTCAGCTCAGCTGGCCAAAGCTGCTGGCGGCGGTTTCGCCAGCCTCGGGGCAAACTCACTCAGCCACCCGGACCAATACGTTTCATTAACATTACAACATTACAGTCAGGCAGGCCCCTCCCTCGCTGGGGCCGGAAGCCAACTCAGCTCAGCTGGCCAAAGCCGCTGGCGGCGGTTTCACCACTCACCCACCCGGACCCATACGTTACATTAACATTACAACATTACAGTCAGGAAGTCACCCCCTCGCTGGGGCCCGAAGCCAGCTCAGCTGGACAAAGCTGCTGGCAGCGGTTTCGCCACTCAGCCACCCGAACTCACACGTAACATTAACATTATAACATTACAGTCAGGCAGGCCCCTCCCTCGCTGGGGCCGGAAGCCAGCTCAGCTCAGCTGGCCAAAACCGATAGCGGCGGTTTCGCCACTCAGCCACCCGGACCCACACCTTACATCAGGGTTGGCGAACCATGTGCCATCGAGAGCCATGTGTATGCAGGTTTTCCTTCCAACCAAAGACTTCAACGGGTGATTTCACCAATTAACACACCTTCAGCCACAGAGGTGTGTTAATCAGTGGAATCACCCGTTGAAGTCTTTGGTTGAAGGGAAAACCTGCATACACGTGTCTCTCCATGGCACATGGTTCGCCACCCCTGCCTTACATTAACATTACAACATTACAGTAAGGCAGGCCCTCCCTCGCTGGGGCCGGAAGCCAGCTCAGCTCAGCTGGACAAAGCTGCTGGCGGCGATATTGCCAGCCACGGGGCACACTCACTCAGCAACCCGGACCCATACGTTACATTAACATTACAACATTACAGTCAGGCAGGCCCCTCCCTCGCTTGGGCCGGAAGCCAACTCAGCTCAGCTGGCCAACGCCGCTGGCGGCGGTTTCACCACTCACCCACCCGGACCAATACGTTACATTAACATTACAACATTACAGTCAGGCAGTCCCCCCCTCGCTGGGGCCGGAAGCCAGCTCAGCTCAGCTGGCCAAAGCGGCTGGCAGCGGTTTCGCCACTCAGCCACCCGGACCCACACCTTACATTAACATTACAACATTACAGGAAGGCAGGCCCTCCCTCGCTGGGGCCGGAAGCCAGCTCAGCTCAGCTGGACAAAGCTGCTGGCGGCGATATTGCCAGCCACGGGGCACACTCACTCAGCCACCCGGACCCATACGTTACATTAACATTACAACATTACAGTCAGGCAGGCCCCTCCCTCGCTGGGGCCGGAAGCCAACTCAGCTCAGCTGGCCAACGCCGCTGGCGGCGGTTTCACCACTCACCCACCCGGACCAATACGTTACATTAACATTACAACATTACAGTCAGGCAGGCCCTCCTTCGCTGGGGCCGGAAGACAGCTCAGCTCAGCTGGCCAAAGCTGCTGGCGGCGGTTTCGCCAGCCTCGGGGCAAACTCACTCAGCCACCCGGACCAATACGTTTCATTAACATTACAACATTACAGTCAGGCAGGCCCCTCCCTCGCTGGGGCCGGAAGCCAACTCAGCTCAGCTGGCCAAAGCCGCTGGCGGCGGTTTCACCACTCACCCACCCGGACCCATACCTTACATTAACATTACAACATTACAGTCAGGAAGTCATCCCCTCGCTGGGGCCCGAAGCCAGCTCAGCTCAGCTGGACAAAGCTGCTGGCAGCGGTTTCGCCACTCAGCCACCCGAACTCACACGTAACATTAACATTATAACATTACAGTCAGGCAGGCCCCTCCCTCGCTGGGGCCGGAAGCCAGCTCAGCTCAGCTGGCCAAAACCGATAGCGGCGGTTTCGCCACTCAGCCACCCGGACCCACACCTTACATCAGGGTTGGCGAACCATGTGCCATCGAGAGCCATGTGTATGCAGGTTTTCCTTCCAACCAAAGACTTCAACGGGTGATTTCACCAATTAACACACCTTCAGCCACAGAGGTGTGTTAATCAGTGGAATCACCCGTTGAAGTCTTTGGTTGAAGGGAAAACCTGCATACACGTGTCTCTCCATGGCACATGGTTCGCCACCCCTGCCTTACATTAACATTACAACATTACAGTAAGGCAGGCCCTCCCTCGCTGGGGCCGGAAGCCAGCTCAGCTCAGCTGGACAAAGCTGCTGGCGGCGATATTGCCAGCCACGGGGCACACTCACTCAGCAACCCGGACCCATACGTTACATTAACATTACAACATTACAGTCAGGCAGGCCCCTCCCTCGCTGGGGCCGGAAGCCAACTCAGCTCAGCTGGCCAACGCCGCTGGCGGCGGTTTCACCACTCACCCACCCGGACCAATACGTTACATTAACATTACAACATTACAGTCAGGCAGTCCCCCCCTCGCTGGGGCCGGAAGCCAGCTCAGCTCAGCTGGCCAAAGCGGCTGGCAGCGGTTTCGCCACTCAGCCACCCGGACCCACACCTTACATTAACATTACAACATTACAGGAAGGCAGGCCCCTCCCTCGCTGGGGCCGGAAGCCAACTCAGCTCAGCTGGCCAACGCCGCTGGCGGCGGTTTCACCACTCACCCACCCGGACCAATACGTTACATTAACATTACAACATTACAGTCAGGCAGGCCCTCCTTCGCTGGGGCCGGAAGACAGCTCAGCTCAGCTGGCCAAAGCTGCTGGCGGCGGTTTCGCCAGCCTCGGGGCAAACTCACTCAGCCACCCGGACCAATACGTTTCATTAACATTACAACATTACAGTCAGGCAGGCCCCTCCCTCGCTGGGGCCGGAAGCCAACTCAGCTCAGCTGGCCAAAGCCGCTGGCGGCGGTTTCACCACTCACCCACCCGGACCCATACCTTACATTAACATTACAACATTACAGTCAGGAAGTCACCCCCTCGCTGGGGCCCGAAGCCAGCTCAGCTCAGCTGGACAAAGCTGCTGGCAGCGGTTTCGCCACTCAGCCACCCGAACTCACACGTAACATTAACATTATAACATTACAGTCAGGCAGGCCCCTCCCTCGCTGGGGCCGGAAGCCAGCTCAGCTCAGCTGGCCAAAACCGATAGCGGCGGTTTCGCCACTCAGCCACCCGGACCCACACCTTACATCAGGGTTGGCGAACCATGTGCCATCGAGAGCCATGTGTATGCAGGTTTTCCTTCCAACCAAAGACTTCAACGGGTGATTTCACCAATTAACACACCTTCAGCCACAGAGGTGTGTTAATCAGTGGAATCACCCGTTGAAGTCTTTGGTTGAAGGGAAAACCTGCATACACGTGTCTCTCCATGGCACATGGTTCGCCACCCCTGCCTTACATTAACATTACAACATTACAGTAAGGCAGGCCCTCCCTCGCTGGGGCCGGAAGCCAGCTCAGCTCAGCTGGACAAAGCTGCTGGCGGCGATATTGCCAGTCACGGGGCACACTCACTCAGCAACCCGGACCCATACGTTACATTAACATTACAACATTACAGTCAGGCAGGCCCCTCCCTCGCTGGGGCCGGAAGCCAACTCAGCTCAGCTGGCCAACGCCGCTGGCGGCGGTTTCACCACTCACCCACCCGGACCAATACGTTACATTAACATTACAACATTACAGTCAGGCAGTCCCCCCCTCGCTGGGGCCGGAAGCCAGCTCAGCTCAGCTGGCCAAAGCGGCTGGCAGCGGTTTCGCCACTCAGCCACCCGGACCCACACCTTACATTAACATTACAACATTACAGGAAGGCAGGCCCCTCCCTCGCTGGGGCCGGAAGCCAACTCAGCTCAGCTGGCCAACGCCGCTGGCGGCGGTTTCACCACTCACCCACCCGGACCAATACGTTACATTAACATTACAACATTACAGTCAGGCAGGCCCTCCTTCGCTGGGGCCGGAAGACAGCTCAGCTCAGCTGGCCAAAGCTGCTGGCGGCGGTTTCGCCAGCCTCGGGGCAAACTCACTCAGCCACCCGGACCAATACGTTTCATTAACATTACAACATTACAGTCAGGCAGGCCCCTCCCTCGCTGGGGCCGGAAGCCAACTCAGCTCAGCTGGCCAAAGCCGCTGGCGGCGGTTTCACCACTCACCCACCCGGACCCATACGTTACATTAACATTACAACATTACAGTCAGGAAGTCACCCCCTCGCTGGGGCCCGAAGCCAGCTCAGCTCAGCTGGACAAAGCTGCTGGCAGCGGTTTCGCCACTCAGCCACCCGAACTCACACGTAACATTAACATTATAACATTACAGTCAGGCAGGCCCCTCCCTCGCTGGGGCCGGAAGCCAGCTCAGCTCAGCTGGCCAAAACCGATAGCGGCGGTTTCGCCACTCAGCCACCCGGACCCACACCTTACATCAGGGTTGGCGAACCATGTGCCATCGAGAGCCATGTGTATGCAGGTTTTCCTTCCAACCAAAGACTTCAACGGGTGATTTCACCAATTAACACACCTTCAGCCACAGAGGTGTGTTAATCAGTGGAATCACCCGTTGAAGTCTTTGGTTGAAGGGAAAACCTGCATACACGTGTCTCTCCATGGCACATGGTTCGCCACCCCTGCCTTACATTAACATTACAACATTACAGTAAGGCAGGCCCTCCCTCGCTGGGGCCGGAAGCCAGCTCAGCTCAGCTGGACAAAGCTGCTGGCGGCGATATTGCCAGCCACGGGGCACACTCACTCAGCAACCCGGACCCATACGTTACATTAACATTACAACATTACAGTCAGGCAGGCCCCTCCCTCGCTTGGGCCGGAAGCCAACTCAGCTCAGCTGGCCAACGCCGCTGGCGGCGGTTTCACCACTCACCCACCCGGACCAATACGTTACATTAACATTACAACATTACAGTCAGGCAGTCCCCCCCTCGCTGGGGCCGGAAGCCAGCTCAGCTCAGCTGGCCAAAGCGGCTGGCAGCGGTTTCGCCACTCAGCCACCCGGACCCACACCATTACAACATTAAGGCACTACAGCTCAGCATTCACAGGGTTACATTAACATTACAACATTACAGCAGGCCCCTCCCTCGCTGGGGCCGGAAGCCAACTCAGCTCAGCTGGCCAACGCCGCTGGCGGCGGTTTCACCACTCACCCACCCGGACCAATACGTTACATTAACATTACAACATTACAGTCAGGCAGGCCCTCCTTCGCTGGGGCCGGAAGACAGCTCAGCTCAGCTGGCCAAAGCTGCTGGCGGCGGTTTCGCCAGCCTCGGGGCAAACTCACTCAGCCACCCGGACCAATACGTTTCATTAACATTACAACATTACAGTCAGGCAGGCCCCTCCCTCGCTGGGGCCGGAAGCCAACTCAGCTCAGCTGGCCAAAGCCGCTGGCGGCGGTTTCACCACTCACCCACCCGGACCCATACGTTACATTAACATTACAACATTACAGTCAGGAAGTCACCCCCTCGCTGGGGCCCGAAGCCAGCTCAGCTGGACAAAGCTGCTGGCAGCGGTTTCGCCACTCAGCCACCCGAACTCACACGTAACATTAACATTATAACATTACAGTCAGGCAGGCCCCTCCCTCGCTGGGGCCGGAAGCCAGCTCAGCTCAGCTGGCCAAAACCGATAGCGGCGGTTTCGCCACTCAGCCACCCGGACCCACACCTTACATCAGGGTTGGCGAACCATGTGCCATCGAGAGCCATGTGTATGCAGGTTTTCCTTCCAACCAAAGACTTCAACGGGTGATTTCACCAATTAACACACCTTCAGCCACAGAGGTGTGTTAATCAGTGGAATCACCCGTTGAAGTCTTTGGTTGAAGGGAAAACCTGCATACACGTGTCTCTCCATGGCACATGGTTCGCCACCCCTGCCTTACATTAACATTACAACATTACAGTAAGGCAGGCCCTCCCTCGCTGGGGCCGGAAGCCAGCTCAGCTCAGCTGGACAAAGCTGCTGGCGGCGATATTGCCAGCCACGGGGCACACTCACTCAGCAACCCGGACCCATACGTTACATTAACATTACAACATTACAGTCAGGCAGGCCCCTCCCTCGCTTGGGCCGGAAGCCAACTCAGCTCAGCTGGCCAACGCCGCTGGCGGCGGTTTCACCACTCACCCACCCGGACCAATACGTTACATTAACATTACAACATTACAGTCAGGCAGTCCCCCCTCGCTGGGGCCGGAAGCCAGCTCAGCTCAGCTGGCCAAAGCGGCTGGCAGCGGTTTCGCCACTCAGCCACCCGGACCCACACCTTACATTAACATTACAACATTACAGGAAGGCAGGCCCTCCCTCGCTGGGGCCGGAAGCCAGCTCAGCTCAGCTGGACAAAGCTGCTGGCGGCGATATTGCCAGCCACGGGGCACACTCACTCAGCCACCCGGACCCATACGTTACATTAACATTACAACATTACAGTCAGGCAGGCCCCTCCCTCGCTGGGGCCGGAAGCCAACTCAGCTCAGCTGGCCAACGCCGCTGGCGGCGGTTTCACCACTCACCCACCCGGACCAATACGTTACATTAACATTACAACATTACAGTCAGGCAGGCCCTCCTTCGCTGGGGCCGGAAGACAGCTCAGCTCAGCTGGCCAAAGCTGCTGGCGGCGGTTTCGCCAGCCTCGGGGCAAACTCACTCAGCCACCCGGACCAATACGTTTCATTAACATTACAACATTACAGTCAGGCAGGCCCCTCCCTCGCTGGGGCCGGAAGCCAACTCAGCTCAGCTGGCCAAAGCCGCTGGCGGCGGTTTCACCACTCACCCACCCGGACCCATACCTTACATTAACATTACAACATTACAGTCAGGAAGTCACCCCCTCGCTGGGGCCCGAAGCCAGCTCAGCTCAGCTGGACAAAGCTGCTGGCAGCGGTTTCGCCACTCAGCCACCCGAACTCACACGTAACATTAACATTATAACATTACAGTCAGGCAGGCCCCTCCCTCGCTGGGGCCGGAAGCCAGCTCAGCTCAGCTGGCCAAAACCGATAGCGGCGGTTTCGCCACTCAGCCACCCGGACCCACACCTTACATCAGGGTTGGCGAACCATGTGCCATCGAGAGCCATGTGTATGCAGGTTTTCCTTCCAACCAAAGACTTCAACGGGTGATTTCACCAATTAACACACCTTCAGCCACAGAGGTGTGTTAATCAGTGGAATCACCCGTTGAAGTCTTTGGTTGAAGGGAAAACCTGCATACACGTGTCTCTCCATGGCACATGGTTCGCCACCCCTGCCTTACATTAACATTACAACATTACAGTAAGGCAGGCCCTCCCTCGCTGGGGCCGGAAGCCAGCTCAGCTCAGCTGGACAAAGCTGCTGGCGGCGATATTGCCAGCCACGGGGCACACTCACTCAGCAACCCGGACCCATACGTTACATTAACATTACAACATTACAGTCAGGCAGGCCCCTCCCTCGCTGGGCCGGAAGCCAACTCAGCTCAGCTGGCCAACGCCGCTGGCGGCGGTTTCACCACTCACCCACCCGGACCAATACGTTACATTAACATTACAACATTACAGTCAGGCAGTCCCCCCCTCGCTGGGGCCGGAAGCCAGCTCAGCTCAGCTGGCCAAAGCGGCTGGCAGCGGTTTCGCCACTCAGCCACCCGGACCCACACCTTACATTAACATTACAACATTACAGGAAGGCAGGCCCCTCCCTCGCTGGGGCCGGAAGCCAACTCAGCTCAGCTGGCCAACGCCGCTGGCGGCGGTTTCACCACTCACCCACCCGGACCAATACGTTACATTAACATTACAACATTACAGTCAGGCAGGCCCTCCTTCGCTGGGGCCGGAAGACAGCTCAGCTCAGCTGGCCAAAGCTGCTGGCGGCGGTTTCGCCAGCCTCGGGGCAAACTCACTCAGCCACCCGGACCAATACGTTTCATTAACATTACAACATTACAGTCAGGCAGGCCCCTCCCTCGCTGGGGCCGGAAGCCAACTCAGCTCAGCTGGCCAAAGCCGCTGGCGGCGGTTTCACCACTCACCCACCCGGACCCATACGTTACATTAACATTACAACATTACAGTCAGGAAGTCACCCCCTCGCTGGGGCCCGAAGCCAGCCAGCTCAGCTGGACAAAGCTGCTGGCAGCGGTTTCGCCACTCAGCCACCCGAACTCACACGTAACATTAACATTATAACATTACAGTCAGGCAGGCCCCTCCCTCGCTGGGGCCGGAAGCCAGCTCAGCTCAGCTGGCCAAAACCGATAGCGGCGGTTTCGCCACTCAGCCACCCGGACCCACACCTTACATCAGGGTTGGCGAACCATGTGCCATCGAGAGCCATGTGTATGCAGGTTTTCCTTCCAACCAAAGACTTCAACGGGTGATTTCACCAATTAACACACCTTCAGCCACAGAGGTGTGTTAATCAGTGGAATCACCCGTTGAAGTCTTTGGTTGAAGGGAAAACCTGCATACACGTGTCTCTCCATGGCACATGGTTCGCCACCCCTGCCTTACATTAACATTACAACATTACAGTAAGGCAGGCCCTCCCTCGCTGGGGCCGGAAGCCAGCTCAGCTCAGCTGGACAAAGCTGCTGGCGGCGATATTGCCAGCCACGGGGCACACTCACTCAGCAACCCGGACCCATACGTTACATTAACATTACAACATTACAGTCAGGCAGGCCCCTCCCTCGCTGGGGCCGGAAGCCAACTCAGCTCAGCTGGCCAACGCCGCTGGCGGCGGTTTCACCACTCACCCACCCGGACCAATACGTTACATTAACATTACAACATTACAGTCAGGCAGTCCCCCCTCGCTGGGGCCGGAAGCCAGCTCAGCTCAGCTGGCCAAAGCGGCTGGCAGCGGTTTCGCCACTCAGCCACCCGGCAGGAAGCAGGTCGCTTCAGCTCACTGGACAAAGCGGCGATACAGCCACGGGGCACACTCACTCAGCCACCCGGACCGTTACATTAACATTACAACATTACAGTCAGGCAGGCCCCTCCCTCGCTGGGGCCGGAAGCCAACTCAGCTCAGCTGGCCAACGCCGCTGGCGGCGGTTTCACCACTCACCCACCCGGACCAATACGTTACATTAACATTACAACATTACAGTCAGGCAGGCCCTCCTTCGCTGGGGCCGGAAGACAGCTCAGCTCAGCTGGCCAAAGCTGCTGGCGGCGGTTTCGCCAGCCTCGGGGCAAACTCACTCAGCCACCCGGACCAATACGTTTCATTAACATTACAACATTACAGTCAGGCAGGCCCCTCCCTCGCTGGGGCCGGAAGCCAACTCAGCTCAGCTGGCCAAAGCCGCTGGCGGCGGTTTCACCACTCACCCACCCGGACCCATACGTTACATTAACATTACAACATTACAGTCAGGAAGTCACCCCCTCGCTGGGGCCCGAAGCCAGCTCAGCTCAGCTGGACAAAGCTGCTGGCAGCGGTTTCGCCACTCAGCCACCCGAACTCACACGTAACATTAACATTATAACATTACAGTCAGGCAGGCCCCTCCCTCGCTGGGGCCGGAAGCCAGCTCAGCTCAGCTGGCCAAAACCGATAGCGGCGGTTTCGCCACTCAGCCACCCGGACCCACACCTTACATCAGGGTTGGCGAACCATGTGCCATCGAGAGCCATGTGTATGCAGGTTTTCCTTCCAACCAAAGACTTCAACGGGTGATTTCACCAATTAACACACCTTCAGCCACAGAGGTGTGTTAATCAGTGGAATCACCCGTTGAAGTCTTTGGTTGAAGGGAAAACCTGCATACACGTGTCTCTCCATGGCACATGGTTCGCCACCCCTGCCTTACATTAACATTACAACATTACAGTAAGGCAGGCCCTCCCTCGCTGGGGCCGGAAGCCAGCTCAGCTCAGCTGGACAAAGCTGCTGGCGGCGATATTGCCAGCCACGGGGCACACTCACTCAGCAACCCGGACCCATACGTTACATTAACATTACAACATTACAGTCAGGCAGGCCCCTCCCTCGCTGGGGCCGGAAGCCAACTCAGCTCAGCTGGCCAACGCCGCTGGCGGCGGTTTCACCACTCACCCACCCGGACCAATACGTTACATTAACATTACAACATTACAGTCAGGCAGTCCCCCCCTCGCTGGGGCCGGAAGCCAGCTCAGCTCAGCTGGCCAAAGCGGCTGGCAGCGGTTTCGCCACTCAGCCACCCGGACCCACACCTTACATTAACATTACAACATTACAGGAAGGCAGGCCCCTCCCTCGCTGGGGCCGGAAGCCAACTCAGCTCAGCTGGCCAACGCCGCTGGCGGCGGTTTCACCACTCACCCACCCGGACCAATACGTTACATTAACATTACAACATTACAGTCAGGCAGGCCCTCCTTCGCTGGGGCCGGAAGACAGCTCAGCTCAGCTGGCCAAAGCTGCTGGCGGCGGTTTCGCCAGCCTCGGGGCAAACTCACTCAGCCACCCGGACCAATACGTTTCATTAACATTACAACATTACAGTCAGGCAGGCCCCTCCCTCGCTGGGGCCGGAAGCCAACTCAGCTCAGCTGGCCAAAGCCGCTGGCGGCGGTTTCACCACTCACCCACCCGGACCCATACCTTACATTAACATTACAACATTACAGTCAGGAAGTCACCCCCTCGCTGGGGCCCGAAGCCAGCTCAGCTCAGCTGGACAAAGCTGCTGGCAGCGGTTTCGCCACTCAGCCACCCGAACTCACACGTAACATTAACATTATAACATTACAGTCAGGCAGGCCCCTCCCTCGCTGGGGCCGGAAGCCAGCTCAGCTCAGCTGGCCAAAACCGATAGCGGCGGTTTCGCCACTCAGCCACCCGGACCCACACCTTACATCAGGGTTGGCGAACCATGTGCCATCGAGAGCCATGTGTATGCAGGTTTTCCTTCCAACCAAAGACTTCAACGGGTGATTTCACCAATTAACACACCTTCAGCCACAGAGGTGTGTTAATCAGTGGAATCACCCGTTGAAGTCTTTGGTTGAAGGGAAAACCTGCATACACGTGTCTCTCCATGGCACATGGTTCGCCACCCCTGCCTTACATTAACATTACAACATTACAGTAAGGCAGGCCCTCCCTCGCTGGGGCCGGAAGCCAGCTCAGCTCAGCTGGACAAAGCTGCTGGCGGCGATATTGCCAGCCACGGGGCACACTCACTCAGCAACCCGGACCCATACGTTACATTAACATTACAACATTACAGTCAGGCAGGCCCCTCCCTCGCTGGGGCCGGAAGCCAACTCAGCTCAGCTGGCCAACGCCGCTGGCGGCGGTTTCACCACTCACCCACCCGGACCAATACGTTACATTAACATTACAACATTACAGTCAGGCAGTCCCCCCTCGCTGGGGCCGGAAGCCAGCTCAGCTCAGCTGGCCAAAGCGGCTGGCAGCGGTTTCGCCACTCAGCCACCCGGACCCACACCTTACATTAACATTACAACATTACAGTCAGGCAGGCCCCTCCCTCGCTGGGGCCGGAAGCCAACTCAGCTCAGCTGGCCAACGCCGCTGGCGGCGGTTTCACCACTCACCCACCCGGACCAATACGTTACATTAACATTACAACATTACAGTCAGGCAGGCCCTCCTTCGCTGGGGCCGGAAGACAGCTCAGCTCAGCTGGCCAAAGCTGCTGGCGGCGGTTTCGCCAGCCTCGGGGCAAACTCACTCAGCCACCCGGACCAATACGTTTCATTAACATTACAACATTACAGTCAGGCAGGCCCCTCCCTCGCTGGGGCCGGAAGCCAACTCAGCTCAGCTGGCCAAAGCCGCTGGCGGCGGTTTCACCACTCACCCACCCGGACCCATACGTTACATTAACATTACAACATTACAGTCAGGAAGTCACCCCCTCGCTGGGGCCCGAAGCCAGCTCAGCTCAGCTGGACAAAGCTGCTGGCAGCGGTTTCGCCACTCAGCCACCCGAACTCACACGTAACATTAACATTATAACATTACAGTCAGGCAGGCCCCTCCCTCGCTGGGGCCGGAAGCCAGCTCAGCTCAGCTGGCCAAAACCGATAGCGGCGGTTTCGCCACTCAGCCACCCGGACCCACACCTTACATCAGGGTTGGCGAACCATGTGCCATCGAGAGCCATGTGTATGCAGGTTTTCCTTCCAACCAAAGACTTCAACGGGTGATTTCACCAATTAACACACCTTCAGCCACAGAGGTGTGTTAATCAGTGGAATCACCCGTTGAAGTCTTTGGTTGAAGGGAAAACCTGCATACACGTGTCTCTCCATGGCACATGGTTCGCCACCCCTGCCTTACATTAACATTACAACATTACAGTAAGGCAGGCCCTCCCTCGCTGGGGCCGGAAGCCAGCTCAGCTCAGCTGGACAAAGCTGCTGGCGGCGATATTGCCAGCCACGGGGCACACTCACTCAGCAACCCGGACCCATACGTTACATTAACATTACAACATTACAGTCAGGCAGGCCCCTCCCTCGCTTGGGCCGGAAGCCAACTCAGCTCAGCTGGCCAACGCCGCTGGCGGCGGTTTCACCACTCACCCACCCGGACCAATACGTTACATTAACATTACAACATTACAGTCAGGCAGTCCCCCCCTCGCTGGGGCCGGAAGCCAGCTCAGCTCAGCTGGCCAAAGCGGCTGGCAGCGGTTTCGCCACTCAGCCACCCGGACCCACACCTTACATTAACATTACAACATTACAGGAAGGCAGGCCCCTCCCTCGCTGGGGCCGGAAGCCAACTCAGCTCAGCTGGCCAACGCCGCTGGCGGCGGTTTCACCACTCACCCACCGGACCAATACGTTACATTAACATTACAACATTACAGTCAGGCAGGCCCTCCTTCGCTGGGGCCGGAAGACAGCTCAGCTCAGCTGGCCAAAGCTGCTGGCGGCGGTTTCGCCAGCCTCGGGGCAAACTCACTCAGCCACCCGGACCAATACGTTTCATTAACATTACAACATTACAGTCAGGCAGGCCCCTCCCTCGCTGGGGCCGGAAGCCAACTCAGCTCAGCTGGCCAAAGCCGCTGGCGGCGGTTTCACCACTCACCCACCCGGACCCATACGTTACATTAACATTACAACATTACAGTCAGGAAGTCACCCCCTCGCTGGGGCCCGAAGCCAGCTCAGCTGGACAAAGCTGCTGGCAGCGGTTTCGCCACTCAGCCACCCGAACTCACACGTAACATTAACATTATAACATTACAGTCAGGCAGGCCCCTCCCTCGCTGGGGCCGGAAGCCAGCTCAGCTCAGCTGGCCAAAACCGATAGCGGCGGTTTCGCCACTCAGCCACCCGGACCCACACCTTACATCAGGGTTGGCGAACCATGTGCCATCGAGAGCCATGTGTATGCAGGTTTTCCTTCCAACCAAAGACTTCAACGGGTGATTTCACCAATTAACACACCTTCAGCCACAGAGGTGTGTTAATCAGTGGAATCACCCGTTGAAGTCTTTGGTTGAAGGGAAAACCTGCATACACGTGTCTCTCCATGGCACATGGTTCGCCACCCCTGCCTTACATTAACATTACAACATTACAGTAAGGCAGGCCCTCCCTCGCTGGGGCCGGAAGCCAGCTCAGCTCAGCTGGACAAAGCTGCTGGCGGCGATATTGCCAGCCACGGGGCACACTCACTCAGCAACCCGGACCCATACGTTACATTAACATTACAACATTACAGTCAGGCAGGCCCCTCCCTCGCTTGGGCCGGAAGCCAACTCAGCTCAGCTGGCCAACGCCGCTGGCGGCGGTTTCACCACTCACCCACCCGGACCAATACGTTACATTAACATTACAACATTACAGTCAGGCAGTCCCCCCCTCGCTGGGGCCGGAAGCCAGCTCAGCTCAGCTGGCCAAAGCGGCTGGCAGCGGTTTCGCCACTCAGCCACCCGGACCCACACCTTACATTAACATTACAACATTACAGGAAGGCAGGCCCTCCCTCGCTGGGGCCGGAAGCCAGCTCAGCTCAGCTGGACAAAGCTGCTGGCGGCGATATTGCCAGCCACGGGGCACACTCACTCAGCCACCCGGACCCATACGTTACATTAACATTACAACATTACAGTCAGGCAGGCCCTCCCTCGCTGGGGCCGGAAGCCAACTCAGCTCAGCTGGCCAACGCCGCTGGCGGCGGTTTCACCACTCACCCACCCGGACCAATACGTTACATTAACATTACAACATTACAGTCAGGCAGGCCCTCCTTCGCTGGGGCCGGAAGACAGCTCAGCTCAGCTGGCCAAAGCTGCTGGCGGCGGTTTCGCCAGCCTCGGGGCAAACTCACTCAGCCACCCGGACCAATACGTTTCATTAACATTACAACATTACAGTCAGGCAGGCCCCTCCCTCGCTGGGGCCGGAAGCCAACTCAGCTCAGCTGGCCAAAGCCGCTGGCGGCGGTTTCACCACTCACCACCGGACCCATACCTTACATTAACATTACAACATTACAGTCAGGAAGTCACCCCCTCGCTGGGGCCCGAAGCCAGCTCAGCTCAGCTGGACAAAGCTGCTGGCAGCGGTTTCGCCACTCAGCCACCCGAACTCACACGTAACATTAACATTATAACATTACAGTCAGGCAGGCCCCTCCCTCGCTGGGGCCGGAAGCCAGCTCAGCTCAGCTGGCCAAAACCGATAGCGGCGGTTTCGCCACTCAGCCACCCGGACCCACACCTTACATCAGGGTTGGCGAACCATGTGCCATCGAGAGCCATGTGTATGCAGGTTTTCCTTCCAACCAAAGACTTCAACGGGTGATTTCACCAATTAACACACCTTCAGCCACAGAGGTGTGTTAATCAGTGGAATCACCCGTTGAAGTCTTTGGTTGAAGGGAAAACCTGCATACACGTGTCTCTCCATGGCACATGGTTCGCCACCCCTGCCTTACATTAACATTACAACATTACAGTAAGGCAGGCCCTCCCTCGCTGGGGCCGGAAGCCAGCTCAGCTCAGCTGGACAAAGCTGCTGGCGGCGATATTGCCAGCCACGGGGCACACTCACTCAGCCACCCGGACCCATACGTTACATTAACATTACAACATTACAGTCAGGCAGGCCCCTCCCTCGCTGGGGCCGGAAGCCAACTCAGCTCAGCTGGCCAACGCCGCTGGCGGCGGTTTCACCACTCACCCACCCGGACCAATACGTTACATTAACATTACAACATTACAGTCAGGCAGGCCCTCCTTCGCTGGGGCCGGAAGACAGCTCAGCTCAGCTGGCCAAAGCTGCTGGCGGCGGTTTCGCCAGCCTCGGGGCAAACTCACTCAGCCACCCGGACCAATACGTTTCATTAACATTACAACATTACAGTCAGGCAGGCCCCTCCCTCGCTGGGGCCGGAAGCCAACTCAGCTCAGCTGGCCAAAGCCGCTGGCGGCGGTTTCACCACTCACCCACCCGGACCCATACCTTACATTAACATTACAACATTACAGTCAGGAAGTCATCCCCTCGCTGGGGCCCGAAGCCAGCTCAGCTCAGCTGGACAAAGCTGCTGGCAGCGGTTTCGCCACTCAGCCACCCGAACTCACACGTAACATTAACATTATAACATTACAGTCAGGCAGGCCCCTCCCTCGCTGGGGCCGGAAGCCAGCTCAGCTCAGCTGGCCAAAACCGATAGCGGCGGTTTCGCCACTCAGCCACCCGGACCCACACCTTACATCAGGGTTGGCGAACCATGTGCCATCGAGAGCCATGTGTATGCAGGTTTCCTTCCAACCAAAGACTTCAACGGGTGATTTCACCAATTAACACACCTTCAGCCACAGAGGTGTGTTAATCAGTGGAATCACCCGTTGAAGTCTTTGGTTGAAGGGAAAACCTGCATACACGTGTCTCTCCATGGCACATGGTTCGCCACCCCTGCCTTACATTAACATTACAACATTACAGTAAGGCAGGCCCTCCCTCGCTGGGGCCGGAAGCCAGCTCAGCTCAGCTGGACAAAGCTGCTGGCGGCGATATTGCCAGCCACGGGGCACACTCACTCAGCCACCCGGACCCATACGTTACATTAACATTACAACATTACAGTCAGGCAGGCCCCTCCCTCGCTGGGGCCGGAAGCCAACTCAGCTCAGCTGGCCAACGCCGCTGGCGGCGGTTTCACCACTCACCCACCCGGACCAATACGTTACATTAACATTACAACATTACAGTCAGGCAGGCCCTCCTTCGCTGGGGCCGGAAGACAGCTCAGCTCAGCTGGCCAAAGCTGCTGGCGGCGGTTTCGCCAGCCTCGGGGCAAACTCACTCAGCCACCCGGACCAATACGTTTCATTAACATTACAACATTACAGTCAGGCAGGCCCCTCCCTCGCTGGGGCCGGAAGCCAACTCAGCTCAGCTGGCCAAAGCCGCTGGCGGCGGTTTCACCACTCACCCACCCGGACCCATACCTTACATTAACATTACAACATTACAGTCAGGAAGTCATCCCCTCGCTGGGGCCCGAAGCCAGCTCAGCTCAGCTGGACAAAGCTGCTGGCAGCGGTTTCGCCACTCAGCCACCCGAACTCACACGTAACATTAACATTATAACATTACAGTCAGGCAGGCCCCTCCCTCGCTGGGGCCGGAAGCCAGCTCAGCTCAGCTGGCCAAAACCGATAGCGGCGGTTTCGCCACTCAGCCACCCGGACCCACACCTTACATCAGGGTTGGCGAACCATGTGCCATCGAGAGCCATGTGTATGCAGGTTTTCCTTCCAACCAAAGACTTCAACGGGTGATTTCACCAATTAACACACCTTCAGCCACAGAGGTGTGTTAATCAGTGGAATCACCCGTTGAAGTCTTTGGTTGAAGGGAAAACCTGCATACACGTGTCTCTCCATGGCACATGGTTCGCCACCCCTGCCTTACATTAACATTACAACATTACAGTAAGGCAGGCCCTCCCTCGCTGGGGCCGGAAGCCAGCTCAGCTCAGCTGGACAAAGCTGCTGGCGGCGATATTGCCAGCCACGGGGCACACTCACTCAGCAACCGGACCCATACGTTACATTAACATTACAACATTACAGTCAGGCAGGCCCCTCCCTCGCTGGGGCCGGAAGCCAACTCAGCTCAGCTGGCCAACGCCGCTGGCGGCGGTTTCACCACTCACCCACCCGGACCAATACGTTACATTAACATTACAACATTACAGTCAGGCAGTCCCCCCCTCGCTGGGGCCGGAAGCCAGCTCAGCTCAGCTGGCCAAAGCGGCTGGCAGCGGTTTCGCCACTCAGCCACCCGGACCCACACCTTACATTAACATTACAACATTACAGGAAGGCAGGCCCCTCCCTCGCTGGGGCCGGAAGCCAACTCAGCTCAGCTGGCCAACGCCGCTGGCGGCGGTTTCACCACTCACCCACCCGGACCAATACGTACATTAACATTACAACATTACAGTCAGGCAGGCCCTCCTTCGCTGGGGCCGGAAGACAGCTCAGCTCAGCTGGCCAAAGCTGCTGGCGGCGGTTTCGCCAGCCTCGGGGCAAACTCACTCAGCCACCCGGACCAATACGTTTCATTAACATTACAACATTACAGTCAGGCAGGCCCCTCCCTCGCTGGGGCCGGAAGCCAACTCAGCTCAGCTGGCCAAAGCCGCTGGCGGCGGTTTCACCACTCACCACCCGGACCCATACGTTACATTAACATTACAACATTACAGTCAGGAAGTCACCCCTCGCTGGGGCCCGAAGCCAGCTCAGCTCAGCTGGACAAAGCTGCTGGCAGCGGTTTCGCCACTCAGCCACCCGAACTCACACGTAACATTAACATTATAACATTACAGTCAGGCAGGCCCCTCCCTCGCTGGGGCCGGAAGCCAGCTCAGCTCAGCTGGCCAAAACCGATAGCGGCGGTTTCGCCACTCAGCCACCCGGACCCACACCTTACATCAGGGTTGGCGAACCATGTGCCATCGAGAGCCATGTGTATGCAGGTTTTCCTTCCAACCAAAGACTTCAACGGGTGATTTCACCAATTAACACACCTTCAGCCACAGAGGTGTGTTAATCAGTGGAATCACCCGTTGAAGTCTTTGGTTGAAGGGAAAACCTGCATACACGTGTCTCTCCATGGCACATGGTTCGCCACCCCTGCCTTACATTAACATTACAACATTACAGTAAGGCAGGCCCTCCCTCGCTGGGGCCGGAAGCCAGCTCAGCTCAGCTGGACAAAGCTGCTGGCGGCGATATTGCCAGCCACGGGGCACACTCACTCAGCAACCCGGACCCATACGTTACATTAACATTACAACATTACAGTCAGGCAGGCCCCTCCCTCGCTGGGGCCGGAAGCCAACTCAGCTCAGCTGGCCAACGCCGCTGGCGGCGGTTTCACCACTCACCCACCCGGACCAATACGTTACATTAACATTACAACATTACAGTCAGGCAGGCCCTCCTTCGCTGGGGCCGGAAGACAGCTCAGCTCAGCTGGCCAAAGCTGCTGGCGGCGGTTTCGCCAGCCTCGGGGCAAACTCACTCAGCCACCCGGACCAATACGTTTCATTAACATTACAACATTACAGTCAGGCAGGCCCTCCCTCGCTGGGGCCGGAAGCCAGCTCAGCTCAGCTGGCCAACGCCGCTGGCGGCGGTTTCACCACTCACCCACCCGGACCAATACGTTACATTAACATTACAACATTACAGTCAGGCAGTCCCCCCCTCGCTGGGGCCGGAAGCCAGATCAGCTCAGCTGGCCAAAGCGGCTGGCAGCGGTTTCGCCACTCAGCCACCCGGACCCACACCTTACATTAACATTACAACATTACAGGAAGGCAGGCCCTCCCTCGCTGGGGCCGGAAGCCAGCTCAGCTCAGCTGGACAAAGCTGCTGGCGGCGATATTGCCAGCCACGGGGCACACTCACTCAGCCACCCGGACCCATACGTTACATTAACATTACAACATTACAGTCAGGCAGGCCCCTCCCTCGCTGGGGCCGGAAGCCAACTCAGCTCAGCTGGCCAACGCCGCTGGCGGCGGTTTCACCACTCACCCACCCGGACCAATACGTTACATTAACATTACAACATTACAGTCAGGCAGGCCCTCCTTCGCTGGGGCCGGAAGACAGCTCAGCTCAGCTGGCCAAAGCTGCTGGCGGCGGTTTCGCCAGCCTCGGGGCAAACTCACTCAGCCACCCGGACCAATACGTTTCATTAACATTACAACATTACAGTCAGGCAGGCCCCTCCCTCGCTGGGGCCGGAAGCCAACTCAGCTCAGCTGGCCAAAGCCGCTGGCGGCGGTTTCACCACTCACCCACCCGGACCCATACCTTACATTAACATTACAACATTACAGTCAGGAAGTCACCCCCTCGCTGGGGCCCGAAGCCAGCTCAGCTCAGCTGGACAAAGCTGCTGGCAGCGGTTTCGCCACTCAGCCACCCGAACTCACACGTAACATTAACATTATAACATTACAGTCAGGCAGGCCCCTCCCTCGCTGGGGCCGGAAGCCAGCTCAGCTCAGCTGGCCAAAACCGATAGCGGCGGTTTCGCCACTCAGCCACCCGGACCCACACCTTACATCAGGGTTGGCGAACCATGTGCCATCGAGAGCCATGTGTATGCAGGTTTTCCTTCCAACCAAAGACTTCAACGGGTGATTTCACCAATTAACACACCTTCAGCCACAGAGGTGTGTTAATCAGTGGAATCACCGTTGAAGTCTTTGGTTGAAGGGAAAACCTGCATACACGTGTCTCTCCATGGCACATGGTTCGCCACCCCTGCCTTACATTAACATTACAACATTACAGTAAGGCAGGCCCTCCCTCGCTGGGGCCGGAAGCCAGCTCAGCTCAGCTGGACAAAGCTGCTGGCGGCGATATTGCCAGCCACGGGGCACACTCACTCAGCAACCCGGACCCATACGTTACATTAACATTACAACATTACAGTCAGGCAGGCCCCTCCCTCGCTGGGGCCGGAAGCCAACTCAGCTCAGCTGGCCAACGCCGCTGGCGGCGGTTTCACCACTCACCCACCCGGACCAATACGTTACATTAACATTACAACATTACAGTCAGGCAGTCCCCCCTCGCTGGGGCCGGAAGCCAGCTCAGCTCAGCTGGCCAAAGCGGCTGGCAGCGGTTTCGCCACTCAGCCACCCGGACCCACACCTTACATTAACATTACAACATTACAGGAAGGCAGGCCCTCCCTCGCTGGGGCCGGAAGCCAGCTCAGCTCAGCTGGACAAAGCTGCTGGCGGCGATATTGCCAGCCACGGGGCACACTCACTCAGCCACCCGGACCCATACGTTACATTAACATTACAACATTACAGTCAGGCAGGCCCCTCCCTCGCTGGGGCCGGAAGCCAACTCAGCTCAGCTGGCCAACGCCGCTGGCGGCGGTTTCACCACTCACCACCCGGACCAATACGTTACATTAACATTACAACATTACAGTCAGGCAGGCCCTCCTTCGCTGGGGCCGGAAGACAGCTCAGCTCAGCTGGCCAAAGCTGCTGGCGGCGGTTTCGCCAGCCTCGGGGCAAACTCACTCAGCCACCCGGACCAATACGTTTCATTAACATTACAACATTACAGTCAGGCAGGCCCCTCCCTCGCTGGGGCCGGAAGCCAACTCAGCTCAGCTGGCCAAAGCCGCTGGCGGCGGTTTCACCACTCACCCACCCGGACCCATACGTTACATTAACATTACAACATTACAGTCAGGAAGTCACCCCCTCGCTGGGGCCCGAAGCCAGCTCAGCTCAGCTGGACAAAGCTGCTGGCAGCGGTTTCGCCACTCAGCCACCCGAACTCACACGTAACATTAACATTATAACATTACAGTCAGGCAGGCCCCTCCTCGCTGGGGCCGGAAGCCAGCTCAGCTCAGCTGGCCAAAACCGATAGCGGCGGTTTCGCCACTCAGCCACCCGGACCCACACCTTACATCAGGGTTGGCGAACCATGTGCCATCGAGAGCCATGTGTATGCAGGTTTTCCTTCCAACCAAAGACTTCAACGGGTGATTTCACTGATTAACACACCTTCAGCCACAGAGGTGTGTTAATCAGTGGAATCACCTGTTGAAGTCTTTGGTTGAAGGGAAAACCTGCATACACATGGCTCTCCACATACACATACAAATACAGGCACTCACTCTGACCAGAAAGGCGGGACGGGGGCTGGTCAGCCGTTGGTGGCGGTACACTATGATCAGCTACACATACACGCCAGCCTGAAGGAGCCTCAGTCACACATACGTAACGGGGTGAAAGCCCCTTGATAAAAAAAAAAAAAGAAAAAAAGAAAAGCTTCGGGGGGAGCACTCTGTCAATCACAACATAGCCAGGAGTGGGATGAGCAAGATGTACAATTTATTAAAATATATTGTAAAAAGAGAGTTAAATGTCTTTAAAAAGATGAATCAATCACGGGGTGGGACAGTCCATGAGTTCCCGCGTCTGTTCTGGGTGGCAGTGTGGCTGGATGGCGATGTCTAGGTAGAGAGAGTGGTCTGCTGTTAGTGAAGTCAAAACTCAAGTGTCTTTGGATGATGTAGTCAGCCCTGTCTTCTCTGCCTCAGGTCAACAAAGGTCCACACCACAAATCAAAATAAAACAAACCAAAGTCCAAATAATAAATCCAAAGCAAACTCAAAACGTGACCAAGGCAACTGACTGCTGACTACTCCTGAACAAGCACACTAAATTAACGTTGTAAGAGAGGGCTACTTAGCTGCGAGGAGAGGTGAAGCGCACTTCAACCTCTCCCGTGTTCCACATGGCGTCCTCCCACTCCTTCGGCGGCCGCGGCCCGTCCGGCGTCCAGCGCGTCTCTCCTGGGCCCCGCTGGTCTCTCCACCCGTCGTAATGTCGTCACGCTGCTCACTGTCGCTGTCCGCTGCCCTGCAGTCTTCAACTCTTCATACGTGCTCCACGCCAAACCGCTCCTCGCCGTTCCCGAGCTCTTCCTGTCGCCCTGGCACTCTGTGACGAGAGGACCAAAGACGCCACACGCACCCGGCCTCCGCCCCAAGTCCACAGGTGTACTCAATTCCCCGCAATCACGCACTCACCCTGAGAGGAGGAGGGGACACAAAGCCCTGCACAGAACTCACACATACACACAGAGAGAGCTCACACCATACCACCCCACCCACCCACATTTATTTGGCCGGGACAGACCTGCGGGCGACAGTTCAGTTACCAATTTGTCGTCATCCGTCTTTTTTTTTTTGACTCTTTCTCACCCCTCAGCCATAGTAAACACCACTGTTCTAGACATATTTTTCTCTGTAACATTTGTAATAAAACATTTTCAAAATAAAGTACAAAAATACAGTACACATGTAATTTTAGACACAAAAACATGGGGTGTGTATTGCATGAGTAGTGCGCCATCCTGTGGCTAAACGAAAACACGCAGCATTTACTACGTTTAAAACTCTTGGAAAGAAAAAAAAAATCACAAACCTGCGGGCGACAGTTTAGTTACCAATTTGTCGTCATCCGTCTTTTTTTTTTTTTTGACTCTTTCTCACCCTAAACATACAGAATGACACTCATTACACACACACGCCGAGACCCACAGTCTCTGTAAGTAACATTAGCTCTAACCGAGTCAGTGTTGCTGCCGAGTGGCCGCCAAATGGCGCCGAAATAAGGAACAGAAAAACAGTTTATAAATCTCATTTAGCACGAAGAGAACCCACTGAGAACAGCTAATAAACATGTTTACATTCTCCATATACATTTTTCTCCACACATGTTACGGTTTAAACCGTCATTTACACTGAAAACATTAAAATACGTTGGAGAGACTTTCTAGCCCAACTCAGCCCCCGTCCCTGCTTCCTGTACAGCGTGAGTGCTATGTGTGTGGCTGAGTCTCGTTCAGGTTGTTGTGGGCGTGGTGTACCGCGGCCACCAGCTGGGCAGCCCCCTCCCTGCTTCCTGTACAGCGTGAGTGCCTGTATGTGTATGTGTGGCTGAGGCTCCTTCAGGCTCAGGAACGAGGAGCAGAGGAGGGAGGAGGAGGAGCAGGAGTGAGGAACAGAGGAGGGAGGAGGAGGAGCAGGAGTGAGGAGCAGAGGAGGGAGGCCTGAGTCTGGACCAGTGACCAGTGAGGAGACGAGTCTGGGGCTAACACATTGACTCTGACTGATGATCTTGGCTCACAGCAGGAGTAAAGTGGTAAAAACTGCCTTTTCAGCACCACTGCAAAAATATAAAATATCCTCTTGCTGAGTTCACATCTGATTGTGGGGCAGGTAGGAATATTAGTTTCTATAAAGGGAATGCTGCAGATGTTTAAGGTCATCAACACATTAAAACCTTCTGATACTGAGTCGATGCTGTTGATCATCCTGAACAAAGACTATGATGGTCTACAGCAGCTGACCTGAGGTGTAATGACTGTGCTGTAATGACAGGGAGTGTTGTCTTATGGGTTCATTCATTTGAAACACACAAACTGTGAGTTTAGAGCTGCTCAGGATGAACACAAGTCATGTTGTTGTTGTTGTTGTTGCTGTTGCTGTAGATGCCTGTGAACAAAACAAGCTTGAAGCTAAAGCAGCAGCGGTTGGACACAGAAGAAAAGAGGGAGAGAGCAGTTAGAGTGTGCCAGGTGTTTTATTTCATCATGTTGTGGACGAAGCTGTGAAACAAGCTGAAGTGGTTTAAACCCGAGAATGAGACTGATACAAGAAGAAGCCGCCACCACCTGAGCAGGTGAACAGCAGAACTGCTCTGTCTCCCTTCTTCTTCTCTCTCTCTTTGTCTCTTTCACAACAGACGGGACTTAAAGCAACGCTCGGTCCACAGTCAGTAACTCAGAGAGCCTCTGTGGTGAAACGTTGGTTGTGACAGTGTGTGACCTCTGTCCTCCGTGACCCCAGGATCTGGATCTCTCTGATTCCTCCTCTCAGCAGCATTGGAGGGCACTTTAATCATAAACCTCTGATTTATGTTGTTAGCATTAATGAAACTATCTCCTCTCTCTGTCTGTCTGTCTGTATTTCCCTTCTCTTCTGTCTCAGACTCTTTATCCTCCGTTTGTGTTTTGAAAAAAGAAAAGAACAAATGAAAGTGTCAGTTATCGTCATGCAGTACATCACACTGGGATGAAAAAGGTTTCATTCTCTGCAGTGAATAGAGAGGGAGATGGGAGCGGAGCTGCCTTCACTTCCCTGCAGATAAAAATAAAATGCTAAATGTTTGCATGGTTTTAATTAGAAAGATAACTCTGTGGTGCAGCCAGGTTTTAGCGGGGGGGGGGGGGGCAGATGCGAAATAACGTGACAACAATAGAGTGATTATGTGTTTGTGTTATCACGAGCCATGTTCACTGCACACAGTAATTGTATTTTATGATTTCTGTGCCTGCTGCACAGTAACAACCCCCCCCCAACCATGGTTTATGTTCCTGGTAGTGCTTCGATCCCCCCCCCCCCAACCAACAACACTCTGGATTAGAGCAGAAGCTGCCACTGAGACAATTGTGTCAAACCAGCAGCACATCGGACACACGATCGCATTCTCATCCAGCCGCTCTCAGCCAAACATGGGTGTCGGCCAAACGCTGCTATTTGCTGGAGCAGGACTGGCACTTCTCCAGGCCGTGGGGGTAGCAGGCTTGGCAACGCAAATCACTGATGGACTCATTGAAGCGGTTGGCCAGCATGGACAGCTTGCTGCCGTGACACAGAGAGCAGGGAGCGCAGCCTGAACCGCCACAATGTTGGCAGCTGTCGGCCTCCTGGAGGAAGAAGAAACACATTAGAGGAGAGGAAGAGGAGGAGGAGGAAGAGGAAGAGGAGGAGGAGGAGGAGGAGGAGCTGAGAGGTTAGACAGAGGTTAAAAAGAGGAGGAAGAGGAGGAAACGAGGCAATCATGGTTTCACTCTTGATGATTACTATAAACCACTGTTTAACATTAGAGTCTTTGACTCCTTTTTTTTTACCTGCATCTGTTCAAAGCTGACTCACTCGTGACATTTTGCAGGTTTGTAAACTGAACATTAGCACAGTTATCCAGTTTAATGTCCTGCCTGCTGGCAATCACTGAACACCACAACAGCATGGAGGATCCTGTCTGTTATCGCTCCTGAATGAAGCTCATCAGATTCGCAGCCACACAGTCATTACTGTACTTTGCCTGACGAGCAGCTGTCTGTCCAGACTAGGTGGATGTTCTCTGAGCTGACAGGATTTAATGGAAGTTTCATGTGTGTTTCAGTCTTAAAGAGCCACAATCAAAGGCCAAACACCTCTGACCTGTAGGAGCCCATGACTGTACAGAAGGTGGTGCTCACATATGGAAGCTGATGAGTTTCATCAGAAGAAGCTCTGTTGGTATAAAAGCTCTGGTGTAGGAAAAAAGCTTTTAGTTCAGGTTTAATTTTTTCTTTTTCAAAAGATAAAACTTGGAGTAAGTGAGATATTATTGACTCAAGAGAACGGATGTCACAGACTGTGACTCTGCAGACAAGACACATGTTTACAGCTGAAACTCACTGCAAACAACAACAACTACTACTACTACTACTAATAATAATAATACTACAATCACTACAACCACCTCAACTACAACTATTACTACTACTATTACTATAACAACAACAAACAACTATTACTACTACTAATACTACAATAACTACAACTAGTACTACAACTTCAACTATTACTACTACTACTATTACTATAACAACAACCACCTCAACTACAAGAACAATACTACCACTACAATAACTACAATACTACTACTACTAATACTACAATAACTACAACAACTACTACTACTACAATAACTACAACAACAACTACTACTACTACAATAACAACAACAACAACAACAACAACTACAACAAGTGAAAACACGGCGTCATCTGAGGTTCAGGTTGCTCCTGTTCTGTCTGTGATTACAACCAGTTTCAATGCATCTACACCAGCGTCAGTTCAAGCTGCACCAGGACTTTGAGGACTGTAATTCAACACCAAGTTTTAATATCTGAGGAGTAAATGAGTAAATCTCATCAGCTTTAATGAGTCAGTTAACATTCAAAGAGCTAATAATGTTTGAGTGAGTAAAGAGGCGGAGCTTAAAATAAAACTAAAATCTGTATCTCAGTGTGTTTGATAGAAGACTGAGGGCTGAAGTGAAGGTTCAGTATGAACACCCAGCATCAGTGATGGTATTGTGGTGATGCTGAGCACATGTTAACCTGAGTGTGTGTGTGTGCGTGTGTGGAATAAAAATGAAGTACGCTGGAGTTTGGGCAGCAAAAAGGAAAGATGATGAAAAAAAAGGGGGGATTGCCAAATAATGAAAAAAAGCTGAGGCTGAACTCCTATTTTTTTTTCTAGTGGCAGAGAAAATGAGAAAATAACGAGAAAAAGGTGAGAAAAGGATGGAGGGAGCGAGGGGAGGACAACAGTAATCACCCCCAAGGAGGGAGGAGGGGGGAGGAAGGAGGAGGGACAGATAGGTTTCCTCTCTCCAGCTGCTATAAGAAGCAAACAGAGGATAGTAAAAGTGTGGAGTCATCAGTATGTGCTGGGAGGTGACAGATCGCTGCAGGAGCACAGGACAACACAGGAACAAACAAGGAGGCAGATACACAGGAACACGAAGGAGAGATGGATGAGAAGAAAGAATGAGTGTAGATGTGAGCTGCAGACAGACCATCGTTACCTTGGTCTCTGTGTCACTGAGCTGTTTCTCCTCCTTCTCTTCTCCATCCTGTGGAGGTCTGGTCCTCCTCCTGCTCCCCTCTCCTTGGACTTTGTGAACCTGTCCAGGTCCACATGTGAGTCTGAGTGGTGCCGCAGAGCCTCAGGCTTCCGCAGTGGAGCTCTGATGATGCGCAGATTACTGGTGTAGATGATGATCTTCCCAAAGTCCAACACTGGAGCCTGATGGGGAAAAAAAAACATGAGGTAATCATAATCATCATCATCATCATCATCATCTGCTTCATACAGTCAAGAACGAATGAATCAGGCTCCTACATTTCCCAGAGTTCACTGCAGCTCATGTGTTAAAGCTGTGAGCCTGCTCCTGGTGGAGCTGTGGGCCTGATGTGTGGGTGAGAGGAGGTTTGAGAGCTGAAGAGCTGGACTCTTGTTCAGAAGAGAAAACACATTGTGTAGCTGAGTTTCCGTAGAAACTGGTTTTACACAGAGTTTCTCCTCATCTGACTGGCTCAGTCCATGATGATCAATATGTATTTATTATAGCCATATCCTTATGATGATGATGTCACTCTGACACAATGAATGTGTCAACACACAACAAAGACCTGGAGGCTCAGCTGCTGCTGCTCAGTCACACATGAGAATAAAGTCAGGATCAAATCATTTAGTTTTTATTGCTTCATTTCTTAGTTAGTGCTTTTCATTGGAGCTTGCTGCTGCAACACTGGAATTTTCTTTATTTTATCTTATCTTATAACTTATAACTTCGAATCATTGACCACTCAGAGGAGTCCAGCCCCGATATTAAGGCCTGAACAGACTTCGTCTATAGGAGAAAAACATTCTCATCAATCAATACATACACAGTATTTCCTCAGCTAAACTGTGATGTCCACTTAAAATCAATACATGTAACAATCAGATCAATGTCACGATGCAGAGCTCCCACCTCCAGGATCACCGTGAACACTCACGGATGTCTTCCTTTGTTCAACAGTCAATAATCTGCTGCAGGAAGTTTGTGCAAATGTTTGATGTTGATTATATGTTTGTGTAAGTGTTGAGTCTGTGGAGAGGAAATCAGACAAACTGCCTCTCTGTCCTTTGAACACAAGGACAGATGAAGACCATGATGAATTAAAGGGAAATATAAGGGGGAAATACAACAGATGCAGAATCAGAATAAGCACTTGAACGTCCCATCAACCTCCTGTGGCCTGAATAAAAATGCAGAGCAGGTCTGACTGGTTCTGATTTATATCAAGGTGGCAAGAAGAAAAGATCTGAGTGACTTTGAGGAGAGAGTTCATGTTTGGGTCGGAAGAGACAGGAGCCTGAGTCAGGGAGACGCTCATAAACAGGGTGTGACGACGGTGACGACGGTGACGACGGTGACGACGGCGATGCTCGTGCATCAGTGTGAGCAGACGACAGGTGAGTGAGGACGTGATCAGACTGGATCAGCTGTTATAAAGTCTGTGCTGCTTTAACTTACATCGGCAGCTGCACAGTAACTTGTTGCTGGATGATTTAATTAAGAGTTCATCTCATTATTCTTGTTCCAGTTCATTTAAACTGAGTGAGTGAGTCCAGACAATGGAGACAGGTGTTCATACCTGACACTGAGGCAGACAAAGATGACTCTATTAATGGGAGCAGTTGATCAAACTCTGACTCTGTGCAACATGAATGAAACGCAGAGAGTTCAGCAGCTTCACTCACATCAGCCTCTCCCTCTGCGTCTCCAGTCTGACCTGCAGTCGGCTTGTAGCTGCCCATCCCTCTGTACACGTTGATCCTCTGGGCAATGAGCCCTGTTGGAGGGCAGACACCTGTACATACACAGACACAGAAGGATATATGAGATCAGACGATGACCCACCACAGTGTATTTTCAAATGCTTGCTGTGTCTCTGTTTTTACTGTGGAGCTGGAAGCACATGTTTTAACTCAGCGTGTCGGTTAGAAATGACAGGACTTACACAAACACACTCATCACTGCTGATTAGACTGTGATGGTGCAGATCGGTTGACCACTGATTGTGTCAGTCATTCATCATCACAGATATTCCAGTGACACTTGGTGCTGAGAGCTCAGTGGATGCACATGTGAATACAACCACAGTGTGCAGCAGCAGCAGCAGCATCACTTACTGCACACGCATTACAATCAAAGCAGCAACATGCAAACATGGACCAATCATGTCATGCAGATGACTCCATGGTGAAGACTGGAGGAATATTCACATGGAGCTGCTCTCAGCTTTCAGACACACCTTGGTGCATTGTGCATATAAACTAAGACAGAGTGGAGAAGAGATAAAAAACAAACACACCCTGTTGGTCCCCAGACGTCTCTTCAAACCCACAGAGCTGCTCCACCTCCAGGTGGCTGGGGGGGATCTTACGGTGGACGAAGCTGTGAGGGTACTTCTCCTCCGGACTGTCCAGCTCCTGACCGTCCTCGTACACGTGCTTCAGCACCCGGCCACTGTAGGACGACGCCAGCTTGAACCTCACCTGTGGTGCAGACAGGTGACAGGAGGAGGAGAAGCTCTGACATGTTCACTGTTCACTGTTCACTGTTCACTGTAGCATTCATTAGCATCGAGTCCTGGCACAGGAAGGAGGATTAATGAGTAAAATAAATGATCAGATAAGAAGGCTGAGCACACACACACACACACACACACACACACTGTTTACACTAATGTCATAAAGCTCATCTGTCACTGAAACAGTGCCATTAAACACAAACAGAAGTCTTGGTAATGGAAATGACCTCAATACGTCTTTGACTCAAAATACTTCAAACCCTGAAGTTGAGAGAGAGAGAGAGAGAGAGAGAGGGTGAGAGAGAGAGAGGGAGAGAGAGGGAGAGGGTGAGAGGAACAGAGAGAGAGAGAGAGAGAGAGGGTGAGAGAGTAAGAGAGGGAGAGAGAGAGAGAGGGAGAGAGAGGAAGAGATAGGGAGAGGGGAGAGAGGGAGAGAGAGAGGAGAGATAGGGAGAGGGAGAGAAGAAAGAGAGAGAGAGAGAGATTGAGAAAGAGAAAGACAGAGAGAGACAGAGAGAGAGGGAGAGAGAGCTCCTATAAATAGCTCACCTTCCTGGGCTTGGTGCCTTCATAGCGCTGGTTCAGTTTTCTCTGCAGCTCCTCCATGATGGCTGAATGAGGAGGGAGCCGAGCGAGAGCCTCAGTCCTTCTGAGAACTTCCTGACATCAGCTGTGATGATGGATGGATGGATGGATGGATGGATGGATGGACGGACGGATGGATGGATGGATGACGGCTCTGTGGAAGCACAGCTCTGTGTGAGGAGTGTGTGAGGAGTGTGTGGATGGGTGGTGGAGCTCCCTCCTTGAGTCCAGCCTCCTCAGTTTGACTGCACCTGCTGTTTGAAGGGACCCACCTTTCCCTGTGCTGAATTATTCACAGCCAGATCGAGTGTACAAAAGGGCGGCTGAGAAACCAGAAGCTCCGTCATCAAATAATTATGATCACCACCAGAATAGAAGCAGGTTGGAGCTTTGAGTGTGTGTGTGTGTGTGTGTCTGTGTGGGAGGGGAGAGAGAGAGAGAGAGAGGGAGAAGCTGAGAGCTGAGCAGAAGTGAACGTGATGTTTGGTGTGTGATGGTGTCATAGTGAAACAACCTTTGACCTGGATGTGATCTCCTCAACTCAGAGCTGCTACTCTGCTTCCTCTGTCAGTCGTCTCGTTTCAGTCACTGTGGATCTGTTTGAAACATAAATGAGGTTTACAAGCATGAACTTCTTCAGCAGTTTGAACAACAGTAGCTGGTCTGTTGGATCAGACCACACGGGCCACGCAGCCTTTGGACCACTGCAGGCTGGGAACACCTCACAAGAGCTGCAGCTCAGTCGTCTACACATCACAGTTTGGACCTTGTTGTCAAGCTCAAAGTTCAAATCCTGACGCTACCCATTTTTCCTGCCTCTAACACATCAGCTCTGTGAACAACATGTTCACCTGCTGCCTCGTATGTCCCACCCACTGACAGAAACCACGATCAAGAGTTATTCAGGCCTGAGCGTTTCTTTTTCTGCTTCTTCTGTCTGCCTCTGTTCACCATGTTCATGCAGCTGAGACCAGGTAACTGAACTGAGCTCCTGTGTTGTGAACTGTTCACTGATGAGAACGTGTGCTGCAGCTCCTGAGGAAAGTCAAAAACAAGAAGTGGAGTAGATGTGTCTCGGATCGTTATCCTAAATGAAGCCATTACAGTCTAATTACAGGGTTTCCCTCCATTAGAAAAAACAGCACCCACATGTCTAATTTAGCTCTTTGTCGTTTCCACAGTTTCCTGTCAGGCTCTTATTAGAACCAACGCTCTGATTCATTCACACCTCAGACAATACTCAGATTGTGATCACATCTATTGAAGCCTCTGATTGGCTGTCAGGCCCAACGGCCTCATATAATATCATCTGATCGATAAAGTCACACACTTTAATTGTTCCATGAGCACAGTTTGGAAAGTGTTCATGGCTCTGACCAGTTTCTGCTCTCTGTGTGTCTTTAGGAGCCGATTCACAGAACAAACACTCATCTCACAAATGGATGCTGTTAATGTCATGCATGTCCAGATCAATCTTACAATTATCGGTACAGATGACTGTTATTAGGCCGAGAGAGTGGATGGTATAAAGAGAGAGCGAGAGAGGCAGCGACGCCCTCTCTCTCTCTCTCCTGTCTCTGACCAGCAGTCGCTCTAATCAGACTGCAGAACAAGCGACTCAACCACTCAGGCGAGAAATTGTTTTGGTGCATCAGGAGCAGGAATCGTTTAATGTGCCAGGATTCCTGCTCCTTCCAGTCTGAGTGATGGTGAATCTGTCCTCCTCGTCTCCACAGTAACACTTCATGTATGCTATATTATGTGCATCGTCTCACAGATATGATCTGCAGGATGAGCTCCGTCGCTCCGCTCACACAACACAACAGTGCAGCTCTACATCTTCATCTCATGCTGCAGATCGAAACTTTGAAATAATAGTTTAGTTTCTTACTTCTCACTGTGCTGGAGATGATGCACTCAGAGCCCAGCGTGCAGGACACGGCTCATTGAGCCCCAGATTCAAACCCAAATGGAAACTCTCCCTGTTAACAGTCGTTTAAATTGGAATCGAACCTGCACCTCAGGTCTCAGGGTGATGGATGTGGGCTGCTCCTTTCTCAGTCTCTATAATCTGCTGCTCTTTTGTCTTGGCCTGTGCGTGTTAGTGAGATAACAGCACTGCCGGTTGTTTATGCCTCCAACAATCTGCAGCTACAGCAGCACATCCTAACCCCCCCCACCCCCCAGCCCTCCACCCTCCTCCTCCTGCATCAATGCATGTTCATTATTGCAGCCGTTTTGTGTTTAGAGGAGCATGTGCATGTTTGATTATATTTTTTGGTCCCAGAGGTCTGAGAGCAGCCTGAGGAGGAGAGAGGAGCTCCCCGGTCTCACTCACTTCAGAGTGGTGGAGAAAAACAACAAAAAGGTCTTTTCTGGAGTTGTAGTTGTAGCGAGTGGAGAGGAGAGGAGTGATGGAGGCAGAGGGCGGACGACAGATAATGGTGCAGAGGAAACGACAGCACAGGAGGGAAAGAAAAGACGAGAAGGTATTCGTCCTCTCGGTGAGTAACTGATGAAGTCACACAGTCTCAGGTCTGTAACATCTGTAACATCTGTCAGAGCCTCCACCTCCTCCTCCTCCTGAAGCCGAGGAGCAGAGAGAAGGTGAAACTCACTTTTTAAAGACAACAACTCATTATTGTGCTAAAACTATTTCTGACGTCCTCCCGAGGGGAATGAACAGGATCGACTGAGTCTCAGAGGAGCAGGAGCAGGAGAAGGAGCTGCAGCAGCAGCAGCAGCAGTAACAGCAGCAGCAGTAACAGCAGCAGCAGCAGCAGCAACAGCAGCAGCAGTAACAGTACAGTAACAGCAGTAACACAGCAGCAGCAGCAGCAGTAACAGCAGCAGCAGCAGCAGCAGCAGCAGCAGCAGTAACAACAGCAGCAGCAGCAGCAGCAGCAGCAGCAACAGCAGCAGCAGCAGCAGCAGCAGCAGCAGTAACAACAGCAGCAGCAGCAGCAGTAACAGCAGCAACAGCAGCAGCAGCAGCAGTAACAGTAACAGTAACAGTAACAACAGCAGCAGCAGCAGCAGCAGCAGTAACAGTAACAGTAACAACAGCAGCAACAGCAGCAGCACAGTAACAGTAACAGTACAGTAACAACAGCAGCAGCAGCAGCAGCAGCAGCAGTAACAGTAACAGTAACAACAGCAGCAGCAGCAGCAGCAGCAGCAACAGCAGTAACAACAGCAGGAGACAGAGTGAGTGGCGATCACCAGCGACCTCACACACCTGAGCTTATCAAAAGTCACTCAGTGTCCTGCTCCAGCGCTTCACCTTCACTTTATCACTTCACCTTCTATAAGCTCTAAACTGGAGGCATCACGGGAACTGAGAGAGAGTCGATCTAAACTCAGAGCAGTCAGTGAGCAGATGGAAACAAAGGAAGAGCCCCCACTAACTGCAGAGAGAGAGAGAGAGAGTGTGTGTGTGTGTGTGTGTGTGTGTTTTAATCCATGCCACATTCCACTTTTGTCATTTAAAAATAGCAGAAGAGCAGTGAAGGAGAGTGAAACAACTATTGGCTGCATCAGTGTCCATGTCGAGGAGTGGCTCTGGGGGGGGGGGGGGGGGGCGTCCTCGTTTCAAGAGGCTCTGGCTGCTCTGCGAACACACAAGTTTCTGAGGCAGATGTCACATGAGAAGAGCGAGTTTAGTCTGGAGGGAAGTCAAGTAGTAAACAGACGAAGCAACAGAAGCAACAGAAACTCATCTCTGTCTGGTTTGATGACGGCATCAATAAAACACTGAGCACCATCTTACATCAGCATCAGTGTCTGATCACAGACACAGTCCAACCCTAACCCTGCCACAGCCGCTCGTGTCATGTCATGTGATCTAGTACAGTAGATCATCACACTTTTCCTCCAGGAGCATTTGATTTATCTTGTTTCCACAACTCAGGAGCAGCTTCAGGCAAAACACTACAGGTGTCATTTTTGAATATGCAAATGAGGCATCATCTAATTAAGCACATAAGATTAGCATAAATTTCCAGAAGAGAAATCTGATAATTGGATAAAAACCTCAGGTTCAAAACAGTTGTTTCATCCTGCTGACAGAGTCAAAGGGTTTTAAATCGCTCCATAACTCAGGAAATACTGAAGTAAAAACATCAAATCGTCAGCATGGGATTTTTGTGGGTTTTGTTTGGGGGGGGGGCCAACAGGATTAACCCAGAGAAATGACTAAATAACACAAAACAACAGGAAACCTGACGTCCTCTTCCTCATCCTCATCCTCAGCACACGCCACAGCCTCAGTGCGGCTGGACTCGTGGCCGTGAACAGCTGCTTTGTTTCATAAAAAGTGACAAAATAAAACTTTGAGACACATTCATCAATAATCAGAGAGGAAGCAACAGAAACAGCTGTGAAACCTGTGAACTCTGACGCTCCAGAGAAACAACAGTGAAGCTAATGCTCCTGCATGTGTGTGTGTGTGTGTGTGTGTGTTTCTTCTAGTAGCTAATGTTTTTCTGTGCAGCAACAAAAAGCAGCTTACCATCTCTGCCTGTTGTGTTGTTGTCTGTCTGCCCAGTCTGTCCATCTCCTCCTGAATCCTGCACGATAAGCCCAAAGCAACAGATCACACACACACACACACACACACACACACACACACACACAAAGGAACATTTGTATAAGAATAATTCAGACAAACAACCTACAACAACGCTGCTGCTGCTGGAAAACAACGAGACGTTGTCAATGGCAACAACAACAACAACAACAACAACAACAACACAGTCTGAGCCTCAGGTGACATCACTCAGGTCTGCATTACATCACCCGTAGTACAGCAAACAACACCACACACAATGTGACAATGTCTAACCACACACACACACACACACACACACACACACACAGCCATTAATACTAACACTGGCTATGAAACCATTTACAAGTATTTAAAATTTTACAGCTACAAATACAAGTCCAATAAATAATCAGTCACAAACACAGATGAGTAAAGTGTGTGTGTGTGTGTGTGTGTGTGTGTGTGTGTGTGTGTGTGTTATTGTGCTGAGGACTGACTGTGATGACACCTGTGTTACCTGGTCTGGAGGTCAGAGCTGACACACTCACAGCTCAGAGCTCCATTCATCATCATCATCATCATCATCATCATCATCATCATCATCTCTCTGCTCCTCTGACACCTTGGAGTCCAGTAACATCACTGTGGATGATGTCGTCTCTTAACTCTGTTCCTCCTCCTCCTCCTCCTCCTCTGACCTCCATCTCTGCTCCTCCTCCTGTCAGATCTCTCTCTCCTGTCCTCCTCCTGAACTCCATTTATCTGTCACACTGTCACATCCCTCACGTCTTCCTCTCTCACTGCTGCACCAACCACTCACCTACACAACTAGCTTCAGTTACCCATGATGCCCTGGTAATCACCAGGCTCAGATCGACTGTGACACAAACCCACAGTGACTAAACGAGGAGGAGGAGGTGGGGGGATGAGGAGGGGGAGGTGGGGGAGACACACAGGAAGATAACAAAGGAGAAAGACATGAGGACAAGCTGAGACAGAAATATTTGACATCTTTGTGTCTGACTTTAAAACGTGAACCTGTGACCATGATCCCACGGTGTGACAGTGGAGCAGGCTGGACGTTAATGACACCTTTGTTTACTCTGTAAACATGATGAGCTCATCTATCAGGCGAAACAACCACAGTAACCATGGAAACCGATTCTATTAAATATTATTTCTACTGTAATTAACTACAACTACTGTGGCATCAACACAGCGATGCAACACAGTGTACACAGACACATACACACACAGATATGTCCACAGGAGCTGCTTCCTCCCAGACCGTCTGCAGCATGTGCTCCTGTACATCACACACTCAGACACAGTGATGGATTATTCCATTATCCACAAACAGAAGACGTCACATTCTCGACCTTGGCTGAGAAATGAATCGTTCCCTCACCTGCTCAAACCACCTGAACTCCTCAGTCGCATCTCTCATGTTATATCAGCCTCTGTTTTTACGCCTCTCCTCACAGGAACAACAACGACGACAGTGACGGTTGCTCTGGTGTGAGGTTTGAATTTCAATAAACTGAATCAGTTTGTATTCGACGCAGCAGAAAGTCAAACGACCACAGCGCTCTGTTCCTGTCAGAGGAACGTTTCATCCACGATGTTACTTTGATGTTTCCTGATGAGCTGCTTTGATTTCTACTTTTTCACTTGTGCAAAAGTTTTTTTTTTTAAATAAAACAAAAACTCTCTGTGAACAAAGTGCAAAGTTCATCTGGGTCTGAACCAATCACAGGTTCAACTGTGATGATTGACAGGCCTTACAGCCTCTGAGCTTAAAGCACACAGTGACACAACAGTAACATGTCCCCAGGTTCCTGAACATGTATAAAGTGGTTGACACGAGTGTGTGAGTGTGTGTGTGTGTGTGTGTGTGTGTGTGTTGTCTCCTTCCTGTCTGTCACAGTCACATCCAGGCAGCTCCTCTCTCTTGACTGTCATTTGTTCTTTTCCTGTCTCCATCTTGTCTCTTTCCTTTCTACACATTGTTCCACTGAGTGTCAACATGGAAACATCAGCTTTTCTTTCAGATTGTCACTGAACCTGAGAGAGGAGGAGGAGGAGGAGGAGGAGGACGTGGAGCATATGGAGCTTCGTTCTCCTTCTGCGCTCATCTCTAGTTTTACACAAACACAAACACACACACACACAAACTCTATTTTCATCACAGCTTTTCTTCCCGTCTGTTCTCCCCTGTCGTTCCTCTGCCCTTTCCTTTGTCTCTCTGTTCACTCCCTCAGTCCTCAGTTGTTCTAATGAAAGGATGACTGATGTGGCTGTTGGCTGCACCACACACACCACACACACACACACACACACACACACACACACAGATAACTGAATCCCTGCAGCTGCTCTGTTCTTCCTGATCTCCATCTTAAAGTCTTCAGCTCCTCTACCTCCAGCTTCCTCCATTTCTCTGCATGTTTGTATCCTGTGTGTGTGTGTGTGTGTGTGTGTGTGACTGACACCTCCACCAGTCGGTCTCCTCTTCGCCTCATTGCTCTCCATCGTGTTCCCGTTGCTTTGACTGACGTGTCGTCCTCTGAAGATGTTTGCGTCTCTAGATTGGACACGCTCGCTTGATCCCGACTTGGTGTGTGTGTGTGTGTGTGTGTGTCGACAGACAAGTTTGATTCTGGTTTATTTATAGTCTCCTGTAGTTGTTCACACTCTGGAGACTGTGTTTGTGATTAGAGCCACTGCATACACACACACACACACACCCACAGGTTATCTTCACTATTTGTTCTAATATTCTCACATCAAGATAAAAACAATCAGCTGTGGGAAGTTTCCCTCTGACAGAGAACAGACTCATATTTGTCTTTAACACGACCTCAGCTCATCACCCTGCACACACTAAACACACAACTCATGCTAAAACACAGACAAGGTCCAAAGCCAGAAAATGATGATGATGATGATGATGATGACTGACAGCGTCTGAGCCTCGTTCAAAAGCTTCAGTCCAAACACTGTAACAGCAGTTTGAAGAAAATGTCCATGAGTGAGTCTCCACCTTCTGCTGCTGGAGTCAGTTCATCTGGACCAACAGCTGCTGCTGGTCATTCTCTGTGTGTGCTGTGAAACCACTGCAGAAGAAGAAGAAGAAGGAGAAGAAGAGAAGGAGAAGGAGAAGAAGAAGAAGGAGAAGAAGAAGGTTATAATATAAAGTTCAAGTCAGAAACTCTGGAACTGTGTTTTGTGTCATTTCAGATTTTCCTGTCCGTGTGCATCATGCACACACGTCCAGCTCATGTCCTCTCTGACCTCTGACCCCTCACCACAATCTAAAGACATCAAACATGGAGGTTGTTACACCTGAAAATGTGAGTTGTCACGGTAACACAGCTAATTTAGAGAATAGTGTCATTTTCACCTGCAACCTGAGACAAAGTAAGGTGAGAAGAAGAAGAAATGACATTTACAACAGACAGCAGCAGCTGAGGAACCAGTGGAACAACATGAGAGAGCTGTCGAGGCCTCAGAGACTGGAACACACTGAGTCTGATTTATGGACATTTGGAGGCACATGTGGAGAGAACAGAGGTGAAACAGGAGGAGCTGCAGTAAACAGGCAACCACCGCCCAGTGAGGAGAGAGCTCTGCTCATATCTCTGAGTGACAACTGTGACACACACACACACACACACACACACACACTCATCCAGGGGTCTGAGATAAGGTAATCCATTTACTGGTGCAAGCTAGTATCCTACTATCATGGTGAATGATGGAAACCAGCTTTCATCTCTCAACTCTCTCTTACACACTCACTGACACACACACACACACACACACACAGAAACATGTTTGTTGCTCTCACTTTCAGGGATTAATCAGCTTATGAGTTATGTAGGTGGCAGAAGAAAACTCCACTCTGATAAGCAGAAGAACGTCTGAGCTGCCGTGTGATGTCGTTCATTCACTTACACTCAAACTGCTCCAGATCCAGCTCAAGTTAAAAAGTTAAACACAACTCAGTCAGAAGGAAGAACAGGCTCCAGTTTAAACGTTAAACTGGTTTAAACGTTAAACTGGTTTAAACGTTAAACTGGTTAACATCAGTGAAGGACGATTTAAAATGAAGCAGATCAACACAGATGAACAAACTGAAGGTGTTTAAGAACGACTTGAACTGGAGGGAAAGAGTGAATCTGCAGACACACACACATACACACACACACATACACACACACACACAGACACACAGACACACACACACACCACCTGCCACTGAAGGCACTTAGAACATTGAGTTTAATGGAGGAAGTCTTTGAATTAAGTTCTGGTCCATCTGTCATTGGATGTGTCAGTGTATCTGTGTGTGTGTGTGTGTCAGTGAGTGTATGTGTGTGTGTGTGTGTGTGTGTGTATGTCTTAATGAGGTCCACAGAGCTGCTTTGTGTTTTGATGTTTTATTCTATTGTTCATTCTTGTGAATTTGGCATCAACCACATTTCTTTGTGTGTGTGTGTGTGTGTGTGTGTGTGTGTGTAAAACTCTCTCTGTTGCTAATGAAGTGATGTGATGTTGTGGACATGCTGCTGATTGACTAACATTTTGTCCGTCGTCTCGGGGGAAACTCAAACTCAAACCAACAAACTGAGGACGTCACCGTGGAAACAGCAGCTGGAGGCTTGATGTGCTCCTGATTCATACAGACGATCTGGTTTCATCACTCTGTGAATATTTGAATGGAAAAATCCACATCAGCAATTCTGAAGCACGTAGAGGAAATCTGAAGAGTGAGAGCAGAGACATCAGATAGGACAGAGGAGGACGGAGGACAACAGAGGAGGATGGAGGAGGACAGAAGAGGACAGAGGAGGACTGAGGAGGACAGAGGAGGACAGAGGATGGAGGAGGACAGAAGAGGACAGAGGAGGACTGAGGCGGACTGAGGAGGACAGACGAGGACAGGAAGGGAAGAAGGAAGGAAGGAAGGAAGTGTGTGAGCCAGAAGAAGAAGAGCCAGGAAACAACAACAGAGACCATCATCCATCCCTCCATCCTTACAGGAACCAACCCCACTGGGGAAGGTTACATCCTGGATGGGACCAGTATATCACAGGGTGACATATACTGACAACAACCCCCCGGTCTAAGGAACCTGGACAGAACCCACTCTGTGCTGGGTTGAAACCAGTGCTACCCACTGCACCACCAGCACACATAGATCAGATAGATCATAACACATGAATTATTTGTCTGAAGAGTTTTCTCCATAAGAACAGAGAAGAGCAGCTGCTGCTCTGAAACAAGAACCTGTGAAGCCTCAAATGATGAAAAGTTCACATGGAGCTGCTTTTTGTTCTTTCAGCACTGAACACTAAAATACTTTGGACTGGACACATCAAGACAAGGAGGAAGTCATCATCATCCAGTGTTGTCACAGTGAAGGTTTGTGTCATGTGACAGTTCAAATAAACACCATGTGATCAGTCAGTTACTGTGTTTACTGCAGAACATCTCTGGACCACATGGAGAGGAAGAACAGAGGATGGGTGGGGGGGGTGGGGGGGGGGCATCACTCGTTCTCACACTCTTTCTCTTTTCCTCTCTGCACCAGTGCAACTGACTTCACAGGAAACACCCACACATTTTTCTGCACTTACCAAGGCACTGCAGCCTTTTGACATGTTGTAATCACACACACACACACACACACACACACACACACCACACACAGACACACACACACACACACACACACACACACACAGATGTAGATGAAAGAACATCTACATCATTGGCAGGACTGTGGCAGAGTGTGTGTGTGTGTCGCGGAGATAAAAGCATTACGCAACACAACCCTTCATTTAATGTCAGGTCTACACACACAGTACACACAATTACAGGGCTCGTGCCACTGGTGCGTGTATATGGAGGGACATAAAGAAGATATAGGGGGGGGGGTGAAGCTGATGTGACAGAGTGACAGAGTGAAACGCCTCTGGAAATGTCCACAGCTTTAAGGACGATGACGAGTGACAGCTCAGCTTCATGGTTCCTACAGAGAGTTATGTTGAAGAGGAACATTTACTGAGACACACACTGATGTATAATCATGAATAATAACTAATGTATCTGAGAGAGCAAGTGATAAACATTGATTATTGGTGATTGATCAGTGAATCGGTCTCCACATGAGCAGCTCAGAAGGACTGGAGGTGTTTTTGCTCCTTTCTAAAACAAGCTGCACAGTTTGGATTTTTATGAAATCCTATAAATCCTGAGCCGCCCAATAAGTGAGATGCCACTTCCTGTGGCCAACATAAATCCTGACCCATGTGATGAATGGCCGAGCTGCTGTTGTTGTGTTTAAGCTTTATTTATCCTCAGCTCTGTGAACCTTCTCCTGCTGTCGGCCACTGACCGGACCGAGACGTCACAGGACCCAGAGCCTGTGACGAACGTCCACTCGGCTCTGTCACATCAGCTGCAGTAAACAGAGTGGATGATAATGAGCAGGACACCTCCAGGGACGACGTCAGCTCAGGTCAGCTCAGGTCTGCGGTGACACGTTCTACCACTCACTGCTCTGCTCTGTGGGACAAACACACATCTCTCCCACTCTGCTGCTAATCTCATCTTTAAACCAGATGAACATAACGATCATGGCATCAATACAGAAAAGAAAATGAAGCCATGAGAGCAGAGTCATGTGAAAACACTGCAGCGTTTTAATGAATATTAATGTGATGTCAGACTGAAGGGAAAAAAGGTTTCAGAACTCTTTAAAAAAGTGTTTGATGTTATTTGCTGCCAACTCACTTCTGCATTAATGAGGAACAAACAGACTGAAAATAATTCACCGTACAACTGTAAAAAAGAGACGAGTAAATGTTTCAGCTCAGTTTCCTGCAGGAAGTCACAGAGAAGAGTCCGTATGAGCAAACAAGCACATGTATGGTGGCCCTGAGGGGTCAAACCACTGCAAGGTATAAGAAAACCCAACACAAATCAACAACAACAAGCTGCAGATTCAGTGTGTTTGTGTTTTCTGAAGTTGCAGTGGTTTGACCCTCAGGGCCACCGTACATACTTCCTAACATGTCAGGAAACAGGTCCTTTCTGGATGTGAGTGAACACTGTGTGTTGGGTCTTTGTCTTCAGGACGAGCTACCGTCACAACTTTTCATCAGTGAAGGAACCGACGTCATGTTCAACATTAGAGTGAGGGGGCCACGACCAGCTCTGAACTTCTACTGCTTTCTGCTTCTTCATGAGGCAGCAGACAACGTGCTGAGTCAGAAGAGATGACTCAGCAGTCTGTCTACTGTCTCTCACCTGTGTGGTCAGTGCAACATGACCAGACCATGTGATGTTGAGGTTTTCTCACTGCTGAGATAAACACTGAGCAGTGAAGCTGCTGTGACACGTTCACAGGAGGGAGGAGTTTGTCCTGCAGCTTCTGGTTGGACCAGAGGTCAGCGGAGGTCAGCAACGAGCCCCAGGTCAGAGAGCAGCCACACAGGCTCCGCCCACTGCAGCACTGCAGCACTTCATCACTTCATTTCATCACTGCATCATTTCATCGTTTCATCATTTCATCACTTCATCACTGCATCATTTCATCGTTTCATCATTTCATCACTGCATCATTTCATCGTTTCATCACTTCATCACTGCATCATTACATCATTTCATCATTTCATCACTTCATCATTTCATCACTGCATCATTTCATCGTTTCATAACTGCATCATTTCATCGTTTCATCACTTCATCACTTCATTTCATCACTGCATCATTACATCATTTCATCATTTCATCATTTCATCGTTTCATCATTTCATCACTTCATCATTTCATCACTGCATCATTTCATCACTGCATCATTTCATCGTTTCATCACTTCATCACTGCATCATTACATCATTCATCATTTCATCACTTCATCATTTCATCACTGCATCATTTCATCGTTTCATCACTGCATCATTTCATCGTTTCATCATTTCATCGTTTCATAACTGCATCATTTCATCGTTTCATCATTTCATCACTGCATCATTTCATCATTTCATCGTTTCATCACTGCATCATTTCATCGTTTCATCACTGCATCATTTCATCGTTTCATCATTTCATCATTTCATCGTTTCATCATTTCATCATTTCATCGTTTCATCACTGCATCATTTCATCCATTTCATCACTGCATCATTTCATCATTTCATCACTGCATCATTTCATCGTTCATCATTTCATCGTTTCATCACTGCATCATTTCATCGTTTCATCGTTTCATCATTTCATCATTACATCGTTTCATCGTTTCATCATTTCATCATTTCATCGTTTCATCATTTCATCGTTTCATCATTTCATCACTGCATCATTTCATCGTTTCATCACTGCATCATTTCATCATTACATCATTTCATCGTTTCATCACTGCATCATTTCATCGTTTCATCGTTTCATCGTTTCATCATTTCATCGTTTCATCATTTCATCGTTTCATCATTTCATCGTTTCATCACTGCATCATTTCATCGTTTCATCACTGCATCATTTCATCATTACATCATTTCATTGTTTCATCACTGTATCATTTCATCACTTCATTTCATGTTCATGTTTTGGAGTCTGATCTGCAGCAGGTAGAGAACAGAGCGTCACTGATCAACGCTCATGTGATGTTTTGCTTCTCCATCTGTAAACTAATGATCATTTAATAATGACCCAGACTGGAAACACAGCACAATTATTCATAGTGGAGGCGTCAGCCATGTTTTCTGGTCCTGGCAGCCGCCACCATTAAATGACCCAAGAGGACGGAGAAGCTGCTGTGACGAGGACGAGGACGAACCTCCCTCTTCTTGTCAGGGAAGAATTTAAGGATGAATTCTTTAGTGGAGAAGAATACGAGCTGCTGCAGAACAAAACTACAAAAGAAGGCAAATCTCTAGTATTATAATCCCTGTGCATGACAGAGGGCTGAAGTCAAATCATTCCTACAACAAAATCCTCTCCCGCTCAGTCTGCACACACACACACACACAAATCTATAAAACCGCCTGCTTAGTCTGAGGAGCTGACCAGAGCCAATAAATTCAAAGCTTCCATCATCACACACACACCAGGATACCTGCACACACAACACACACACACACACACACACACCAAACAAGAGAAGTCCACTCAGCAGCTGAACAGACTGTCGGCTGCCGAACACCGAGGAGGAGGAGGAGGAGGAGGATGAAGACAGAGAGAAAAACAGGCCGAGACAGAGGAAGGGCAAGGACGAGACAAAAGACTATCACAGAGAAAGTGATATGAAGGAAGAGTGTGTGTGTGTGTGTGTGTGTGTGTGTGTGTGTGTGTTATGTAAACCCCAGGTGGTGCTTGTTGTCCTGGATAGAAGTATCACCAGGGGGACGGCTGCTCCAGCTTCACAGGTCTCTCCACACCTCCCTCTTTCCTTTCTCTGTTTTTTCCACCAACACACACACACACACACACACACACACACACACACACACAGGAGGAGGAGACTGGAGGAAAAGAAGCAGGGAAACAAATGAAAAAAGAGGGTGATGAGGAAGAGGTGAAGGTGTGGAGAGAGACAGAGAGAGAGAGAGAGAGAGAGAGAGAGAGAGAGCATAAAATACATCAGAATATCAGTGTAGTTAAAGAGAGAACACACACACACACACACACACACAGTGTCTGTTTCTGCCTGTGTCATGTTTGGTGTTTTCTCTGTACCACAAACACTCAAGAGTCTAGATGCATCTGCATACCACACACACACACACACACACACACACACAGCCCCACCCTGAGGGCCTGTTGGCGAGACCACACCTGATGCCTGGTGCTGGTCCTGGTGCTGACTCAGCAGCAGGTTTATGGTCCCTGTCTGATGCTGACGGAGGATGAGCTCCACTGATCCAAACCCTCAACTCTGCTGCTGCTGCTGCTGCTGCTGAGCCTCCAACTCTGACCCCAGATCAGCACTTCAGGCTGACTCCAGCCCACTGAACACACACTCACACACACACACACTAGGGGCCCAGATCTGGGGCAACACTGCCCCCTAATGGTTCACGCATGGAGGTGTGACAAAGAGAGATGACGTAAGGCCAGTGTGTGTGTGTGTGTGTGTGTGTGTGTGTGTGTGTGTGTGTGATACCATGATGTCTGAGGTCTTATCTCATTCAAAGGCTGCAAATCCATCTGATGTTTCATCTGCTTCATGATCAAGTGTTTTATAGTTAAAGGATCAGTTCATTTCAAACATGAACAAACAAACAAACAAGATTTGATGGTTCAGATTTATAAACAGATGTTTTATCTCATCGTCTCTGTAGCAAGCTGACATAGGCCAGCCAACAAAACAGCATAATCATCACACACACAGACAGGGACTCAGTGGGACTAACAATGTCGGCCTGAAAATGCACATCAGAGAAGAAGAAGAAGAAGAAGAAGAAGAAGAAGAAGAAAGAAGAGAGCCCAGTCTCAGCTTTGTGAATGGGAACAGATCCCCATCTTTTGAAGTAGCAGCAGCAGCTTCATGTGTAGCATCCTCTAAAAAGTGTGAACACACAGATCTGTGGTCTGCAGAGGTGTGTGGTGGACCTGTACATCTGAGCATGGATTTGATCTGCAGAGCCGATTGATTTCCAGTTTAACAGCCCGGTTCAGAGCTTCTGATGCTGCAGGGACAGCGTTTGGTCATTGCACAGGGAGCGATGACGCTACAATCTACAGAGCTGTGCCTGAAGACAACGCCGCTCTGGGCACTTCCTGTTGGCTAACACCCCCCCAGAAGGCAGAGACATTAGATCTGTGAGGGAGGACTCAGAGGATGAAGCTGCTCTCACCAACAACAACCAATGTTTCAGCTACTGTACCTCACACTGGGTCATTTGAGTAATGAGCATGATTACAGGCTGTACGCTGCTGCTGTTGTTGCTGCTGTTACTGCTGTTACTGCTGCTGCTGCTGTTGTTGCTGCTGCTGTTACTGCTGCTGTTACTGCTGCTGCTGTTACTGCTGTTGTTACTGCTGTTACTGCTGCTGCTGCTGCTGTTGTTGCTGCTGCTGCTGTTACTGCTGCTGTTGTTGCTGTTACTGTTACTGCTGCTGTTACTGTTGCTGCTGCTGTTACTGCTGCTGTTACTGCTGCTGCTGTTACTGCTGTTACTGTTGTTACTGCTGCTGCTGCTGCTGCTGCTGCTGCTGCTGCTGCTGCTGCTGTTACTGTTACTGCTGCTGCTGTTACTGTTACTGCTGCTGCTGTTACTGTTACTGCTGCTGCTGCTGCTGCTGCTGCTGCTGCTGCTGTTACTGTTACTGCTGCTGCTGCTGCTGCTGCTGCTGTTACTGCTGCTGCTGCTGCTGCTGCTGCTGTTGCTGCTGCTTTATTATTATTTTTATTATTAATTTTTTATTCTGCCTACAAAAATGTGAACATATTTTTAAGACGTTTTTCAGCTGGGACCTTGTGAATTGCAAAATGTTTGTGTGTTTGCTGATGTTTCTTTGATGTGCTCGGGCTCACAGCAGCTTGATACGAGCTGCTCTCCGTCTCTGTGCACAGTCTGAATTCAAAATGTCCACAGAGGGACATAATCTGTGAGATGAAACCCTCTAATAAAGCAAAGCAAAGTGAGAGTGTGTGTGTGTGTGTGTGTGGTTGTGTATGTGTGTGTCTCATGGCAGCAGCTTTTAGAAGCAGAAACAAAACCAGAGCTGATATCATCATCATCATCATCATCACGTGTCCATCTGGTCATGTGTCTTTATTCAGACGTGTGGATCTGTCACTTTAACGTGTAACACACTAAAACCTGAGTCTCTCAGGTTTAAAAACACGGATTCTCCTGCAGACTCTCTGCTGGATGTAAAATATGATCGAGTTTTATTTTTTGACACTAAACCAATTTCTCTCTTTCCCTCCTGGTTTCAGCTGAAGCAGCAGGCAGGTGGGGGCCATGTCCACAGAAGTTAACAAATTATATATTTGCCCTTTGAGGAACAATCTGCTTTGTGTATAAATAACATTTTCATATTGACTCGTGCTGGCTGGGACTTCAGGTTCTGGGAGGAACTGGATTAATATTATGATTGAGCGCCTGAGGGTGAACCGCCGCCGAACAGGAGCATAAAGGAGGAAGAGAAATATGGAAATGTGCTTCATTATCATCAGACTGTACTTGAACTGTTGACTGTAATCTGAGCAGGACCACACAGGTAACACAGGTGCTCCTGGATACTGATCAGAGCGCAGCACCTGTCTGCACATGAATCAACCTGCTGCTGAGACGTGATGTATTATTCTGGTGTGTGGATATCGTCCCTGATGTCTGAAAGGCCTCAGTTCACCCGCTCCTCATCAACACGTTAATGTGTCTGGTGACCTTTCACCCAGGAGGTCACCGCTCAGATGACATGAAGACTGGACGCCACATGTTTCCATTCTCTGTCTGAGACAGTGAAAGTCTCATTCGCCTTCATCAAACAACAGAAAGTGAACAGCTCTGAGAGAAATGCTCCATCAAACACAGATGTTAGACGTGACTTTAATGACTTTACGACCTTACACTGATGAAAACGTCCAGATAAACTAGTTTGAGCCTCGTTTGGATTCAAACACAAACACATTTAGAACAAGGGAAAGTTGTCTGTCTGTTTCTTCTGGTGTCTGACTGAGAGTGATTCCAGATGTTGAGTGTGTGTCTCACCACTGGCTCTTCACTCAGCTCTAAATGTAACTCATGAGCTCTTGTCACACCATAGTTCATCCTCTCCAGCTCTGTTTGACGGTTGAACACTTGAGTTATTACCCCAGAGATCCTCAGTGGATTTTAAAGGGAAAGTCAAACCTGTGGTCTTTACCCTTGGAGCTGATCAGCTGATCCTGGATCAGTCCTCAGCTCCATCCTCAGGATGACTGATGAAGAGCAGTGGACACGTGGTAGGTCTGAGTCTTCATCCTCCTCTTCATCTCTCTGATCATCTGACACACAGCCAGAGGGTAACAGCAGCACACTGTGGCCCAGTCCTCACACACACTTCCCTGAGCATGAAGACAGGTGAACACATGAGAACACACACAGAGGAAACACACACAGAACAAGAACACATCAGGAACCATGACGATAAACGACATGAGCAGATACTAAGTTAGTCTTTAGTGCTTACAGGAAACTTCATTCATTCATTCATTCATTCACTCCCACTGACACACACACACACACACACACACACAGTGTTTTCTATAAAACCCACTCACCCGGATCTTGTAGCGCTCTCTAATCCCCACCCTCAGAGCAAACGTGGATCCAGGAAGTAGAGGCATACACAGACACTCCCCATACTGATGAGCCAGACTCAGGTCCAAACAGCAGGGAACCAGGGCCCCCAGGATACCTGCACACACACACACACACACACACACACACAGTCTGGTCATGTTCCATTAAAGAGAAGAAACACAAAGACGCATTAAGTTGTTGGAGTGTGTGTGTGTGTGTGTGTGTTCATGTTACATGTGGTTTTGTCTCCACAGACGTCAAACAGGCCGGTGCTCCAGTCTCCTCCTGTCTGTGTGATGGTGGTGATGGTTGTCGTGGTGACGCCCAGTCCAGGCTGGGTGAGTATGGGCTCTGTCGCGTCAGGGTCGATGTCCGACTTCCTGTTCTCTTCACTTCCCGTGGTGGAGCCCTCCACTTCCTGCTGCTGCTCCTCTGATGCGGCTGGTCTGAAAGGAGACATTTCCATGAGCGGGTGGTTGATGATGAGGTCACTGAGACTCGAACGCAGCGCTGACACTGACTGCAGCTTCACACTCAAAGAAAAGGTCTGAAATGAGCCAATTAGTGTGTTTTGCTTCCCTGGAAGCAGGAATTTAATTCATTTCATTCATTCAGCTAATTTCATTTTCCTGCAGCAGCATGTTTTGTCCTCAGCTCAGGCTTCTGTGAAAGATTAGCAGCATGGCAGCACAATTACACTAATACAGACACCTCCTAACATCCCAGCACTGTACGGAGCACACTATTTGTTCTTGCATCTAATTCAGGCCTTCAGCTACACTTTAATCACAGCAAGCTGCAAAAATATAACTCGCTTAATTTAGCAGAAACAGCAGCAGCAGCAGATGATTGCTATAATGTTCCTGTTCCATACGTCTTATCAGAGCAGACAGAGACAAGTGAGCTGTGGGCTGGACGTCCACTGGAGACAGGACACTGGAGACAGGACAGTGGTGCACTTACTGGTGTGTGACTGTCGTCGGCTCCATGACCAGATGCTCCTGCTGTCCAGAGAAGGGGGGGGGGGGGGGGCACAAGATGAGAGGAGAGTCAGCAGAAAGAGAGGGGGTGGGGGTGGGGTGGAGGAGGAGGCAGAGAGACACTTCCCCAGTGAGAGGGAGCGTGTGTGTGAGCAGATAAAGCGTCAGTCGGTCGGACGGGCCGGCCTGAAGCTGCCTGACAGAGATAAGTCTGAGTCGGACTGTGAGTCTCAGCCGCCCTCCCTAATACTGAAATACAAGGGGGGGGGGCACATCACACAGCAGCATCAATATGAGCAGTCACATAATCACATGTGAACAGAATCAGAACCAGATCAATGTGATCAATGAGATGTATGAGATTTCTTTCACACACACACACACACACACACACACAGTGTCAGGTCCAAACTGAGACTCAGGTGATGAATGTAAAACAGTGAAGCATTGAACAGAGTCAGTGAAGGTGTCACTCACCTGTGAACAGAGACACGGACGATCAGTGAAGAGTCGACAGTCACACACCTGTGGTTCGTGTAGAGACGAGCATTAACACACTTCCTGTGTTCTCACACTGACCTTTCAATTTCATCTCACACACACACTGTAGAGAGAGAGTGTGAGCGTGTGACACAAGCAGGGTGGGAGGGGTGTGGGGAGTTTTACGTGGTGAAAGGACACGTAGTGAAACCACCACTGGCTGAGTGTGGTAAGTGAACAGTGGACACACACACACACACAGAGCTAAACTGAGTGTGTGTGTTAACATCCTGCTCTTCAGATTTCACAAACCCAGACGTCTCTTCAGTTAGAGCCGCATTAACGAAGTCCGAGCCTTGGACCAGGTCTTGGAGTCTGGACCAGATGGACGTAAGAACTTTGTCCTGACAGACCGTCTCCAGGTGAAGCAGCTGGACCACAGCTTCTCTTCTCTGCTCTTTGGACACTGGGTCACAGATTTGTCCTAAAGCTGCTCCAAGGTCTCAGATCTTTGCGGTTCTGACCTGTGGCTCTTCTTCTATGGTGGTGACCAGGAGTCACCGCTCGTGTTAGGGTCAGGCTTCACCGATATGTGACAGAAGAGGAGGTGGTTCATCCACATGCAGCCATCAGCTGACTTCTGCTGCTGCCATCACTGTGTTTAACACGTTGCATCAGATCTTCTCCTCCAGACGAACACGTCACGTCCCAGTGTGTAAAACTTCAGCAGCTTTGGTCTCTGGAGCCTCATCTCTCTCCTGTTTGATTCCTACAGTCAGCAGTTCACCTCCTGCTCCACCTCCTCAATTCTGCACTCACCAGGACTCTGCTGACTCTCCAACAAACCCCAACCGCTCACAGCTACAGTGTGCAGCTCCACACACACACACACACACGGTGTCATCACCACCTGCACCACAAACATCCAGCCGCTTAAGCAGAACCTCCACAACCCCCCCCCCCCCCCCCCACCACCACCACACACACACACACACACACACTCCTGAGATGAAGCTCATTCATGTTTTTGTCCTTAGAAGCAGCGAGAGGGGGAAACGACACAGAGGCTGAATATTTCATAGGTTTTATTGTTTCTGTGGAGAAGCTCAGACGTGAGCCGTCCACGGCTGGAAGAGAGGAAACTGACTGAGGAACTCCAACATTCATGTTCTGCATGAAAACAACAGGAGCAAGGAAGCAGGAAGATGCAGGAGTCGACTCGTTGATGTGAGAACATCAGAAGTGGCTGGTCAGACACACACGGTCGCAGATGTTTGTTCATTCATTTCTGTTTTTTAGGGAAAAAACTATATTGAAAAGCTTCATTTTACAAACAGTTCACTCATTTATTGTGCGAGATATGAAAACAGGAAAAACTACAAGATTCCTCAGTTTTGAACCAACAGAGACAGAACAGACGGAAGGAGCTGCTGCTACACTGAAGGTCTCTTCTCATGTGTGAGGGCCTGATTCAACAGAAGCAAAGACCCAGTGGGACACGGATAAGTTCTGATCCTGAACCAGAACCCAGATCCGAAACTTCTACATGTGTGTGAGCTGGTTGAAAAAGAGGAGGTGAGAGAGGAACCTCTCAGGTCCCGTCAGATACACGAGGTCACATCCAGCAGTGAGTCAAAGACCACCAGGAGAAGATCTTCCAAACTCACACCAAACATCGGAGTCACCCATTTATGGCTTTGAGTCTAAATTATGAACCCGTCACCATTGATTCACTGCTGAGTGTGTCTCCATGCACCTGTGTGTGTGTGTGTGTGTGTGTGTTACTCTAATGAACCAGATAGACCAGAGTGTCTCCGATGTCCACGGAGAGACCGTTGTCAGCCAGAGTGACTCTCTTCTCCTGCAGGTTGACGTTGAACACTGATTGGTTGGAGATGGGCACTTTGCCCTGCTCCTCCTGCCCCAGGACAGGGACCCGGCGGGGGCCTAGCAGGGGGTCCTCGTACCTCATCAGCTTCACCCTGGACAGGTCTGATGGAGAGAGATGGACACAGAGTCAGAGGGGACAAGAGACAGAGTAGGAAACAGAGGAGGTAAAGTGATGGAGGAGACAAGTGGGGGGGGGGGCAGACTACAGAGCAAACTGGGTCACATGTGTTCAAAGTCATGCATGAACCATCATGGTTCTGGGTCTGGTTCTGGTCCGGCTCTCTCACCTTTGATGAGTCTGTTGACCTTGGACAGTCTGCGGACGATGCTCTCCCTGCTGTCCCCCTGTCTGATGTCCACCTTTGTGGAGAACATGCCGTTGCATGGCTGAGGGTTGACCAGAGACACACACACTCCAGGCTGGAACACACAAGCAACACTATTACTGTGGAGGTGAACGTGCTGCTGAAGGGACACACACACACACACACACACACACACACACACACACAGTACAACACACACACAAAAAACACACACTCGACACACAGCCTTTACCTCTGATCTGAAAACACTGAACGGTTTCCCAGGGCAACAGTCCTCCTTCACTTTGTCGTCAGCCTCAGATGCAAACAGGACGTCTATCTGCTCCAACTGTAGGACACACACGACACACCACACACACACACACCACACACACACACACACACACCGAGGGAACATGTTCAGAGAAGAAGCAGAAAGCTCCCTGTGATCAGAGTCTGGATTCATCAGGGAGCAGACCTCTGCTCTGACGGATTCTGTTGACCCTGGCTCTGAGCTGCTGTGTGATGGAGGACACTTTCCTCCTTCACTCGCTGCTGAATATTTCTCTGGCATTGTGATTTTTGATTTTTTGTTGTAAGACTTTATCTTGAGCTCTGATCGATCAGACACGTGGGAGCTGGATTGAGGGTTTTTGCTTTGACATGAATTATGTACAGTTTTTCCTTTGCTGTGCTGCTTTGACAAACATATCTCAGGGTTTTAGTTTCTGACTCCACTAAGCTTCTGTGCAGGCTCAAGAATTAAGAGCTTTTCTGACTGACAGCTGAGCTCAGAGCGTCTCCACTGACGTCTGCACAGCCACTGTGTGTGTGTGTGTGTGTGTGTGTGTCAGACACAACCTGATGCAGTGACTGTCTGCAGGTAAATGAGGAGCTGAAGCTTTACTCTGACACTGGGGCCTTTGTTCAGCCACATATGTTGTTATGTATCTTGTTGTCTTTAATGTGCTGTCTGATGAACAAACCTCCAGAGAGTTGGTCAGGTAGACCAGGTTCTCCATCAGAACCGCCCGCTCATCAAACTCCAGCTCCAGGTCCAGAACCCTGGGCCCGTTCTTCTCCAGGTTCTCCTGCACAAACACACAGATCACAGAGCTGCAGACTCAGTCATCAGTGTTAGTAAATGCTAATTAACCTCTGCGGCTGTAAGCAGCTGACCGTCCTGATACATTATCAATCAGAGGAGACGAGACGTTTCATCCAGGGCTTAGTTCACGTTCATCTTTATGCAGCCTGTTCATTGTGATGCTTATGTCGCCACCGTGAGATTATTAAGAAGAAAAAAAAAAGCTCCGTGAACAAAAGAGCCAAAATAAACCATCAAACAAGGAGAGAAAACAACTTGAAAGCTGAAAGAGCAGCTTGAGAGACAAATCCTGGACGAGCTCAAAGCTCATCATGACTATTTATTAGTTTGATTCTGTTTGATCAGAGCAGTGAAAACAGCAGCACCTGAACAAAGCTCTGAGCACCTGGGAGAGGACACACGGGAAATATTAATCAGCTCCGTCCCTCTGATCACCGATCAGTCACTGCACCTTCAATGTATAGACATTTACATTAAACCACAGGGAACCTGTAACGGCCCCTTTAATCATTTTATTATCAGATCAAACAAACACTTTAACCTGCAGGGACGAGCTTTAAACTGTGACATGGATTCAGTTCAGTGTGAGTGTGAAGCAGATCAAAGTCTGGATCAGGTCTGAACAGAAGCATGAAGTCTCTGGGAGACAGAGGAGAGAAATGATAAACCTGTATCTGTGTTTAACTGGGTATGTAAGGTGCAAACTAACATTAGAGAGAGAGCTTCTGTCTAAACTGGGTTTTGTTCTCTCTCAGTCAATAAACTCTGTTTTCCTGCAGCTTCTGTGGAATTTCAATGCAACACTGTTGTTTAAACTGTTTGTTCATTCTGCCTTCAGTTTTCCTCTCATCTCACACAAAGAGGGATTATAAAGAAAAACATCACTGTAATCAATGCAGCACAGAGTGTTTCTGAGAGGACACACACACACACACACACACACACACACGTACCTTGATCATGGCCACGAAGGGCATGACTCTCTTCATGTATTTCTTGAGCTCAGGCAGAGCGCCCAGCTCGCCGGCGATCACTTTGTTGTCAGGAAGGAGCCCGTTGTTGTTCTGTCGCACAAAGACATGACAACACACAGGATCATATCAGATACAGCCATCAGAGTGTGTGTGTGTGTGTGAGGGGGAGGTGTTTCCTCTGTCCTTCCTCGTGCTCTGTGTGTAGGGATGGGTGCCTTTCACACTGATGTGGTACCCCCCCCCCCCCTGAAGAGATGTCTGGTAAAGTTGTTGTGTTCATTTAAGTCAAATTCAAAACTTCTGAATATTTATTATGGGTCAGTGTCTCTGTTTCAAACGGGGAGCCTGAGGACCGACCCGACAGGCAGACGATCCTCCACTACACAAAGGTGCGTTCAGGTACCACAATGTGGTTGTGTTTGATTTAAACAGTACTCTGGATTACTGTGGGAATTCATTCAGCAACAATGAAAGGTACTCGTCCCTGGCTGCGTGTGAACATGAGGCGGTGTGTGTGTGTGTGTGTGTGTGTCTCCCACCTTGTGGTGCTTGCCGAGCAGCAACAGGGCACTGTGCTGCCATGGAGGGTAGCTCTTGGCCACGTAGATGGTGCAGTGGGAGGGTTTGACTGGAGGCTTGGAGTCTCCTTTCTGTTGGAGGAGGAGACACATTTTAAACGTGTGGTCAGGTAAAAGAGCCTGAGGACAGCGACAGTGGAGTGTGTAGTGAGGGAGTGGGCGGCCGCTCTGGGAATCAGACTGTGTGTGTGTGTGTGTGTGTGTGAGGAGCTGTGTTTCCTGTGATGGAGACAAATCTGTGAACATATTTCACATGACAGCTGTCGAGTCCACTCTGGTCCTGTACTGTACGTGTTTCTGTTAATGAGCCCTGATGTTAACGCTGGAAACTCAACACACTGGACAGGAAAGAAGCTTTAAACAACCTTTCATGTGTCACTGCTGTACAGTTTCAAACCCACAAAATCCATAAACACGTCCGTCCTGCTCTCCTCTTTTGACCATCATCCCTCCATCCTATCTCTATCACCCACCATCCTTCCATCATCACCCCTTCATCCCGTCTCCATGATCCCTCCACCCTGTCTCCATCCATCTCCATGGACCCGAATCATTCGCAGCAGATCAATAACAGTGTGAGACATCGGTTGTCTTGGATCTTGTCAATACTGTTAACAAACAATAGAGGACGTTTCCAGCTGTGAACGCAACACAGACCAGAGTCCTACAGTGGATCAGAGACACAAGGTGATGGTCCACAGCTGCTCTGAGCTTCACTCAGGGAGACAGGAAGTGACCAGGAAATGTAAAAACAGACCAAATACACAGACAGCAGAATTTAAATGGTTTCATACTTTCTGTTTTCTGTCTTAATAAAGTCCCACAGAGGAAACTCAGGTCTCCCAGTGAGAAGGAAACTAGTTCACACTTGATACGATGTTGTTTTAATCCAGTTTGAAGCTGGTCCAATACACACTGCTGCACATTCATCTTTACTTTAATTAGGAAAACATAAAAGTGCAAAACAGCAAATGTGTTTTTTATGACCGAGAGGATTCAGATGATAGATTCAGATGTGAAAAAATGACTTTATCTTGACTTAGAGCTGCTGTTACTGATGTTTCCTTATTGAGTCTTTTTATTATTTCCACATGAAACAACCGTGGAAGTGTCGAGATACCTGAGGGAGCAGAGACTCCAACACATCACTGCTGCCTCCGCTTTAATTACCACACTTAATGAACACTTCCAGACTTTCATAAAAACCATTTAAAACAAACACCGTCAGTTCTGATCTGCAGCATTCATTCACAGTCACTTTAAAAAGCCATTACAGCAGTGAAGCAGTCAAACAGCACACACACACACACACACACACACGTCTCTTACCTTGTTTTTCGGGGGGAGCATGTAAGCTTTGAGTCGCAGTCGGAGGTCATGAGCGGTTTCCATCAGGTACTGAGAGGAACGGATCAGAACCTCGTCGACTGGACCTGCAACGGGCCACGACGCCTTCATCAGAGAGCCGGTCTGTCCAGGAGAGAGACACAGGGACAGACTGAACCACACGCACGTCTTCAACATCACATTCAAGGACTTTCCAGGCCACGTTCATAAAAGTCAAGGAGCCAACACGACCAGGAGATGGAGGTTAATTCCTGCGACAACACTGTTTATAATGAGCAGCAGCAGCAGCAGCAGCAGGTCTCAGACACAGAGACGTCAGGTGTGTCATGTTGTGTAAGTTGAGTCCTAAAGACAGAGACTGGTTTACCGGCTGCAGAGAGGACAGGTGCAGGCAGCAGCTCATCTCCCTTTAACCATCAGGTCAAAAATACAAGAAAACCAACTTCACATGTAACTGCTCTCAGTGTCTCATGTGAATTTTCATATATTAATATCCAAAACTCTCCAGGCCTTGATCCCCCCCCCCCACCCCCCACCCACACAGGTACACACACGTTAAAGGGATTCAAGGACCTGGTCTGAAGCCCACTGGATGTTTTAAATCCTGTTGAACCACACAGCCAGTGGTCACAGCGCTGCAGTAACACACACACACACAGACACACACACACACACACACACACAGACACACACCACATTAACTGGGCATGTGTGTGAATGCCACACTGTTGTGTACCTCTGTGCCCACTGAGTGCCTCTTAGCTCTTTAGCTAGTGGTGCTGAACACATGATTGGAGAAAAGGCTGGTTGTGGGGCTTTTGTTGTTGCTAAGCGACAACTGAAAACCCATCTACTGTGCAGCAGAACTCTTTCATATTCATAAATTTGAGTGTTAAAAATATTCCTGGCTCTCTGTGCTGAGGGGAGCAAGTGCATTCCTTTCATAGTGATGAAAGAACGAGGCCCACAGTGTGTTAGCAGGCTCCTGGTGGACGTGTTCACAGCACAGGGAGTGTGTGTGTGTGTGTGTGTGTATATATAGCCACTTCACACAGATAAACAGTGGTGGGATGAGCAGCACTGCAGGGCCACATGAAGCCTGTACGGTTCTTACCTGGATGTGTAAATGTAGATGAACAGAGGGAGCGAAGACGTCTCTTTTATTTCTCACAGTAAACATGGAGACATGAAACATGAAACGACAGCACGACCAGACGTCGCTGTGTTCCTGTGTGTGTGTGTGTGTGTGTGTGTGTGTGTGAGTGTGGTACCTTGCCCAGCAGACCCCAGGTGTATTCACACAGGTGAGGGCAGATGGGAGCCAGCAGCAGAGTCTGTCTCTCTATGAACTGGAACACCAGGTCTCTGTGCATGCCTTCGATGGCCAGCTCACGGTACTTATCTTTAGCTGCCTGTACACACACACACACAGGTGGGAGGGTTAAAGGTCATCATCACACATCCACTTTTCACTTCAGTACACTCACATCCTCAGAGCAGGACATGATCCAAACCTCAGATCTCAATCTATAGTTTAATGACGTGTCCATAGAACCAGCTCACAGCTGGATAGAAGAACATGAAGAGTGTTTCTGTTTCATTCACCTGGAACTCGAAGAAGCCGCTCTTCAGAGCCTCCTTGTACATCATCCTGTCGTAGTGCTGCTCCGTCTTCAGGATGCCTGCGTTCATCTCACTGGACACAACACAACACAGTCACAGCTCAGCACTGAGAGCCACAGGAGCAGGAGCAGGAGCAGGTCCTGGACTCTAACCTAGTGTCAGTTCTGACCATGTGCAGGCAAACTCACTGCAGTGGATCTGATTCTTCCTATCAGGTCCTCTGAGCAGACAAATCACACTGCAACAAGTGGAAACTGACTCAAGCAAATGTTCTTTAGTAAAGCTACTATTTTGGTTTAACAGATGCTCTGTTATAATGACCTTTGACCCCGAGTTCGACCCAGCTGCCGCCTCAGTCTAACCCTCCACCAACAGTTTCCACTCTGATGGAGCCGTCAGGTTTTCAGTGCAGCACATTTTTGTGAGCTCTCTGAAGGTTAATGGACAGTTTGTTGTTGTTGTTTTTGGTTCATTTAAAATAAAGTGACTTCTGCAGCACACTTGTCCATTATCCAACACTTGATATATTCATCTCTCTTTAAGGCACAATGAGCAAATATAAAAAGGTAGAATTATAGAATCAAACCTTCTTTAACTACTGATTCATACCATGTCATATTCATCCGCTCCACTGACAAAGACGCTGCTGTTCAAGGATCAAGAATGAGATCCAGCTGCATGTGGCTCAGTGAGAGCGTTTCAACATTTCACCTTAGTAACCTCCTCTGAATAAACTCCTGATGTACCTGGCGAACACCCGGTCGTTGAAGGTGTCGGCCGGTCCGGTCCGCAGGTTGTTCTGGTTGGCGATCATCTCCTTCACCCACTCTACCCAGGTGTAGAGGCGCAGGATGCCGGCGTCGGCCATCGTCTCCACAAAGTTGGCATCTTCCACCGTGTCTCCGGCGTCAGCCAGAGCCAGACGCATCCCTGACAGAGGAGGTGAAGGTGTGTGAGTCCAGACCGATGAAACATGTCTGACATGGTTCAGAGCAGAAACACTACACTCAAATTAAACATCCAACTCTATGAGTGTTTTGATCCTATAATACACAGACAAACCCTGAACAGAGCTTCTCTCTTCTCTCCTGCAAAACACTTTTACAACCAGGTGAAGTTCACAGACTTGCTGGAAAACTCCACAGTCTGAGAAAACTTCAAATACCCAGCAGACATCACGCCGAGCTCTTAGACAGAAAGTCAACTTAAGAAGTGAGTCTGCTGTCAGGCTGTGAAGTTTCTCTGCTCCCATGGTGGAGCAGCTTCTACACAAACAACAGGCACATCTATCCATTATTCAGCTCTGTGCAAACATAAAGAATAAGGCAGAGGGGATTTCTATCAGGGTTAATGTGAGCACCATCCAAAATCTAACAAAGAACTGTCTCCAAAATATAAATCACACCAAACAGGATCAGGTTCAAAACTGAACCACTGGTGCCACCGTACATCACAAGTCTGATCCTTGGTCTCCTCCTCATGTTCCTGTAAACACTGGATTTTACATATTTGACTCTTCTTCTTTCTCTGTGAACAGACAAGTGCAGGTTCGTCTGTTGGCTTAACCGTCATGTAAATACTCATCACAACATTTCTACGACAAATGAATGAGTTTCTTCTGGTTGGTTGGTTGGTTGATCACATTATAAGGTATTATACTGAAACGCCTTGTTTACAGTGCAGCTGTAGACGTCAGACAAACACTGGTGCGTGTCAGCATCATGGGCTGTTTTCTCATCATCTTCACCAGGTGCTTATATTCCAATCAGGTGTACTGGGCCGTTATACATCATAAAAACACACTGTAACCTGCTATAAATGTATACATCTGGTGAATTTTTCTCAAAGCTTCAACAAAACAGTGGAACAAGAAACAGGTGAGACAAGCAGAGAGAGAAGAGGATGGAGGGGAGATAGATGAATGTACCATCTGCTGAGAACTTGTCGATGGCCTGAGTCAGAGTGAGGAAGTTTCCAGTAGATTTGGACATCTGGAGAAAAGACAGACAGATGTTAGGAGCCACAGCGTTTCACGTCTGCCCACCCAAACATGGCAAACAGGAATAAAACTGACTCTGTTTAAATATACATCAAAGCTGAAGCAGTGAAAATCACAAACAGCTCTAACAGCTTCAAACACTCGTTAATTAGTGGAGGAGTGGTTTCTACACGGCTCAGTTTACTGCTACATATCACAATGTTAAAGTATCAGGAGCAGGAGGAGCAGCTCAGCACACCACAGTGTGTGTCCCTGAACAACAACAACAACAACAACAACAACGTGTGTTATGTGTGTTTGCTTCACAGTAACACAACTGAGCTTCATCAATGTCTGACTCACCTTCTCTGAGTTAAGGAGCAGGTGTCCATTGGCTCGCACCGCCTGAGGCCACTTCCCACTGTGGACGCACACAGACATCATCACCTTCATCATCATCATCATCACCACCACCTTCATCATTTTAAATCTCATACTCTCCAACAGAAGATCAAATGTCCATTAAGTCACTGAGTGCCGCGCTGTTTTCTGAAGCTTCAGCCCTGAGTGCCAGCGATCTAGACCTTTGTTGACGATGTGTGTAGAGCCACAGCGTTTTCTACATTATAGCTATGGACACATACTACGGCTCATTTGAAAGGTGAAACTTTATGCTTTCAGTGGGGACAAACTGTTTATTTCTGTTGTCCCGAAATGTGCACAGCTAAAGCTGCCGTGTAATGCATGAGCCACTCATTCGACAACCGAGCGGCGACAATCAAAAGCCGAGTTATGATGAAACGTTCAGATCGTGAGTTTTCATGAGTTTTCCATCGTCATCTATTTCAGTTCGATTCATCATAGAGAGTGTCTGTTTTCATAATTAAAAAAAAAAAAAAGAAAAACGTAAAATTACGTTTTTGGCATCAATGAGTTAATGTGTTCAGTGTTTAAACTTATTATTACAACATTAGATTCAAGATTCTTCATCATTACACACGTGTGTACAACGAAATTAAGGGTTAGAGTGCACAGTCAAGGTACAGACTCATAAAAAAAGGAGAGAATAAAATGGAATAAATAACTAAAACAATATACATCACTCACATTCACATCACTTTCCCATCATTCAACTCTTCACAGGAGTAAAAGTTTTTTTTATTATTATTATTGCTGCTGCAGCACTGGAAACTTCCCCACTGTCAGACTAAACCTTGTCAGATAAAATCTGCTAAAACAATAAGAAAATCTAAAATCACTGTCACGTCAGAGACATCAGAGATACCTGTAGTTTTTATATCACCCAAAGTTCTGGTTTTAGATTCACTTCCAGACTCCCCTCCTCCTCCTCCTCCTCCTCCTCCTCCTCCTCCTCTAAAAGGCCTTGAATAATGTTACTCCAGAGAATATCAATGAAATATTGAAGCCTTACACCTGTGTTGGTCAGGACAGAAGGTGACTACAAACACTGTGTGTGTGTGTGTGTGTGTGTGTGTGATCCACAGTCTGAGTCTGCACAGAAACAAACTGAAGTGTTTTCAGTCAAAGCTCAACATGAGTGTTACTTTGCGTCTGCTGTTAAGGACGTGTTTCTGTTTGTCTGTTTCTTATTCTAACCTGATGTTTGAACATTTCATTCCTCTGTAACCCACTGTGACCAAAGGTTGTATAAGATGCTAACTGACACAGAGGGGTGTCAGGCTCACCTGTCCTTGGGCCACATGGCCACATGGTTGTACAGGTAGTAGGACAGGTGGTTGGGGACCAGGTCTTTGCCGGACACACGGACGTCGACGGGGTACCAGTACTCAAACTCCCTCCTCAGCCTCTGCAGATGCTCTTTGGGGATGTCGGTCTTAGGGAAAGGAGACGTCTTGAAGAAGATGAAGTCCCACACCTCTCTGGTCATCTGCTCTGGCCTGGAAGGTGGGAGGGGGGGGGCAGAGAGCTCAGGGTGAGGATGAGCGGTGAACTGTGATGAAGTGTGGAGGATTAAATTAACAGGTTTCACTGTGTTTTCATGTCACACAGTGTTTGACAGCGTTTCATTTCTCCAGTCCCAAACTGAGCTCTTAAACCTCTCTGAAGCAGCAGCAGTCACTGAGGGCATGTGAGATCATTTATTTATTTCATTGTTAGAGGGAAACTAAGTAAACAAAAAAAAAAACATCTGAAAAGCAGCGCCTGTCATTTGAAATGATTTAATTCAGTTATTAAATATTAAATCCAGGTCTGTTCCCTCAGGTGAGTCAGCTTTAAAGTAGAGAGGGAACAAAAGCAAGAAAGAGAGACAGAGAGCACTCAGGGTTTAGTCATTGTTTGTTCTGGTGAGTGAGTGAGTGTGTGTGTGTGTGTGTGTGTGTGTGTCCATACTTAATGCCCAGTGGTGAGGCTCCCTGCCCATTGAGCACCCCTCCCTGGAGGAGATGGGCCACAGTGTAGTAGGCCATGTAGATGGTGGAGTCCGATAGAGACTCTATCAGCCACTGCTCATCCCAAGGCAGCCGCGTTCCTATGGCAACCAGGAGACGTGCACAAATACACACACACACACACACAATCAGAAAATACAGCAGGAGAAATACATGCGCATAATCATGACGGAGAAAGTGACGGAGACACAGAACGATGGAGAAGACGAGTGTCGTCTCTGTGGTGACTGGATCTTTTGTTGCGTTGCCGTGGCGTCAAGCTGCAGCCAGGACAAACAGTGAGACAGGGGAGTGAGCCCCAGGACTTAGTGGGTAATCCTCAGCAAACACACTGAGATGTGAATCTTCATTGTCACATAAAACAAACTACAAGTGGTGAAGCTGTTGTTCTGACACCAGCCACTCGTTATAAACACATGAAGTCTGAGTGAGACGACACGGGAAGGTGGGATTAAAATGAAAAACATGACACTCACCTCCTGCAGCACATGTTTCAATTTAACTTACATTATGAAATGTCCAGATAAGTTATTATAGGAGTGAGACTGACTGCTTCCACTGTGTTGTGAGTGTTTTCTACAGCAGGTCTGGACTGAACTGGACTGAACTGGTCTCCAGATCGGCTCCTGTACGAGCAGAGAGCAGACTGGAGCTGGGTGCTGTTCATTAACAGTGCTCTGTCTCCATCTATAGACCGTTAATATAAGATATAACCAGAGCAGCATCAGTCACAGCAGCTGCCTGCTCTCTGACAGGCCCAGGACACTCCTCATACATGTGATAAGGTTTCAAAAAGACAGCACCATCAAATCTGAGGTCACAACTGAAGTTGAATGGGCTTACTCAAACACCCCCCTCCACCACCCCCCACACCCACACATACACACTCACCGAGCCCGTAGGTTCGAGAGCAGGCGTGCTCCTGCAGCCAGGCCAAAGTGGCCTCAAAGTTTCTTCTCGTCTCGTCACAAAATCTGCAGCGTATGAAATGACACACATGTATTTTCAAAATAAAACAGGAAGAGGATGCAGTGACTTGTGACTTTCAGATTAATTGCGGTCAGTCAGGTCATTAAAGAGCTCAGTGACTCACGTCTCCAAAGACTTGAGGGCTTCGTTGGCCTGTTGCTTCCACTCAGCATCTCCATAGTCCAGGTACCTGAAAGACAGAAAACATCTAACCTTGAGTTCAGACATGAAGACACAGACCCATCCTCACTCAGCCTTACGATGTTGGACCATTGTTCCTTCAGCACAGACACACAGGCACAGACAAACAGATCACTGCTGCTACTCCAGTGGTTTCACTGACACTGACCTCCACCGGGCTGAAATCATTCATTCTTATTACCAACTGACACATTGATGTAATAAATATTGTTTTAGTGAGACTCGTGCTGTTACTCACCACTGGTCACAGAGCGCCACCACACACTCATCAGCTGAGCGGGACATCACCTGTTTCTCTGGCTCCATGTAGATCATGGCCTCGCCCTGCGACAGGTGGACACACAGCCAACAGCATGACTCACTAACGCTCAGGAATATACATTAATATCAGAACATAAACTCTAGTTTTATTCTGATTATGCTGCGCCTTAGGAAACAGTCTCACCTTGTCTATCATCATCTTCTGGATGGGCTTCTTGACATCCTGGACCTTCTGCCCTTTGTAGCCATCAACCAACATGATCTGAGACAGAGGACACAGAAAGATCTGATGCTGTTTGTTCTGCAGGAGGAAGGATCACTAACTGCTCAGTGTGAAGACACACATGAAATGTTGTTGTTGCTGCTGCGATTGTGTTGATTGTGTTAGCATGCATGTATGTATTTTTTTATTGGAGGATGAATAGATCATCTCAGCTCCTGTTTCCTCTGATGTACACACAGTATCTGTAAAACTGAACATGACTGCTGTGATAATGTGACAGAAATATAAAAAGGTCCTGATTGTACCTCGTTTCTCTGTTTGGACGTCACATCATACAAGTCCAACATGATTCACACTCATATTTTCACTGGTCAACAGACGCGACATGTTTAATAGCAGCGGATGAATAATGGAGTCCAGCCTGGAGGTGTGAATCCTCTGTTTGGGTCTCCAGACCTTGAGCTGAATCCACAGGGGGTTTGCTGCCTTGTGGAGCTTGTCTTTCTGCTCATTAACCAGTGAGTGGACTCACCCCCTCATAGAACCCTTTCAGGTAGACCTTCTCCTTGGCCTCGGCCAGCTTCTCCTTGTCGTTCTGGCTCTGGATCTTCAGCTCATCACACAACAGAGGAGCAGACAGGTTCCCGTAGCCTGGGATCTCTATGATAGGAACCTGAAGTGCACACGTGCACGCGAACACACGGACACACACATTAAAGCTGCCTTCAGATTAATTTCATGTTCACATTTGTGTCTTCTTCTCAGAAACTGAGTGGCTCATCTTACCGGCTCAAAAGGCAGCACCATCTTGTCCTCAATTCCATACTTTTCCCGCAGAGCCTATTAGAAAACAGAGGAATCAATACAGTTTAAAATACAGAGTGTGTTTTACATAACATGTGAGTCAGAGGTTTAATCCCCCTGAACTTTAGCCTATAGGACAGCAGGCTGCTCTAAGAGCTGTTAACATTAGATTCCTGTCCAGGCTGCATTTCCTTCTGTTTCTCTGTTTGTTCTTAATTTGAGGTATAAATACATTTTTTACAGGTAGACATGTGTAACCTCACCTGTTTCTTCTTGATGTCCCTGAGAGCAGCGATGTCATCAGGAGCATCAGAGGGAACACTGGTGACCACTCCGGTACCTGAGGAAGAGGCCAACACGTGAAACGTTTTATACCAACTCAAAGCTGCCACGGCTGTAACAGCTGCCAAGCAAGACGATAAGACACATGAGCTTTATTATTAATACAATTCTGACATTTCAATTTAGTCTCTGAGAAATTCCACGTAAGGCCGTTCACAATAAAATCACCAACAGGACACATGAAGACACAGAGACAAACTACAGCACTGACTTCTTAGAAAACAGAGGAACCATTATACGAGTGTTATCTGCTGAGTAATGAGTGTTCTCCCTCGGGGCACAGCAGCAGCCTGTGCTTGCACTCCTTTAAGATCACAGTACAACACATACAGTTGATCCTGTGTTAACCTTGATCTGATATTCTCAGACTCCTCAGGTTTTTCTCTCAGAGAGAATAAGATCAGATGAGGAGGAGAAAATGCATTAAGAATGATCTAAAGCAACGAGGCCCAGATGATTTACCTTCATCTGAAACACTGATATAACTGACTCGTACCTTTGTCCTCCTTGATGGTGAGCATGGGCAGAGCATAGATGATCTTGTAGGAGGTCAGAGGAGCACTCAGGGCGCTGCCCAGGATGTCCTGCACAGAGGGGAAATAATGTTACACACCAACACACTGGATCCCGATCAGAACATTAAGAATCACTTCCTTCTGTTTTAAAGAAAAACAGGTGGGTGCTAGTACCTGTCCCAGTATCTCCATGATCACTGGCACCACTCCGTTCTCCTTGGTGAAGCCCTGGTAGGACATGTTCCTGGCCGACCTCCCGGTGGAGATGAAGACGTCTCCACTCACCGTCTCAAAGGCGACATACTTCATGTCCGGCCTCACCCAGCAGTTGGTCTGACCAAACATGGTCTCTGGTCTCAGAGTGGCAGCCACCAGGAAGATGTTCTTACCCTTCATGCCACTGTGAGGAGGAGGAAGACAGCACCCACACTTTACTGCTGTCTTCAGTCTACACTCAGTACTGAGTTCACTGATATCAGCTTCACCCTGGACGTCAGTGTTTAAGGATGAGACTGACTGGAGATCACTGTGGAACCTGTTACCTGCTGTAGAAGACTTTGGATTTGAATTTTGCCGTGTACGGTTCGACTATCTTCATCTTGATCAGAGTGTACTCCTGAGGTCCGACTCCCTGCAGGTGAGAGGGAAATGTTAGGTGGAGGAAGACGAACTGAACACAGCTCTCAGATCAGTTATTTTTCCTGACACTGTAAGATTTTGTACCAGCATCAGTAAAACAGACATTTCCAACATTTTCTTCATCCCAGCAAACAGTGCAGTGATTTCAAACACATTCATCACTGTGACAGCAGGTTCTTTCAGCACATAAAGATGTAAGTGTACCTCTCCTGTCTGCCTGTCGTGGTCCATGCATGGCTGCCCGTCCTTAGGTGAGTAGATGGTGTACCTGCACAGAAGACAGGGACAGATTAGACAGCTAACAGAAAATGCAAACATCGTAAAAATCTAATTCATTTACTGTGAACCTAAAGGCACGTCATACGAAGGACAGAGACAGAGCACAGCTAAAAACCACCTCACCTTTTACCAAACTTGATCTTTTTCCTCTCCTTCAGAGTAACAAACTGCCACCTGACGAAGGAGTCGTAGAACGGGTTCACATCTGTGGTGATGAAGGAACGCCTCCAGTCCACCTGTCAGGTGACAACACAACACCAGGGTTCATCTTAAATCAGTTAAATCAGGGGATTCTGGGTCAGCAGGCTCACACAGAGTGTCTCTTCACACAGATGTTTATTGTTTCAGCTCCATGATATTCTACGACAGTCTAACAGTGAACTGGGTTACGCTCATAAACCTGTGAGCTTGGATTTCCTTGTGTTTTCTACTGTGTGAAGGGTCCGATTAAAAACAGCTGTTTGCTCCTGTTGGTTCATTGTATTGAGTCACCTTAACACCCATCTGTTTGAGGTCTTTGACAGCCAGAGGAGGGAAGTACTCCAGCCAGTGCTCAGCATTAGCGAAGCTGGTGATCTCCTGGTCACTGAGGCCCAGAGACCTCATGATGTCCCACTGGAAGGTGGAGGATCCAGCTTTGGCCACAGCTTTACTCTGACAGAGGAAAAAGACACACAGAGTCACTGACGTGTTCATGAAATAAAGCTTCTTGTCCAACAGGTTTGATACTGACGTTTAATATAGAGCCAGGTTAAAGTGTCACAAAAACACAGTCAAAAACTCAGATACCAACTTCTTTATCACTTCCTGTATGAAACAAAACAAGCTCTAGTTGTTATCGATGAATGATGCTCTATATCTGTATTTTTCATCCCCATGTTGAAAAGGTCCCCAGTCTGCTCTCTCTCTCTGATCCAAACCTTTTTGCCCTTTGCTTTGTCCTTGATGATGATTTCATCAGAGGACTTTGGCTTCTCCTTCTCCTTCTCTTCTTCCTCCTCGTCTGGAAACTGTGGAGGGTTTCCGTACAGCTCCATCTCCCTCTTCAGCTTGTCTGCACAGGCCTGGTGGACACAGTATAAAAGTATGGAGATCGCGTTACATGATGACAATGCTAATAATCATCAAACCTAAAGCTGCCTCGCTGTGCCTCATTTCTGTGACACAACCAACACTCACTTTGATGGGCATCCCTGTGCAGTGCAGGCCAAAGGGGAAGAGGCACTTCTTCCCTCGCAGAGTCTGATACCCGATGCCAAACTGCAGGAGACCAGAGATCATGTGCTGAAGATCTGCAGCTCTGCTATAAATCATAGGTGCGACTCCAACATCTCAGCATTCATGTCTGTCTGTGCGCAGACTCACCTCACATTTTGACAAGCTGAACGTGTGGCCCAGGTGCAGCCGGCCGTTCATGTAGGGGTAGGGGAAGGTGACAAAGTACTTGTTTTTGCTGGAAGAGAAGATGCATGATCAGGTGTCTGACGTTTTATTTTTGAAGCAGGATGTTGCGACGTAGGAAGCAGCACAGGGCAACCAGTCGTCCACAGCTTCACAGCTTCAGACACACTTGTTTAACTTTATCATCATCATCATCATCACAGTTAAAGAATTTGTTTCACCATAGCTGCGTCAGGGAGAGGGAGGGAAAAGGAAGCATTCCTGAGTACAACCACACATAACTGATGCTTCCTTCACCTGCACCTGGCTCAGGTGTGTAACAGACAGTGCATAGGCTTCTTTCATGGTACCACTCACTTTGTGCTTTCCCCAACTGTGGTGGGGGCATCATGCTCAAACGTCTTCTCCTTCTCCCATTTCTCCTGGATTTCGAGCTCGATCTTCCTCAGGAAGTCCAACTTGGCTGTTCCCTTCCGCTCCTGGTGGACACCAACCATCAGAGCACGTTAGAGAGAAGCCGGTGCACAGACGGCTGCATGTTAACTCCCCCCAAACAAACAGCCCCCACATGAAAACACACGTGTAAAATGACCGGCTCGTGCATGTGAACTGAACAGACAACAGTATCAAACACACTTCAACAGTAAATCTGAGCTCCCGGGTCCAGTTCAGTCACATTTTTCTCAACTTATGCAGCTTGTCTCCACAACTAGCTTGTTAGCTAACTTAGCTAACGGCTACAATAATGTAATACAGTGATATGACGTGCTCGGCGCCGCTCAGTCTGAGTTAGCCTCTCTGCAGTGAAGTCAACCAGAGGCCCGAACCCACCGTCATTTTGACCTGAACCTCCGCCGAGCCTCTACCGTGTCGTTTGAACCGCAGGAACACTTTCCTCTCTGACCAGGGAGCCCACGCCGCCGGTGCCTGCCTGGCTGACGACACTCGCTGTCAGCCTGTCGCGTTGCTTTCTGGGAAATGTAGTGCGTAGAACGTCACCGACGTCGTAACGTTCGTTATGAAACAAACTATCACTTTTATCGGTGTAACAGCGCCGAGGTGAAGCCGAGGTGTTTTAATACACAACAGAAAGCCATGTGGTGTGAATGAAAGAGTCGCTGCCAGGACCGTTCACCGTCTGGTTATAACGTCCGTCATCAGGCCCGCGTTACGACAGCTCCTCTGGGGTTGCCATGTCGTAAAACACTTTGTCCGACCTGCCAGTGGAGAGACAGGAGGCCTGAAAGCTTATAAATTTATAGATGATGAGAGTAGGGTTATCAAAGCGCACTTTCATTTTATAGACAGTGTTAGAGTCGTTCTCACGATGATCATAGAGAATGTGGACGCCTTGAAGTCGTGGCTGGCAAAACTCCTGGAGCCAATGTGAGTGTTGAATTGAAATGACATTTAGCTCGCATGCTACGTAGCTACATTAGCTGCCTTAGCCAGCGGGCTAGCCTCGCATCAATGGGGACTTGCTAGAAACTGATGGCAAATTCTTGCACGAGTTAGCGAGCCGCCGCCGCCGCCGCTAGCTGGCCTTTTCACAGCAGACACACACCGCGGGGCTGTGGGATCACTACACGGACGGTGTTTGCGCACAGTGCAGTGTGTTGGTGTGTGTCGGTTGTGTTGTTATTTTGGGTTAGTTAAGCTCACAGTTGGCTCACGATAATGTAACTTTATCAGAGCTCTGTAGCCAGCCAGCAAACTGCAGCAGATAACCTTACCAGCACACTGCTGCTGCTGCTGCTGCTGCTGGTTTACATAGCTGGCTGTTGATTCTCTTATAAACCTATTTATATGTGTTTAGCTAACCTTCCTGAATCCTACTTTGTCACGTGATATTTATAAATAAGTTAGAAACATGGTCTGTGGGACTTAGGGTTACAGTCTTCCTTCACTCCTGCTGCCTTCTGTCTTTCACATGTTAAATCCACACACACACACAGGGTCATGTGTGTAACGCAGCCAGCTAAGAGGAGTGTGTGTGTGAACAGGTGATGCAGTCACAGTCACACAACTGTCCTGCAGATCATGGTGTGTGTGTGTGTGTGTGTGTGGTGTCCAGCTGCTGAATGAATCCAGATGTGGAGGCTTTGTTGAAGACTTGCTGACATCTTTCACCCTCCTCTGATTACAATCAGCTGAGTGCTGGTCATGAATGTCTCAGTGGTAACGAAGCCTGTAGCGAGCCCTGTCTTTCTAACGCCAACCCAGGCGGCGTGAGCCTGAGACGTGTTGTTGACTCTGATCTATCTGGCTGGTTGTTGCAGGTTTAATGGAGGGTAAGGGGTCCCTGGGAGTCCTGGGGCTGTGTGTGTCTGTAATGTTAGAGATCTGTCATGAGACCAGCTCTTCCTCCTGCTACCATCTGTTGGCAAACTGTTTGTAAAGGGTGGGACATGGAGGACCTCTGTCTGTCTCTGTCTCTGTCTCTGTGTCCCTGCTTGTCTCTGTCTGTCTGTTGGGAGCTTGTTTACAGTTTTATAAGTGATGCTCTGCTCTGAACTGTTGGACCCTGACACATCAGTGTTTCACATGAAACACTGTGACACAGTCGTCTTTGCTTTCATTGCTTTTGCATCATGATGTTAAATCCAAACACTCTCCAGCTGATGTTGACGGGACACGCTCTAACCCACAGATGCGATGCTGACCCCTCTGCATTAGCCAACTATGTGGTTGCTCTTGTGAAGAAGGACAAACCAGAGAAGGAGCTGAAAGCACTTTGTGCCGATCAGCTGGATGTCTTTCTACAAAAAGGTACGTGCTCCACTCAAAGCTTTTCCTCCGCCTGTGAATGCAACATGCTCTTTTTGGTGTTGGCTGCAGTCAAGTTTTCCCTGCAGCACAAATTTCCATCGTTCAGCAAACAAGGGAGCAGCATTCATCTTGCCCTCCTCATACATCCCACAGACAATAGAGGCTTAGCAGTTATGTCACAAATCCTCTTGGAGCGACAACCGGTGGCATTGTGGAGGTCCTTCACTGAAATGATGATTTCCTCAGTAACAGCTAAATCGAGAAGGATCCGGTCACAAAAGGCGTTTCAGACAGAACACGCAGATCTTAAAGAAACAAGGTTTTAGCTTTTCTTATGTTGAAGAATGTTCATTCAGAAACACAGAGATTAGCCTGTACCTCAAAACACCAAACTGATCAGCTCAGATCACACAGACGCGCTCAGCAAAGCACAGTTCGGCCTCTGACAGTCAACCACAGGTCGTAGGCTCTGATGCTGTGTGTTTATGTTCTACAAGCAGACATCGTGTCAGTGAAGAAGTCAAAGCAAACAGACCTGTGGCTTCAGAAGTTTTCTCCACACCATGAACTCTGAGTTGTTCCTTCAGAGGTGGATTCAGCTTTACATCATCATCTATAATGTGTGGTTCCTCTGTTTGGCCACTAGATGGCAGGTCTGGCTGGACTTCAGTGCATGAAGCATCAACTTGCTTTGGTCTAATTGTGCTTTTCTACTTGTGTTAATATTTATTTGTGACGTAGTTGTGTTGTTTCAGTTTTTGTTTTTCATTTGACTTTGGGTCTCTTGGAGCTTTACTCCGACTCAGGAGGAGCTTCACTACATTTCACACCAGACAGGCAATTTTCTCTTTGAGAGATGATCTGCAGAACTTGACTCGGTTCTCCTGAAGATTTGATCTGCTCACTCGAGGCCCACTCTCGTTGCAGAGACGACGGGATTTGTCGATAAACTTTTTGAATGTCTGACAACCAAGAACTACCTGGGAAACCCTGCCGCCAAGGAGGCTCCTAAAGAGGAGGTCAAACCAGCTGCAGTCAAGTCTGACGTCGTGGAGGTGAGAGACTCTGACAAATAAAAGTCCTGCCTGTGGTCACTGGTCACACAGTGGAGCGTCTGTTGTTGGTATCAGGTTGAGCAGAGCACAGAAATCTCTCTAGAGAGAAAGTGAAATCTTTTTTTGAGCAGAGTTTAGATCCTTAAATCTGTTGCTGAAGAGAGTTCAGGTGGTAACAGTGTGTGTCCCCTGAAGGCTGAAGCTCCAGAGGAGAGAGAGAAAACAGGTGGAGGAGGAGTCCCCTGAGAAGCCGGCCCGACTTCAACGAGTCCAGGTATGAATCTGCATGTATCAGTCTGACATGTGACATATACAACACGTACCTCTGCTGGTGACAGCCCACGGCTCTGTGTGGCAACACAGAGATACACTGACATGGTTCCTCTCAAACCCCATGAGTCCTGCTTCCTGCGTTGAGCTCAGTGAAAGCCCAGGTGTACAGGTGTCTGTACAGGTGTGTCTGTCCACAGCCCCCCCACCACAGCTCAGTGTGTCAGGTGCTGTAATGTTCTGCAGACACATGTAAAAGCTGCTGTTGGTGAAAGTGCTCAGACTCCAGAGGAGGGAGGGGGTGGTTCCCTCAGAAACAGCTTGTATGGCTTCAGTGTAAAACAGATGGAGAACAGGTAGAAGTGTGTTCACAGTCAGCAGCAGATGAGCACAGAGCCTGGAGCTGTTCACATCTTCACATCATCAGAGATGGATCTTCTCTCCAGGAGGGAACTGAAAGCCCAGTTCTTGTGTCTGTACAGTTAAAGACAGGCCAGTGCTTAATAAGAGCAAAGTGCATATTAATAGTCACACATTAAAATCTGACCCCCGGGACACGTGCTGTCTCCTCCTCCTGCCTGAATCCTCTGAGATGTGCCGTCTGTCGGACTCTTACGTTTAAAACGGTTTGTTTCCTGTAACTCTTCGACCCCACAGGAGCCGTGACGACAGGAGGCGGGACGAGCGCAAGCGCCGTGACTTTGACCGTCACGGGAAAAGCAGCAGCGACTCTCACCGCGAGCGGGAGCGGCACGAGCGCCGCAGGGGCAGCCCCCGGGGGCGGAGCTACAGCCGCAGCCGCAGCAGGAGCGGCAGCCGAGGGAAGAGCAGGGACCGGGAGCACAGGGGAGGGAGAGGTAAGAGAGTACACCCCCACCACACACACACACACACAGAGGTAGTAACACAGCAGCACAGGGGGGCAGGCCCAGGAGCGGAGCTGAGGCTGCTGAGGTGAAGCAGTGGAGCTGCTGGAGGCTTCCTGGGTGTGGGGGCTGGCTGCTCACTGAGCAGCTGCTGGATGGAGACGTGGATGTAGCTGCGTTCACAGGTGGATGTGGTTGTTGTTGTTGATAAGGAACCATGTGGACGGCTTTACAGAGACATCAGTGGGGACTCAACAGCACCGGCTGGATGTGGCCTTGTTACCCCCCAGGTTCAGCTGCTCTCTGACCCCATGCATCAGATCCACGGGGGTTACGTCTCTGCTGTGCTTCATACTTTCCTCTCACGTCTGCCCTGTGTTGTAATGATGCCTGTCTACCTGTTTTCTTCCACAGACTTTAAGTCAAAGTTTGAGGTGGAGAGGAAGGAAACGGACGGCTACAACTCCTCCACCACCTCCAGCTCCCAGCAGCAGCCGCCGCAGCAGCAGCAGCACCCGCCGCCTCTCCTGCCCCTGCCCACACCTCCGCACCCCTTCTCCTCCTCTTCCTCGTCCACCGCTGGAGTCTCTGGAGCTGGAGGTGTTCCCATAGCAACACTGGCTCACCTGCCCGATAGCACCACAGACAGTTGGTCGGGCTATTTTGGCGCCCAGAGGCAAGACGGTGTTGGGAAGCCGTTCGGCAACAAGGTCCCGTCACTCAAACAGCGCTGCAGAGATTATGACGGTAGGAACAGAGAGAAGACTCTTTACCTGTGATACCTGCTCTCTGCTCTGTATCTGCTCTCCTGTGGTAAGATGCTGCTTTTGTTCAAATAGAAAGAAAATGTTGATTTCTGACATTTCACGGTGAGGTTTGCTCCAACTGCCGCTGTTTTCCCATGAGCTCCATCAGCTGCCTTGTTTAGTCTCATCACTAATGACCAGTGTTTAGCACCAACGCTCCGTCCCCAGGCACAGGCTGAAAGGCAGGCAGGCTCGCACCCACCTGTCCTCAGAGACATAGCAGGGTTTAAACTTACCCACGGTCCCTGAAGCACACACCGATCCGCTCACACACACTCACCAGAGACCCAGAGCCTTAATGAGACTTCAGGGTAAAGACACTGTGGGTCTGAGCTGCTGCTGCTGCTGCTTTCATTTACTCTCATGGTTTGTTTGAACAAACTGAGAGATTTCAACATCTTCTGGTTCATTAAGGTCACACTGAGCAACATGCAGCTAATGAACTGGGTGCAGCATTCATTTTAATGAAGGACGGTCACTCAGACTCAGACGCCACGACACAAGTCAGTCAGAGAGCGTCGTGTACCTGAGCTGCCGCAGCAGCAGGAAGCGGGAGCTGAGCGGGGTTGTTGTAGTTCGTTGTTACAGAACAACTACTTCCTGTGTGTATGAACACGTGTTGACGTTTGTTTTCCTCCACAGAAAAAGGTTTCTGCGTCCGTGGCGACCTTTGTCCGTTTGACCACGGCAACGACCCTCTCATCGTGGACGACGTCAACCTGCCCAGCATGATCCCGTTCCCGCCCCCGCCCGTCATGCCCCCCGCCGGCCTGCCCATGCCCCCGATCACCGAGCCCCCCCCCTCCCTCAGGATGCCTACGATGCCACCCTATGGACAGCCTCCGCCCCCGGGCGTCTTCCCCATGACCGGTGAGTTACACTCAGGCTGTGAAGTTGTTGTTGTCATTGATTTGTTAGTTACGTAGTCATTAAGTTAAAACACTGCGGCAGGTGTTTCCACTTCCTGTCTCCTTCTCCTTCACAATAAAATCACACATGTGGCTTGACAATCGTTTCTCTGTCGTACCTGCTGCGATCTACCTGACGCGTTAGCTTGGGCTTGTGTCTCCCTCAGGGCCCCCACTGATAGCAACCAGTGGGATTGACACACCCAATCACCAATCAGCAATCACTTCTTCTCCTCCTATTGGACCGCCCGGCGTGGGGATGCCTCCTACTCTTCCTCCTCCTCCTCCTCCTCCTCCTCCACCTCCTCCTCCTTCATCCTCGTCTGTGTCTCTTCGTCCCCAATATGTGCAGTCTGAATGTAAGCGGCAATGCTCCTCCTCTTCAGAGTGGGACAACATGGCTCTGGCTTCTCTCTCAGTCTTTCTTTATAATGATGGTTGTTTTTTCATTTGTTCCTGTTGTTTGAGTTTTCCTCAGTGTTCAGTTCATTATGTTGATCAGACTTCATTAACTTTACATTAACGAGAGTGAGAGTTACATTTATTTTATTTTATTTGTGGGTGTGTTGCAGTGTATTCTGTCATGTTCAGTTGGTTTGTGTGTGTGTGTGTGTGTGTAGTAGTATGATCTATGTGAGTTTTAGTGGCAGCAGTGACAGCTGTTGTCCAGAGGGTGGTGCTGTTGATTAACATAAGAGACACAGTAGCTGTGAGCCGTGAACATCTCTGCAGAGTGTAATGCTGCTGAGAGCTTTTCATGAATTCAGCTGGTGAATAGTTCCAGTTGTATCATACGGTTAATGAACCAAGTGTTAAATTTAACATCACAAACCAGCTCTGTGTCACAGGGAGGTGAGGCTCTGCTTAAATATCATCTCATGCTTTGTCGTATTCATATATATTTTTGTCTTTAAGTTTAATTGTACTTTTATTTTCTTCATATTTGCACTTTGATATTTTTTGTCAGTGTTGCATATTTTTATGACTGAACATGAACCATATGAACATAGAAAGTCACAACATCTGTATTTGGTCTGTTTCATATTCCAGCTAACAGCCTGTGTGTGTGTGTGTGTGTGTTATTACACCTTAGATAACTATGATCCTGAGGGCTACAACCCAGAATCCCCTGGGCTGACTGCAGCAGGTCGTAACCCGTACCGTCAGTTCATCCCTAGGGTTCAGACCCAGCGCTCCAACCTCATCGGCCTCACGTCCAGTGAAGGGCAGGGATCCAGAGGTAGAGAAAGTTTCAGGTCCTCCTGCTCACAGTGTTCCACTGTTTCTGCTCCAACAGACTAAAGCTCATCATCTTCTCTCTCCAGCTGCAAACATTGTGATCCAGACAGAGCCGGCCGCTGCAGCCAGCACCACTGGAAGTAACGTGTCCCGCTTCAACAGTGAGCAGGACAACAGGAAGAGAAGCATGGGCCACAGTGGGGCCCCTGAGGGGCCCGCAGCTAAAAAACCCTGGATGGACAAGTAAGGACTCAGTGAGGCTCAGGAGTCTCCCTGCAAGTTAAAAAACAAGAAATTCAAACTGAACAGGGAAATAAACTCGTGCACTTAAGGAAAAGCGTTAATCTAGATTTTCATGTAGCCCAAGGATCAAGTCACATCAGCCCCCAGACAAAAACCTGAAGCTGTGGTGTTTCCTTTGACCAGGACAATGAACCAGTGGATCACACAGAAGCAGGTTCTTGTATTAGAGTGTGACTGGGAGTGACCACAGACCCTTTATAGCTTCACTTTGTTTTGTGACGACATTTGGAGAAACTAGATGGTGTAGGAATAAACTGCTGCTTTGCCCATTTCCCATTGTTGCTAAGAGACAAACAATCCCATAATCCACCCTGAGCAGTCCCATTTTTCACATGTGATTCAAGTCTTCTGTTTGTTTCAGGCCAAACTTCAACAACCAACATAAGAGCAGCTTCCCAAAGAGGAATCACTACGTCAACACGAAGCTGGAGGTTCGTAAGATTCCTCGAGAGCTCAACAACATCACCAAGCTCAACGAGCACTTCAGCAAGTTCGGCACCATAGTGAATATACAGGTGAGAGGACGCGCAGCTTTAACATGGGAGATATTTCTATTTGAACATGAGCTGATACACAGCCCACCCCCCCACTTTGACTGCAGGTGGTGTTTGGTGGAGACCCGGAGGCAGCACTCATCCAGTACACCAAGAACGAGGAGGCCAGACGGGCCATATCCAGCACCGAGGCCGTGCTCAACAACCGCTTCATCCGTGTGTACTGGCACCGCGAGCCCGGCACCAACACCACCGGGCTCCAGCAGCAGGAGCAGAGTTCAGGGGCCCAGGGGGCCGGGTCACCACCGAGCCAGGGGCCGCAGCACGGCAACGTGCACAAGGTTGAACGCAGCTAAAACGTTTTGTCTGGGCTCATCTCTGAAACATCATCGTTATATTGACTGTTCTCCCCCTCTGTCTGACCTGCAGGGCATCAAGCAGCACAGTCCTGCTGCCTACGTGCTGAATAAGACCGTACCAAAGCACCGTCTGCCTGCAGCTGCTGCAGCAGCTGGAGCCACAGCTGGAACCAAGACGGACGGCCTGAACCCAAACACAGACGCTGCCGCGGTACGTTTCAATCCCTGTGCATGTCACTGGCCGGTGACAGAGTTATGCTTGTGTCTACTGATGTCGGTTTTATCTCATTCTGATGACCTTACTGTGTCTTCCTCTCTCTCCCCCTCTCTCCCCTCTCTCTCTCTGTGGCACTCAGGTGGCTCCTGCCCTGTCGAACGCCCAGAAGGGCCCCTACACTTCCACAGCGCTCAAGTCCTCCAAGCACCTTGGGAAAACGGGAAGAGCACTAGAAGCACAGGAAGTCCTGAAGAAGAAACAGGCACGTTGGTTAATTTTTTACAGTGTCTTTTGACTGTTACCAGAATAGAAGAGTCAGGAGGCACGTCTGTGTCTCTGAAGAGCAGGTCTCCACTTAGGCAGACACCGGGTCTTCTCCAGCTCTGTCAAGCTCCGTGTTTGACTCACGGTTGTTTTGCTCTGCTGCAGGAGGCTCTGAAGCTCCAGCAGGACATGAGGAAGAAGAAGCAGGAGATGTTGAAGACACAGATTGAGTGTCAGAAGGTGAGACTGATTCCTCATCATTGCTCTCTGCAGCTCCTCACTCTGTGCTTCCTCCACATCTCCACATCATTTCTCATCTTTCCTCTTCCTCTCCCTCACACCTTCCTCTTCCTCACGGTTTGTTCTTCCTCTTTCAGGCCTTGATAAACCGCCTGGAGAAGAACCGAGGGATGAAGCCTGAGGAGCGAGCCAACATCATGAAGACCCTGAAGGAGCTGACGGACAAGATCACCCAGCTGCAGAACGAGATGAATCCAGCCACGCAGGTATCCAGCACCAAACCCAACCACAGCCAGACCAAGTCCAAGACTGATGTAAGTTTGGACCATGCTGGCTCTGTCTTTTAACCCTGTTTTCCGTCACTTCTCTGTGGTCATTGAACTAAACACTTCTCCACTGTCCATGTGACCAGGCCCAGAAGGAGCTGCTGGATGCAGAGCTGGACTTTCACAAGAAGATGAGCTCTGGAGAGGACACGACGGACCTGAAGAGAAAACTGGGCCAGCTACAGGTCGAGGTAAGACACACACAAACACACACATCCGGAGTCACATCTCTGCAGGCGCGCATCAGCATGTTTCCTGAGTGCTGGATGTGATGTTGTGATACCAGGAAACGCCTCAGGAAGCAGCTGCAGGAAGAGTCTCTTCACAGTCCACAGAGACGAGCTGATACATCCAGGGTTGTACTGCTGTCTGACCTGAGGCCAGCGTAAATGTGTGTGACCGGACACACTCCTCCTTACTGACACTTTCGTTCTTATTCTTTATACCTTCATTAAGACACGTGTGATACCTGGAGATGATTTATTTTTCCCTCCACGATGAACCAGTCCTCCTGCTCTGGACTGCGTGTGTGTGGCTGTTAGTCTGAGACTTGGCCCACACCTCCTCCTCACACACACACCAGGCCAAACCGTGTCCCAGGATCAGCCCAACCAGAGCAGAGCTTTTGTTAGCAACACCCTGACTAGCATGTTCTCCCCCTCTTTCCCCCCTGGGTCCTGAATTAGTGACTTGTTAAAAATGCATACTACCCCCCCACACCCCCGCTCACCCACCCTCTGCACATTAAACTGCAGCCACTTAAGGAAGCCCAGAGGAGCAGACGCTAACGAAGCCAAATCAGACACAGGTCCTCGGCTGATGGAGCCTGGTCTCATTAAAGTTTGAGGCACTGGTCGCTGTAAGAAAATCGCAGGATGACAATTAGAGGGAGAAGTGAGGGAGGGACAAGTGGATGAGAGCGGTGGTGAGGTGGAGTCGTGGTTACGAGGCAGAGATGTCACTTTAAAAATGGACGAGTGACAATGAGTAACAGCAGGAAGAGGGCAGAGAGCGACAGAGCAGATAGTCAGGTGTCTGAGAGGAGGACGAGGACAACCTGCAGTAGTTCAGCTTTAAGATGCGTGTGAGGGACGTCGTGTGATTTTTATACGGACAAAGACTGGATTCATCAGTTTTACTACCGTTCTAGTAAAACGAGTGTAGCTCCCTGTTGGTCCCCCCCCCCCCAGTGTCAGTGTGATGATCCCCACTCAGCACTGACTTCCTGTTCCTGTTGGGAGCATTAAACCTGCAGCTCTGTCCTCCTCTTCCTCTCCTCCTCCTCCTCTTTAGGCCACCAGGCTGGGTCTGATCCGGCCTCCGGCAGGTCGGGGCCGGGGCCGAGGGAAGATGGTGCTGGAGCCCGGCTCGATGCATGGGGGCCGCGGCCGGGGGCGGAGCCGGGAGATGATGGGTCGGGGCGGAGCCGTGAACCGTATGGTGGTGGACCACAGACCCAGAGCTCTGGCCATCCTGGGCGTGACTCAGGAGGAGAAGGAGGAGCTGATGCCTCACTTTGTGGTGAGAACCTGACACCGTCACGTCGTCAACAGTCTCACGACCACGGATCTTTCATCCTCATCCTTTTTCTTCTCTGTCGTAGAAATTTGGGGAGATCGAGGATCTTCGTGATCAAGATGCAAACAGCGTCGTCATGACGTTCAAAACACGAAGTGAAGCGGAGAATGTGAGTCACGTGACTCCTCCCTCCTCTGGTTACTGAGATGGGAAAATAACAATGATAAGTTTTAGGTTTTATTGTGAAATCTCTGAGTGTAACTTCCTGTTTCTCTCCTGTTTTGTTTTCTAGGCAGCGAATCAGGGAGCAAAGTTCAAAGGTCGAGTGCTGCAGATTTCCTGGTACAAGCCCAAGACGCCATCTGTGACGACGGAGCCGGAGGAGGAGGAGGCTAAAGATGAAGACAATAAGGTCCGACACACACGCACACACACACACACACACACACACACACACAGACCACGCACAGACCACGCACAGACCACGCACAGAGCCAGAGATTCAGTGTGAGGAAAGTTTGGGAAGTTTTTTACTTATATTCACAGATTTCACTTGAACATTTCTTTCCAGTGCTTCTAAATTTTTCACGGCGCCTCCCGGTGGAAAATCAGGGCGAGCCTCTCAGAACTAAGAGCATCCAAACCCTCTGAGAACTGCTGCATTACTGTCAGATGAAATCCTCCTACACTATTATCACGTTTTCAGCAGTGTCACGTCCTCTGGGTCGGTCCAGCACTCAGACCGCCTTCTTATTACTTTCATGGCTGTTGTTAATAATCCTGCTGAAAATGTCTGAGTGTAACGTGTAACGTCCAGATGTTTCTTCACCAAGTCGAAGCCAAAACTCTGAAACTGAAGTAATGACCCGTGATAACCCTGTAGTCTTGTATCAAACATCAAGAGGTTTTCTTCTCTGGTTTAATGACACGTGAGTGGAGCCACAGACTGTTTATCTGCAGGAGCTTCATTTCTGATATTCAGTGAGCATCTGTGCAGCTTTAAGTATCCAACACACACACACACACACACACCTGATGACACGAGCCTCCTGATGTGCGATGTGTGTGTTTTGCTTTGAACAGAAGGAGGCCAGCTCTTATTTGCCTGGTGATGAGGAGGAGGAAGAGGAGGAGGAGGAGGACGACGATGAAGACGACGAGTATGAGAGCCGATCGTGGAGACGGTGAAGACGTGGAGACGCGTCGTCTTCACCGCGGTCACCGTCCCCGGCGGATCATCCTCCTCACCTGCCGATCGACGGCAGAACTCTTCTTTGTTTTTTCCTTTCCAGTATTTTCAGAAGTAATTTTAGACTCTAATCAAAGTGAAAGCATCTTTATGTTCTCGTACGTCAGAAGTCTGGAGGCGCCGCAGCTTCTGTTCCCCTCGACTAAACGATTATTTAAAACATCTCACTTTTGCTGAGAGATAACTGTTGAGTTGTTGTTCTAGATAGAATCCTATGTGAGTTTCTGTGTGCTTACCAGATGATCGATATCAGTAATGCACAACATTTGTGTCGACTGTGAATAGGTATTTTTATACATAAACTGTATTTAAGCTCTTTTCTCACCTGTTTTTTGAAAAATCTTGTCCTCCATTCAGGGACAGTCATTCCATCACCATGGCAACGGAGACGTTTATTTATTGTGTCCACAGCTTCGCGTTCTCTTCTCTCCCCACGCTCAGTTTCTCAGCCGTGGCTCCGTGCACCTGTGTGAACGCACACTCGTTAGTGCATGTCGTTTCTGTCCCACCACTCCCCACCCCCCCTCTTGGCCCACCACCACCGGCACCCAGAGGTGCTGATGCTGCACCTGAACACATCAGAGCCAGTTCAGGTGCAGAAGGAAAAACCAGTGCAATAGAGAAAACTCTAAGGATGTTTACAAGTCGTCACTTCAGTAAAAAACACAACATTCAGATTCTCCCTGCGCGTGTGTGTGTGCGCGTCTGTGTGTGTCTGTGTGTGTGGGGTCGTTCACCTGTTTTATTCTGTCACCTGTTCCGACAGGACGAGGGTCACATCGCTCATTTCCCACTGTGAGGTCGTAGACAGGTGTCTGAATGTAAAACTGAACAGTTGATTTTAATATATAAATCTCTATATATGATTTCTTTGCCTTACACATCAGCAGACGGCTGAGTTTTTACAAGACGTGTGATTTACTTTTGTAAATTTTGTAAATGCTTCAAAGAGAAATTACTGTTGTATTTTTTCTTTTTTTTTGAGTTTTGTTTTTCTGTCATTTTAAAAAAGAGCGACGACGACGTGTATAGAGAGAGAGAGAGAGAGAGAGTGCACAGTGTCTCCGCTCGTTCACCAGGATTTATTTCACACCTGTGACAGGTCCACGTTGTTATTTCACTAATGTCACTGAAGTAGCACATTTCTGTAAGAGAGACGTTCACAGCTGCTCTGACCTGGGGGGGGGGGCATCACATCTGGATCAGATGGAGCTCACACAGCAGCTTGCTCCGCTCATGCACCTTTTATGACAAAATGTTTCTTGTGTGTGTGTGTGTTTTTTTTGCCTTTGTACTGTATTTTAGAAGTGACAGGGTGGGACAGATGAGGCGTTCACTGTCCCCTGTAGAGATGAATTATTCTAACACTTTGACATTATTCTAACACACACACATAACTATGTTTACATGCAGCCTAATGAAGTGTTGTGAACAGATCATATCCACTAACAGAGTCCGACTGAAGCACACACGAACATCACCCTGCAGGTGTGTGTGTGTGAGAGCAACGACACAGCAGCCTCCTGTGTGTGTGAGGTCACAGTCTGTGATAGATAAACTCCTCCCACCTACAATGATGTCGCGCTAGTGTGTGAAAACTCAGACGCTTGTTGCCATCGACCTCGTTGTCCCATCGAAACCTTTGAGTTGTTGATGGTGTGTGTGTGTGGGGGGGGGTCAGAGGGAGGTCCAGGTGTGTGTGGGTCAGAGGGAGGTCCAGGTGTGTGCTGCACTCTGCGCTCTCATGATTTGTTTTGTATATGAGGTGTGTGTCAGTTTTAAAGGACAAACGGCAGGTTGCTGCTTGTGAACCTGAGGATTCAGAGACGGCCTCTCTCCCACTTTTTGTACTATCTTGTGTATGCTACTATCACACAACAGTGTAAAAATGTAAAATGTTTATTGAATAATAGTTTTGGATTTGTTACTGTTTATATTTGCAGGATGTGGATGTATTTTCTTCATGTATTTTGTTTGTAAAAAATGGATTTCTAATTTACAAGCATGTTTGCTTTTGCCAATAAAGATGGAGGAATGAGGTGCTTGCCAAAAAAAGAGGAAGAAAAGAAAAAAAGAAAAGTATTTGAATTGGAACCTGGAGGTAAAAAACAAAAAAACAAACAAAAAAAAAAACATTTTGAGTTTAAGAAAGAAAATTGACAGAGAAGAAGAAGAAACATTGGCAACAGGCAAAAAAACAACAAAACAAACCAAGCAAAAGCATTCCAGAAAACATTAACTCCTGCGTGGCCTCCTTCATTCACTGCTCCGCTGCGGTACCTGTGTGTCATACATCTACTGTGTGACACACGTGTCAGTCACCACCAACTGCTCCTGGTGTAAAAACACCGTATCACACACACGTCACTGAGAATGACACACTTTATTCAAAGTAATCATTAGTGTAACCAAATATTTGCTGACTGTGCAGAGGTCACACTCTCGTGACCTTTACACACTTCTCTAGATTTTTAATTCAAGTGATGAAGCGTAAGAGTCTGTGGTGGAGCTGACCAATAAGAGGACAGGAGACTCTGAGCCTCTCTTCTGATTGGTTGATTGTTCCCTGAGTCATTAAAGGAAAAGCTCAGAGTGGTGACTGTTGTGACATCAGAAAGTCACAGAGGTCCTGACGGCCCATTTAAAGACTCAGAACACAGACTGTGTGTTAACGGACACATGAAGAAGACATGAAAACCTCACTTGACGCAACACGACACTTTTAATGAGGGCGTCACAAACATGATGATCAGTCACGTCAGTCAGATGAAGCTGATGAAGCTGATGTGTTTTAGAACGAGGTTAAATCTGTGTGAAGTGGAGACCTGAATCACAGTTTGTCCTTCACTCTCAGACACTGTGACAACAACAACAACAACAACGTCCCACAAATAAACCACATCCAGCCTGATGACCTCTGACCCTTCAGCTTTAATTACAATACCCAGTGACTGTGACATATTAAAACATCACTGAATAAAACAGGAGCGTTTCTTACTTTAGGAAGTCGAGTGAAAACACTCAGAGTCTGTTTAGTTTAATGTAAAAGCTTTTGTCTCTCCCCGGGGCAGGTTTTCAGACGGGCCCTGAACGCAGCAGCGTCCTGACAGATCCTGTGCTGAAGCAGTCAGGAGGAGAACTGGTCTCCATGGAAACAGGTCCCATCATTCATACAGCACAATGGATAAAAACAAGAATGTCCACATTGCTCCGTATGAGAGAACACATCCAAAGGCCACTGATGCATCATGGGATTGTAGTTTACAAACTTCATCATTGTAGTTTCCAAACAGGCAGCGAATGAAGAATCAGCAGTGAGACGAGCGTTCAGTCATGAATCGCTGCAGCTCACAGGACCAGAGGTGAGGAAAGGCCCTCATGCTGTATTCACAGCAGAGACTCCACCTGCTCCACCTGCTCCACCTGCTCTGTCAGCACCACCAGCTCCATCAGCTCCACCAGCACCACCAGCTCCACCAGATCCACCAGCTCCGTCAGCTCCACCAGCTCCATTAGCACCATCAGCTCCATTAGCACCATCAGCTCCACCAGCACCACCAGCTCCATCAGCTCCACCAGCTCCGTCAGCACCACCAGCTCCATCAGCACCACCAGCTCCATCAGCACCATCAGCTCCACCAGCACCACCAGCTCCGTCAGCTTCACCTGCTCCACCAGATCCATCAGCTCCACCTGCTCCACCAGCTCGATCAGCACCATCAGCTCCACCAGCACCACCAGCTCTGTCAGCTCCATCAGTCCACCAGCACCACCAGCTCCATCAGCTCCACCTGCTCATTAGCTCCACCAGCTCCACCAGCACCACCAGCTCTGTCAGCTCCATCAGCTCCACCAGCACCACCAGCTCCATCAGCTCCATCAGCTCCACCAGCTCGATCAGCACCATCAGCTCCACCAGCACCACCAGCTCTGTCAGCTCCACCTGCTCCATTAGCTCCACCAGCTCCACCGCACCACCACTTGATCAGCACCACCAGCACCACCAGCTCCATCAGCTCCACCAGCTTGATCAGCACCACCAGCACCACCAGCTCCATCAGCTCCACCAACTTGATCAGCACCACCAGCACCACCAGCTCCATCAGCTCCAGCACACCAGCTCCACCAACTTGATCAGCTCCACCAGCACCACCAGCTCCACCAGCACCATTAGCACCACCAGCTCCACCAGCTCCACCAGCACCATTAGCACCACCAGCACCACCAGCTCCACAGCACCATTAGCACCACCAGCTCCACCAGCACCATTAGCACCACCAGCTCCACCAGCACCATTAGCACCACCAGCTCCACCAGCTGCTCATGAATCTACAGGACGTTTGCATTAATGTCTCATCAAAGAGCACTCTGATGTCTCCACCTTCACATAAATCAGAGTAAAGTCCATGTGATTTCTCCTCCTTCCTTTCCTTCCTTCCTTCCTTCCTTCCTCCCTTCCTCCCTTCCTTCCCTTCCTTCCTTCCTTCCTTCTTCCTTCCTTCCTCCCTCCTTCCTTCCAGGCAGCAACAGGTCTGCACGGTGAGAAAACACGGGGCTCTTTTAATCTGTGTAATGAAGAAGAAGATGCCAACATGGTAATGGATTCCTGCCACCGCGCTGCTGAATTATTCAGGCCCTGGGGAACCAGAGAGGCGGCCAGCGGGATCAGATGGACCCGCGGTGTCATCAGTCCGCCTCTGGCCGCCTGGCTCCTCTTCCACCGCGGCTTCATGCGTCTTAACCAGGCGGCCACATGAGAAGCATGGAGCCGCCCCGGGGATGGAGGAGACCGCGGGCCAAGGCCGCCGGGTCAGCGGGTCAGCGGCTCGGCAGGCCCCCGGTGTCCTGGCCCCCGGTGCTGGACCGAGACTGTGGCCCAGGTCCAGGAGGTTTCACCGTCCAGGACCGTTTCAGCGGCACGGAAAGCGCAGCGCGGGGCGGTGCTGTCCGTGGTGCTGAAACTCTGACTCACTGTTCACGTCCTCAACCGAACCGGTTGTGTTTGCGCTGCTGAGCACGTGCTCTCACCGGGAGCTGAGCGATGATTCAGATCATAAATCGTGATGAAAAAATAAAAGTCTCTTGTATGAAAGTCAAGAGTCAAAGGACAGAACTTTATGTCAAGTCATAATAAAGATCTTCAACACGTTTCATTACTGGAGTCTCGTGCTCAGAAGGAAACATTCAACCTGTAAACTGAGCAGGAGCAGATGGGAGGGGGGAGGGGGAGGGAGGCTGAAAGAGGAGGAAGGGGGGGGGGGGGGGGGGGCAGAGTGGGATGCGGGAGGTGCAGCCAGTGTTCACAGCTCAGTCTGGTGAAGGAGGCGGGAGGAGCTGAGTGTCTGTCCGCTCCTCGGCTTTCATGCCCGGGGCCACACCGCAGGCGAGGCGCTCACGGGCCGGAGGATGATGACCATGAACGGGAAGCAGCATTTCTCCGTGCACCCGGCTCTGCACGAGCACAAGTATCCCGGCCTGCACTCAGGCTCGGAGGGCATGCGCAGAGTGTGCGTGCCCGCCCCGCAGGTACGTTCAGGTCGGAGACGTTGGAGCTGGAGAGAGGAAATATCACAGAGGAAAATGTCTGTTAAGTTGATTTGACAGGACTTTGTTCTATCCTCTCTCTCCCTCCCTCTCTCTCTGTCTGTCCCCCCTGTCCCCCCTCACTCCCCCTCCTCCCCCTCACTCTCATCCACGATGCTCTTGCTTTCATATTAATTTTTATGACCTGCGCTGTGAGGAGGCTTCTCTCTCCTCCTCGCCTTTGGAAAATGTTTTTGAGATCCTGACTGAATTCCCCACTGACTCCACTATGCGCACTCTTGCTTCCAGCTGCAGGGCAATATATTCGGGGGCTTTGATGAGAGCCTGCTGGCACGGGCAGAGGCTCTGGCGGCTGCTGACAGCATTGTCTCTCACGGCAAGAATCACCCGTTCAAACCAGACGTGACTTACCATACCATGAGCAGTGTCCCCTGCACCTCAGCCTCCTCCTCCTCCTCCTCCTCCAGCACCGTGCCCATCTCCCACGTCCCCTCCACCATCGCCTCCCACCACCACCACCACCACCTCGGACAGACCCTGGAGGCCGGGGACCTCCTGGACCACCTCTCCACCAGCCTGGCCGTCACCGGGATGGGCGCTCCGGAGCCTCCGGGGATGACCACGACGGCTCACCACCACCAGCACCCGCACCACCACCTGCAGACCATGGGCAGCTGCACCAGGCGATGGCCAGCATGGCCCACCCTCACTCCCTGTCCGTGCACGGCGGCATGGCGTGCGTCAACGACGTGGAGTCGGATCCCCGGGAGCTGGAAGCCTTCGCCGAGCGGTTCAAGCAGCGGCGGATCAAGCTCGGGGTCACCCAGGCCGACGTCGGGTCAGCGCTGGCCAACCTCAAGATCCCCGGCGTGGGCTCGTTGAGCCAGAGCACCATCTGCAGGTTCGAGTCCCTCACGCTGTCCCACAACAACATGATCGCGCTGAAGCCGGTCCTGCAGCCTGGCTGGAGGAGGCCGAGGCCGCCTACCGGGAGAAGAGCAGCAAGCCGGACCTGTTCAACGGCAGCGAGAGGAAAAGGAAGCGCACGTCCATCGCCGCCCCGGAGAAGCGCTCCCTGGAGGCCTACTTCGCCATCCAGCCTCGGCCCTCGTCGGAAAAAATCGCGGCCATCGCCGAAAAGCTGGACCTGAAAAAGAACGTGGTTCGAGTGTGGTTCTGCAACCAGCGGCAGAAACAGAAGCGGATGAAGTACTCTGCGGTTCACTGAGGCTCATCTTTATTAACGAGCTGCTGCATTTTTGATCGACTGATTAATAATCTGACAGGATTAACTGCTGCACTGCTCCTCCGTCTGCCATTGATCTGGATCGATCAGCTGATCGATGTTCTAGATCTCTGCTGGGGGGGGGGCAGATGTTGTTGATCGTGTTTGTTTCACTCATTTCCAGTACAAACTCACAGCTCGTCACATTCAGGGACGTGGACTCACTTCCTGCTCTTCAACAGAGAGACGGAGAGCGAGGCTTCGATTAGGGCATCAGTGTTTCTGTGAAGTGATTATTGGTTATTTTGGAGTATTATCGATGGAGGAGGTGAGAGCTGCTCCACACCTTCACATCACACCCTCACCTGTGTCTCCACATCTTCGTAGTTTTTAAGTGGATTAAGAGATGATCGATGAGACTGATCGATGATTGACAGGACTCTGATCAGTCACTGACGCTGCTATGTCTCAGTATTTTGATGTGAACGTGTTTTGGATCATTAACAGGTGAACTATATATTTATTATATAGCTCATATACAGTTTATATGTACAGTACATAGAG
>JAFELL010002688.1:170000-360000 GCA_019059645.1 Caranx melampygus | reverse complement strand
CCATTCATTATTCACTGCAGCTCCATTATCACCGTCCCACTGAAATAAGATTAGTCGAGCCAGAAATAACTCAGCGTGGCGTGATTTCATTTTTCACACAGCACTTAGCTGCTCATGAAGGCATCACAGACTGAACACTGTTCGCCTCTTCAAGAAAAGGTGGAGGGATGAGGAGGAGAGGAGGTCAGATAAAGGAGCAGTGGGGGGACAGAAAGGGAAGGAATAGAGAGAATAGGACAGAGAAGCAAAGACGGACAGAAAGACAGAAGCTCTCTGGTGACGTCTGTCCTCCTCACGTCTGGACTTAGTTCTGTTCATTTCCAAGTTGATCACGTCAAGGTGAGTGAGTCTCCTCAACGTCTAACACTGAACAGGTGTGACAGGAGCTCCCACAGGAGGGGGGGGGGGTAAAGGAGGCGGAGAAGAGGACAGGAGGAGAGGGGAGAGCAGAGGAAGAGGGGAGGTGTGGGGGGGGCACCCTCCTGTAGAGGAGGTCCATTCACACACTTTGTTAATGACTAAATGTGAGTGAAGCTGTAGAGCTCCGAGCTGACTGACTGTACATGATCATGTGTGTGTGTGTGTGTGTGTGTGTGTGTGTTAATATTAAACCATGATGAATTATTCACATGTGATGAATATTAATGAGGATTTGGGTCGGTGTTGATGGAACCGTATCAGCTGATGTCACTGTGTACAGTCTGTGTTTGTGGTGCATTGTGGGTAGAGCGTGTGTTATGACCTCAGATAGTGAAAAACGGTCTCTCTCTCTCTCTCTCTCTCTCTGTGGAAATCTCCTTTGAAGACAGACATGAAAACAGAGCGGGGCCACAATGGGGCCCCTGCAGCAGGTCCCATGGCAGAAGCAGCCACCCCCCCCCCCCCTTGTCTACTCCCACTGGCCCCAGGCCCTGAAGACAGCCCGAGGCCAATCGACCATAGCACAATACAGGCAGCCAGTGCTTGCTCTCTCCCTCTCCCTCTGTGAGTGTGTGTGTGTGTGTGTGTGTGTGTGTGTGTGTGTAGATAAAGGAGCTCCTACAACATGAAGGTCTTTGTCCTGCTGCTCCATTCAGATCTGACAGAGCTTCATGTGGACTCTGACGTGCCATCTCTGTGATGATTGACAGTTGAACACCTGCTGGATCAGAGCAGGTAGACGAACAGAGCTGCTCTGATTGGCTGGAATAAACCAGCTCATTTTGCCCTGAGGTGATTCAGGCTCATTTACATATGAGTGTTTGACACTGCAGCAGTTCATCATGTTCTCACTGTGAGCGACAGACATTTCATGGATATCAGAAATCTGTCATAATAAATAATAATTAACCAATAATTAAGTCACAGAACGTCAAAAAGCTCTTTACAACAGAAACATCAACACCAGGAGCTCAGAGAAAATCTTCTTATACGAGGTACAATCTGACCTTTGACCTTTAGGTTCAAGACAAGTGTCACAGTGGAAGAGGTGAGTTGGTGGAAAATATCAAGGCGATGCGTTCAGGTGCAGTTTGGAGCTGTATCATATAATAAGAATGATAACAACAACACCTCCAGGGCCACTGAGCTGTGCACTGAGCAGAACTCATGTTATTTATCTGATGATGACATTTATCAGACCGCCCACACCAACGAGCCTCATGTTCACACTCACTGTGTCTCTGAGTCAATATGAAACTGAGGAGAGGTTTTCTATCTATTGTATTTGTCCTTGAAGCAACACAGAGCCAGGACAGAAGGTTGCATCAAGTATTGGGAATATTCCAAGAGTTCTATAAAAAGCTCGTTTGAAAAGGAGAGTGATTGTGTTTAATTAGTGATGAGGGATCCACGGCTGAGCAGCACACACACAGCAGCTCTCACATTGCATCAAGTCACTGAGTGACGGCTACATTGTCCAGGCAAGAGGGAGAAGAGTGGTGAAACGTGTTCCTCAGCCTCGACACTAATGCGTTTCTGGGGGGAGCTCCATGAAACCGGCTTCCTCCAAACTTCTCCACGAGCTGAATGATTTACACAGTCATTAATATTTCACTGATCATTTGAACTTCTAAACGATCTCCAGACCATCACACGTAAAACACACCAGCACCTACACACTTCATCATGAGGCTGTTTGCAGTGAGCTGAGTGTTGCACATGAGACAGAGGAGAAACCCACGAGTCAGTTTGACTCAGAGCGGGAAACAGGATCAAAATAACGATAATGACAATATAATGATTATTATTCTTGTTGTTATTGAGGCTGTGTGTGTAAAATGTCCCAGGACACAAACGTCTCTCTCCACACTGCAGTGATGAACAATGAGGTTTATTTTTTTTTTTTTTTGCAGCACAGTTGTATTAAATACTGTATAAAAGATTTACAATAAATACATAACTCCAATGTTAAACCGAAAAATTTAAATAAAACAGCTGAACAACAACGACAACAACGTGCTGGGTTTTTGTCCTAAATGCTCTGTCTGTGTTGGTCCTGGACTGAAGTCAGTTCTTCCCTGCGAAGTTCTTCCTCTGTACACACTCCTTCACCTTCTGCAGAAGACTAGACACTTGCATCTCATTTGTAGTGTTCTCCCCGACGAGCGCTGCAGTGCAGTTGATCTGAAACACAACAGACCAGGTCACATCAGCACCTCACACACACACACACACACACACACACACAGACTGTGGTGACCCTCCAGCTCTCCATCTGCGCACTTACGTTCATGGTGGTGGTAATTCTTCAGGGTTTTCCTCAGAGTCTCCTGAGCTTTGCACACATTGTGAGTTTTATTCAGGATCTGCTCAACTTTGCAGAAGAACTTGTCCTGTGATGGAGATCATGTGACGTTAGACACAGAGAGACGAGGCTGCAGCAGCAAAATGTACAACACACATCACACATCCGAACGCGTTCTAATGATTTATCAGTAAAAGTTGATAAAAGAAAGTGTCACAGGTAGAAGACGAGCAGGGTCCTAGTTACCACTGTAACCATGGAAACGTCCCTGTGAGCTATGACAGACTGGACCTTCAGATCTGATCATTTTAAAGATGTAACTCTACAAAGTTCAAAGTCAGAAACACTCACCCCACAGGTGCTGACCTCAGTCAGAGGAGACACGTCCTCCACAAACTCATTCTGAAACACACAACACGACGAGTTACACCGGGACAACAGCACCTATCTGACATTAGAGTGTCTCCAGAGTCAGTCCCTGAGCAGCAGCAGGTGTGTGTGTGCTTACCTCAATGAGAGAAGCGTTGCAGTCCTCAGCCCGGCTCAGTATGTGATTGAGATAGTCTCTAGGTTGGACGGGGTTGGATCTGGCATCATGTGGTTGGAGCAGCAGAGTCGCAGCTGACAGCAGCACAAACATCACGGTCTTCATGATTCCACTTGTTTCAGACGCCTTGAACTGCTCACTCAGCTTGTTCTGAGCTTCTGTGAGACAGCTCAGGATTTATACAGGTCCTGGCCTACGCATTCGACTTTCCCCTCCATTACAAAGAAAAGTGTCGGTTATTTGAAGATAAGATGAGACTGATTACAGCGTCGCTGCAAAAGGACGTATGTTTCTGTGAACTCAATCTATAGGGTGGAAAAAAAAAAACCTTGTAAGAAGTGGTTTTCTCATTGTTCACATCCTGGGTGTTTCCAGAGTGACACCACGCATCAGCACCGCGAGCTGACGTCGAGGGCGGCCATCATGACCGTGTGGAGCACCTGCAGCTTTGTTCCCGTCATCTCCACACACCCACTAGAACTAATCAGCCTACACCACTCAGGGCTCCAGACTACAGGGGGGCGTTTGGACCCTAAAATTAGAGACGGTGCAGGTACATTTTTCATCTACGTGTGCAACCAGTAGATTTGCTGCTCTGGAATCTGTCTTTACAGGTGACGGGCCAAGGTGTGTGAGGATCATGAATGAAATGGACATGTGGATATTTGCTTTGAAAGCCTATTTACAGTGTGCACCCCCAAGTCTTCTGCTTGTGCTCCTAAAATTTTAAGTTAGGGGGGCCACAGTGCTCCCAGTGAAATAGGTTAGTGTGGAGCCCTGGCACTGGTGCACAGGACCAGTGAGCAGACACTGGGCCTCAAAGACAGGGCCGAGGAGTGTGAATATACCTCAGGGAGCAACAATGCAGATTACTCTTACTATTGTCTGTGGACTAGATCTACGTCACGTCTGCCCGTCCTGGGTGAGGGACCCCTCCTCTGCTGCTCACCCTGAGGTTTCTCCATGTTTCCCTGTTAAAGGCTTTTCTCTGGAGTCTTTCCTCAGTCGATGTGAGGGTCAAAGGGCAGAGCATGTTGTCATAATGCTGTGTAAAGGCTATAGAAATAAAACTGCCTTGCCTCACTCTCTGCACACCATTTCACACCAAGTCAAACACAATGACAATGACAATCTCTTGCATCACCTGGAGTTTACTTGTTTCTGTTTAGAGCGCTCTGTACCCCCTGCTGTCTCTTCATTGTGAACCAGTGAGGAGACATGTGGTTCCACAGCCCATGCACTGCTCGTCTCTCTTCCAGTCACTTCCGTCTGTAAGTGACTGGAATCGCTGTGTCACGTATGTTAAAGATGGATCCAGTAACAGTGGGACTGGTTCTCAAGATGAAAATCAAAAAATGAATCATGCATGATGGCGAGACCACGGAGTGACGACATGTGGGTTTTACCCAGAAGTGACTGAAATATTATAGGGAAGCAATAATCATGATTATAGCCCATAATCACACAGGTTGAATCTAAATAACTGCACTGTGCTCAGCTTTTATGGGTCAGTGTGTGTGTTTGGGTTGTTTACAGTCATTTCTCTAAAAACATGAGTGAAGCTCCACTGTGAGACGTTCAGGGGAACAGACACTTCATCATGTCACTGATGTCTGGATTGGACCACTGGGGGGCGCTCTGTGTGTCTGTGCAGTCACCTGGATGATGTGGTGAAAAGAATGACTGATGATAATAATGATTGTCATTATTGGTTTTATATAAATACATTAGACGGACGTGTTCTTCATCGTACTCTCTCTCTCTGCACTTTGTAAAGTCTTGTTTAAAAAGTGCTGTGTAAATCACCACAAACTGACTCACAGTGAAATGTGCAGAACTCGAGGCCCTGGCGTCTCTGGGGCCCCGGGGCCACCCCACACTTGGTGCACACTTGTAACAATATTAATGTAAAGCCATGGTAATGGTGCCATGCTGCCAGTGTTTGGTGATGAACACGTTGCACAACTGACTCTAAGGCAGTGACTTGGACTGAAGCAGCAGATTCATCTTGTGATTATTGTGACAGCTGCAGAGCGTTTCTGGTCCCAATCAGATTGATTGACAACAAAGGCTGGAAACGATAAGCAGCCTATCAGTGAAGTCGAGCGGCTGCTGCTTTCCTGAATACTGAGAAACATCTCGTCTGACACGTGTCCTCACTGATCAGAAACACACACACACGTGGCCTGAAGCAGCGATAGCCATAAAAGCACTGCAGCATTTTCTGATGACTAATGTGATTAATAATAGAAACAAACAGTGATCATCACCATCTGCCCTCTGAGCCTCCATATACAACACACAGCTCAGGTCAATTTCAAATGAGAACCAGTGGATCAGGATCAAAATTTAAAGAAAGTGATTAAGATGCAACAGATGAAAGAGGAAGAGAAGCAGCGACACAAAGACGAGCGACGGAGGAAAAGTGAACTTGGACTTGAGTTTTAGTCTGTGACGGTGACTCTGCAGAAATGACAGAGAAACCTGTGAACGTACGTACACACTGTACATCCACAAAGTCACATGTCCAGTTGTTCTGTCACATTACTAATAAAACATCTGATAAATAATAAAGTCAGAGATCTGCAGAATCTAAAAGTGGTTTGTTTGTACATTCATGTTCTTATTTTTCTGATTTTATGTCTCAGTATCTAAACGTTGAAGTTTGATTCATCTGGAAATCAGATCTGGTGAGAAACATAAGTGTGATTTAGTAAAACATGAGTCACTGTATAAAGTCAAGTTGAAGCAGGACTGAACTGTTGAGTGAAGCTGAGTGAAGTTCAGCTTCAACAGCTGCAGTTGGTTCTTTACATTACAACACAGGTGAAACATTAATGCATAATATTTCACTTATCAAAAGTTCATCAGCAAAGATCAGATAAGACTAGAAACAAACCCAGAACAGAGGATTTCCATTCACACCGCACTCGTGGGCAATGAGGTTTATTTCAAAGACGATTGATGCAAGTACAATAAATATGTCAGATACATGGAACAGCTTTGAGCTTAAACATATGAGAAAAACTAATAAATATGTGGCTCCATGTTTTAAACTCAGGGGCTGTCAGCAGGTCAGTCAGACACAGCTGCACTGTGTCTGACTGACAAACTGAGCTGTAGTTTTCTGTTGATGATGCATGGAGCTCAGGGAGTGATGGAGATAATGCAACTCAAACCAAACTCTATTTGTACAGAAGAAAAACTATCAATAATAACAACAGACTATTTCAGTAACAACTCACTGTATGAAACCAAACCTGTCCTCTTCAATATCAACTTTAGGAAAATTAAAATATGTCGTTTCAAATCGAATTCAAACTATGGGAAGAAGAAAATGCCCAAAAGTTCAAGTGCTTCCCGTTGGGACAGATCTGCTGAAGCTGTGCAGCAGCTCAGCGTTTGTTCCCGTTCCAGTTTCTCTGCTTAATGCATTTGCTGAGCAGCTCGATCACCTTCGGGATCTGGATCTCAATTCCTGTCGGCTGCACGTCCTTCAGTAGCTCTTCACAGGACGTCTGAAAGAGGGAAAGAGAGTTGGTTCAGTGTCCGTCAGCAGCTTTAAACCTGTGCAGGACAGATGTGCAGGACAGATGTGCAGGACAGATGTGCAGGACAGATGTGCAGGTATGACTAACGCCTTACGTTTCTGTGCCTGTTGTTGAACTCCCTCAGGTTTTTCAGCAGCCCCATTTCATCCTTCCTCTTTGTGATGTTTTCATGCTTCAGCAGGACTTCGTGCACTTTGCAGAAGAACTTGTCCTGTGAGCAGTAAAACAACTGTTATGAACATTATATTATTAAGTTAATAATAACAACAGCAGTTCCATATGTCCCACAGTATTCACACTCAGTAAAGTATAGAGCAGTGATCTCACCCCACATCCGGCTTCATACAGAGGCTGCACATCCTCCACAAAGAACTCCTGCAGCACAAAGACAACGGTTATTATTTCAAGTGGTTTTTTTTTTTACTAATATGAAATGTTTAAATAACATAAAACAACAAGTTGATAATCTGAAACCTGAGCTCTTACTTTACTGAGGGATTCGTTGTACTTCCCGACCAGTTCAATGATCCGTCTCAGGTTGTGATGAGAGCAACCGACAGCAGCTGGACTGACCAGCAGAGCCAGAGCAGGAACCAGCAGAAAGAGCAGCATCTTCAGGCTGGTGGCTGAGTTGGAGACCGTGAACCTGTTGAGTCGTCAGCGTGCAGCTCACTGTGAGCTCTCAGCTGACTGCTCAAATTTATAGCTGCTATGCCCACGCGTTCACTTCGTGTTTTTTCTACAGACCAACACTGATAAGATTTGGTGGTTGATCAGCAACTTCACCAAAACTCGAAGCACTATATGAAAAAAAAAAAACTCTTTCTGACAAACAAGAGGCCAGAGAGACGATGACAGAGAGCAACCGGTTCCTTTAATGACACAACGGATCAAAGTGGTCAAGAACATTGAGGAGCGATGGTCTGAATGCCAACAGCTCCTCATGTTTCCTCTGCTGCTTCATCACACCAACACACACCAACACACACCAACACACACCAGAGCAGATCTCAGTATGAGTCTGAGTGTTACACTTGTCACACTGTTTATCAAAGTGTGAATGTCACTTTGTGATTTGTGGTGTCTGAAGCTTTGAACTGATTTGTAACCTGATTTCTGTCAGCACTGCACCCTCTTGTTTTCTGGTGTGAAGGAACAAGGAACATCCAGACGGAGGTTTGAAACAGTGAGCCTGAACAGGAAACTTTATCGACACAGCGCGACACTAACAAAGATGAAATGTCTTCAATGTCTGTGCAGGTGGACGCAGAGGAGGACAGAGAGCGGTTCTCTTCAGGCTGTGTTATGAAACTGTCATGTTGCATTATGGTATTTGTTTGTATCTGGGTCAGGTGGAGGGCGGCTGTGTTTTCTTCATGTATCAGAGACTTTGTTATTGAACTAAACGACCTGGACGTGAACTTTGTCCTGAAGGAATCAAAGACAGGTCTTACTGTCTCTTACCCCTCTGTGCTCAGTGGAGGTACGACGACAGGGACGAGATGCTGCACTTGGTGATTTCAGAGTTCTGGTCCTGGTTCTTTCTGATGCGGTAGAAGTGTTCGATGTAGCTGGAGCGACCGAGCAGCTCCACAAAGTCCTCGTCATGAGTGATGACCAGCAGCTGGAAGTTACGCTGACGAGAGCGACTCTTGATGATCCTGGGGATGAAGAGGAAGAAGACGATGACACTGATGTAAAAATCACAGAGGTGTTTCATAACAGAGTTTTACCATGATGTTTTATAGCTGTGTTTGCTGCACGATGTAACTCTGAGGATGCTGTGAATGCAGAGTCCATGTGTGTAATGTTCATAGATTAGTGACCATCTGATCACCAGCTGCTCTTATCACCGTTCACACTGAAGGAGAACCTGCTGTCACTTATCACTGAGTATTGTTGTTTCAGTCATCAGGCCTGACAGCACTGACAGACTATTTTGCATTGTCTTGTATTTCCTCTTCCTCCTCGTCTCCATAGAAACGTATCCACATCAAAGCAGCTTCATGCATCTTATTGGTGCAGAGTTTTTATCAGTCTAATAATGGCTCTCAAACCAAAGCTGAAGATAAAGATCTCCAAGAAGTTTCTAAATTACAGTCAACGTGATGCTTTCTGTCTCTCACTGTGTATTTTGGTTTGGTTCAGTTTGAAGACTCTGAAGATAAATGTGGAGGTACACCTCTGTGTGTATGTGTGTGTGTGTGTACTGACTCGACGAGGGCGTGTGCCAGTGACTCGATGTTCTCCCGGTCCAGGTTGGTGGTGGGTTCATCCAGAGCCAGAATCCCACAGTTGAGGCAGAAGGTCTCAGCCAGAGCCAGGCGGATGATGAGGGAGGCCAGCACCTGGACACACACAGGACACAGTTACTGTCACACTGTAACGTAGTCTTTTATTCTGTGTGTGTGTGTGTGTGTGTGTATATATATATATATATATATACATACGTACATACATATATATATATATATGTATGTACGTATGTTCTTCTGTAGTACCTTCTGACCGGCGCTGCAGCGCCCTCTCATGTCCAGAGACGTGTCTCCTTTCACCATCACCACCCTGTAGTTGTACGTTCTCCGTTTGACTCCAGCCGACGAGTTCTCGTCCACATCAGACCTGATCTCCACATACTCGATGTCTGGACAAGGACCAAACAGAGACATGGTGGGACAGTGACAGGACACTAATTATACAGTAACAGAGTTTATTCAGTGACTGCACCTTGACCCCTGTATGTGCTGCGCCACAGGTCCCTGATAATCTTGTTGATCTCGTCCATCTTCATGCTGTGGAACTTCATGATTGTTCTGAGGAAAACAAACAAACAAACAAACAAAGCTTTGAACCAACAGTGAAACATCAGACTGAATCTAATAAAGGACAGCAGCAGCAGCAGCAGCAGGTCCTGACCTGGAGCTGGATCACAGCACAGAGTAGAACAAAGTCTTGGTTGGTGTATCAGTATACACAACAACCATGTCTATATAGATACATAACATAAATACAGATAGATAGATAGAAAGATAGAAAATACTTTATTGATCCCAAAGGGAAGTTCATTATTATCTATGTAACATATGCAGAGTGTGAACACAGCTGTGAGTGACAGCGTGCAGGTTATTTAACTGACACTTCACAAACCTCACGCTGGTTAAAGTTCCAGCATGAAGGTGTATTCTTCAACACTTAGCTACAACACTGAAATGAAACAAAGATGAATCCATGTAATATTGATCCTGCACGGCGATAACGTATCAATGCATCAGTGTAACTGGTGTTGCTTTCCTGCATACCGAGAAGTAATTTGTCTACAATCTCCAAAATTGATGAGAAACTGTAATGTGGTTTGAAGACGCCAGAACGATAAGAGTTAAACCCTCACAAGGCCCATATAAGGAGAGTGAAGAGAGGAAGAGAAGAGGGAGGGAGAAGAGCAGCTGTTATCCCTCCATCTGACCCACCATGTCCTACCAACAGAAGTGTTGATGCAGCACGAGGATGTTCAGGCTCACGGCCTCCTGCTGCTCAGGTACCGGCCGACATGACACCACCACCACCACCGACACATACAACAACCCCTCATTATGTTATATTTACATTATATATATTAAACAACACAATCAGCACACGGCTTCGGCACTCTGACTTTATTATTCTCATGTTATATATGTTATCTGTTACCAGTCAGAGCTGCTGACAGAGTCTCTCTGCTGCAGCACAGACACAGTGACACAGTAAAAACAGGTCACTGTTGTTGTTGTGTTCGTGCCGTCGTGCTGCTTTGCTGTGCTCAATAGCACACGGTACATTCTTTGGAATATGTCTCTTTTGCACTTTTACTACTTCTGTGCCAGTAATTAAGCTGCCATGTAAAACTGAGTTATTACGACAATCAAGTATTGAATTATGGTCACAACACATGGTGGTGCAGTAAACACATGCATGTCACAGCAGAGGAGCATGGAGATCATCACTATTATTATTATCATCATGTAATGTGGCCAAATCAGAGTCCAGTCTCTTTTACTGAAGGTGATGTTAAACTGAAACAACAGGGTCGAACTAGTGCGACAGACAGTGAGTGTTCATCTTTCAGTCCTGCACTGTCTTCATTTAAAGAAATGATCTCTCCTCATCTGTTCTGTCTCTGACAGTGATGATGACCGTAAACAAAAACTCTGACTCTGCTGCGTTCAGACTGAAACATGTATGATCTACTTGTCTGCACATCAGGAACTTTGAACTGACAGTAAGTTTTGACTGCACCGGTGTGTGTGACCCAGGAGCCTGAGCCTGACTGAAACACCAGAGCATGAATCTACACGTGTCAGCAACCGTCCTGCATCTGAACACGCACGACGATAAATGTGCAGCTGACACATGTTGTTTAATGATCTGCTTATTGAGGTGGAAGACAGAGGAGGGGGTGGATATTAACATGAATGCATCATGTCCTGTGTATTCAGACAGAAACTGTGACCTGGATGTCTGCTTGAGTGCCAGTCTGCTTCGACCCCACTTACATCTTGATAACGGAGCAATTACTGGAGAATTACCCACATGCAGGGGTAAATGATAAGTTCATGTTGTGTTCTCCGCTCTGATGCTATCACACATGATGAGCTCCTGCTCTCTAACTTCTGCCTTTACACCCAGCAATCAAAAGCTTTTATATTCCAGCTTCCTCTGTGACAATGCAAGAAAGAAAAAGCAATAACAATGTAAGCAAAGATTCAAAACAAACAAGAACATAGTAAGAGTCTGCGTCTCGTCTTATGAGATGATAAACTCCTGTTTTAGAACTGAAACTCCGCCGGTGCAGATGTACACTGTCATGCAGACCTGCTGATAAATTTTCAATGATGTGCATATTTTTATCACCAGTGCAAATGCAGAGCCGGTGCCACATTGCAACGATGCCAGTGATAGTTATGTGGTCGTAATTCTGAAAAACAAACCTGACACTTTGTGATAAGTCACTCTTAGAGTTCACTTGGGGTAGTGATTGTTGTCTCATAAAATGCATGGCTGATTCTCTATTGCATAACCTACAACACACGATGATCCAAGATATTACAAACATAAATTCAAAGAACCGTTTTGCATTTGATTATATCCTGAATAAAAATAAGAGATCAATGTGAAGAGCAGTAAATTAAAATGTCAGGGTCATGTGAAACTCGTCGTCACACTGAAGAAGCCTGCAGCAGAGAACCTGCCTTTGATGAACGGGTCCAGAAGCAGCTGGTGTAAACACACTGTCAGACCAGGACAAAACTGCACTTCACATCCACCAACTCTTTGACTTGTTAATTACAGTCTGACCCCCCCCCCCCCCGAAGCTCCTGAGCCGTCACAAAAATGTGGGGGAAAACCCAGGTTTTTCTCCCCCTGTCAATCGTCTGATCGATTAGTCACTGCCTTGTTTCCTGCTCGACAGTTATTAGGTTATGATGACAGAAGATAAAGGACAAAGTCAAAATTCATTACTACTGACGTGTCCACCTACACACAGGAAACTCGGCGAATGCAGCAACGTGCAATTCCTTCACCACAAATCTTTGTCTCTGCTCTGGCTGCTGTGACAATAAGTGTAAGTGTTTCAGACTGATTCACCACAGGGCAGCTGGAGCAGAGAGGCTGAGACCTGCCGTCGCTCAATAAGGCTGAAAGCAGCGCTCTAACCAACCAGCCGGCCTGTATCTGTCACCATCGACCAAAGAAAGTGCACGTATCATCTATAACTGCATGCACTCACCTCAACACAGCTGATATCTCTACATCATTATTACAGAGTTAAACACATTGAACACCTCCGCAAACACAATATTGTTTTTGTATAATAACATTTGAGTTTATTGCTTATACCAATACAGATCTGTTGAATTAAGTCTGATTGTGGCCTTCATTGAGAGCAACACATAATCAATGTAGGCCATCAGACACAGCCGGCTGCTCTGAGGTGACTGAACCTGACTGGTCTTTGTCGTGAGTGATGAACATGATGCCTGAGGGAAAAACATACTTTTCTACGATGAATTCATGTGAGTGACACCACAGCTATCGGACTGTGGCCCACTGCTGTAATCTGGTTAACACAAGTGGTGACGGTCAGAGACTGAAACCAGTCCAATGCTCTAATCCAGACCAAACTGCTCTCTGGTTTTGTCCGTCGGCCTCCTGACGCTGCAGAGGTGGAAAAACCGCTCTGTGTTGACTTGGTATAAACGTGTGGGAGACGGGGCTCAGAAGCAGATGAAGTGCAGACATGTCAGAGGAGTCTCTGATTAATGACCTGGTCTCTGCTGTGGCTCTGGGTTGAGGCTCAGAGCGTCCAGAGGACTTCCTGAACACTCTGATATGACTCTGGTGTTTCTACAGTAAAGATTTTGGAAACCATTGTGAGTTATATACAGGTCCCGTCTGCTTCTCTCAGAAAGTCTTTGTATTAGTCAGCGGGGAGCAGGGGGGACCTGGCCTCCCTCAGAGGCTCACAGCGTAAATGCTGTCAGTCTCTCTCTGTAATTTGCTTCCAGGAGGACAAGTTAGAGAGAAGAGTGTCAGACGACTTTCAGACCCTCTCCCTCTCTAGCTGAGGATGTCACCGTCTGCAGCCCGGACCCTTCCAGCAGCTGTCCCCAGCTGTGGAGGCCGGTGCGTCAGGCATCAGCCCCGTGGCACTAAAACATGAAGGTCGAGCTGTGAGACTGGATAAGACCATGACCCTGTGACTGGACGTGTCAATGTCTTTAATATTGTGAATATGATCCTTTGTTTTACTGTTTATGTTTTCAAGCTTTTTCACTGTCTTTATATCGGCTGTTGTTCCAACACTGCAGAGGAGAAGCAAAGTACCTGTTCTGCTCTGTTCTGTTCAGTGTTGTCATGGACTGTTAACAAAGGAGGGCGTGACGTCACCCACAGGTTACTGCATGGCTGTCGCCATCTGGACAGGAAGTGATCCTCCTGATCAACCAGCTCATTCCACATTAGAGAGTAGAGAGGAGCTGGACCTTTGTGGCTCACTGACAGTGTGACACTTTCAATTATGCACAAATTCAAGTGACATGACAGGAAATAGAGACACAATCAGACCAAATCACAGCCTCCCAGAGGTCTGACCTGATTGAAGGCTCAGTTTTTAGATTGTAGGCCGCGTGTGCAGGTGTCTGTATGTTGTCTCTGACCACAGCTCGCTCCGTCACCTGCAGCTGCTGCTCGTCTTTTCACTGGCTCTTGAAAACCAGATCATATGTATCTCTGTTCTGGCCTTACTTCAATGGCAGCACTGACACAGGTCCTGCAGTGAGCTGCTGCTGGCTGTCCACAGGTCTGGACTTCCAGGCTGAGCAGTTTGCTGTTGCACGGTAGACATGCTGGTTCCTCTCTAGAAACTCACTTACTCTCCTTGGCCTTTGGACCTCCGGGAAGTTCTGACTTGACCTCATGAGTATCTTAGGTCTTTTTAGGGTTGTGTTGTTGTAGATATAGAAAACGTCACCTTGTCCAGACCTGAAGGGTAATCAAACCTTCACCAGACGGTAAATGACGCTGTGTCTCCGAAACACCCCCTCATCACTATCAGGAGGAGTACATGAGAACTGACATCAGCGCGCAGCCTTCTCCCACTGAGGCGACCGACTTTCTAAACAGCAATCTCGACTCTTTGTGGTGGTTCTGATGATCTCAGCAAGAGCAGCTCATCTCAGGAAAACCACTGAAGTTCAAATATATCTTACCAACACTACAACCCACTGAGGCAGCAGCCACACACACATCTAGACCTTCCACTGTTGTTCTCACACACACAGCTCACCTACTTTTACTGTGTCTTGCTCTGTTTGCCTGTAACTTGTTGCTTATTGTTAAATCACGTTGTTATTGTCTTCAATAGTCATCCAACACTGTAAACTGATTCCTACATTTTCACCTTCGCAGCCTGCTGTGAACCACGTCTCAGCTCGGCCTGTCATTGTGTTGAAAGCACAGACCTCTAAACAGTTGTCTGTTGTTTTCATGCAACAACAACCACAACAACAACAACAACAACAACCACAACCACCACAACAACAACAACAACAACAACAACCACACAACAACAACACAACAACCACAACAACAACAACAACAACAACAACAACAACAACAACAACCACCACAACAACAACAACAACAACAACACAACCACAACAACAACAACCACAACAACAACAACAACAACAACAACAACAACAACAACAACAACAACAACCACCACAACAACAACAACAACAACAACAACAACAACAACAACAACAACAACAACAACAACAACAACACAACAACAACAACAACAACAACAACACCACGGTCTGTGTTTTTAAGATACTGGTAGTAAAGCAGAAACGCTGACACACTGTCGCCATGGTTTCGATTTGATACAGCTTTTGTCTCTTTGTTTCATGTCTGTTTCACTTTGTGTCAGTGTGTACGCGAACACTGGATGACGTCTTCTACTGGTTTCGTCCTCTCGACCTAAATTCCCTGTAACTGGTTCTTAGTTTGAATGTCGGTCATGATTTAACCCCATTAAAAACCAAGAACTGAACTTACTTAGAATCTCTTTGTTGTTTCAACTCTGTGGTGTGTGTGTGTGTGTGTGTGTGTGTGTCACTCACTGATCCAGGGCCTTGTAGTAGAGGTCCAGGTCTTTGATGACCAGCTCTGTGGTCCTCATGACGATCATCTTGTTTTTGTAGCGCTCCTCAGCTTTGTCGTACTGATCCTCTCGCAGCTCTTTCCTGAACGATTCAGAGAGGATCAAAGTCATAACCTGCACAGAGCAGCTCAGCACTCACCTGAGCTCAGGTATCAGACACATGTGAGGTTCACCTGTAGCGCAGAATCTCCTCCTCGAAGCCTTTCTGACGACCCATAGCTACGTTGCGGTTCCTCTTCAAGTCCTCCAGCCTGCGTTCTGCTTCACGACGCTCTCTTAGTGACCACAGAAGAAGAAGAAGAAGAAGAAGAGGGGAAAACAGTGAGTCACTTCTACATTACATATTCAGATGTGAGGTAGAGGAGACTGATTGGTTCGAGGTGTATTGATCTGACGTGTGACTGATTGATGAATGCACAGAGTTCTTACTGGCGCAGCTGCATGACCTGCATGTTGCCGATGTCTTTGAGAAGAGCCTCACGTTTAGCTTCAACTTCCTTCAGCTCCTCCACACGCTTCCTCAGGGTCAGGTTGTCCTGCAACCAGCGCTCTTGCACCTGCAAGAGTGAAAATGTTGAATATATATTTACTATTAACAACTGGGTGATGGAATAAACAGAGGAGGAGCTGGAGAGAGGTTCACTGTCAAGATGAAGGCCACAGGTGAAGTGTGGACACTTTAAGACTCCTCTCCTCCTCCTCCTCCTCCTGATGGAGGCTGTGAGCAGGGTGACAGCTGACTGTATTTACAACTGTGACAGGAGAAGAAGCTGAACCTTCTGAGTGTCGATGTCCTGACGGATGTTTCCTATCTCCTTGCTGATCTTCTCCTTCTGCTTCTCAGCCTCATGGAGCTGAGTGTTGGTTTCCTGAAGCTCAGACTCTTTTTGCTGCAACAAAAACACACAGTGTCATTTAGGCAGGTCAAAACTCTCAGAGGTCTTTAACTCAACACAGTCAGAGCCAAACATCTACAACGAATCTAGAAAAGTATTAGAAATAATATCAGAGATGCTCATTTATCTTCTATGGTAACCATGGTGTTTAATGTCCCAACATGTTACAAGCAGAAATAAGAACAGAACAGATTAATACGTGTGAGTTCGATGCTGCACAACACGTCACCTCTTTGTATTCATCTTTGCCTTCATCAGTGTACTTGGTGATGTCTCTCTCCAGCGTGGTGACGGCCTTTACTCTGTCTTTGATGGCACTCATCTGTCACAGACGAACATGAAGAGTCACATAAAACTGTTTCAAGTCATTATTTAATTATCAGATAATGAAAAAAAAAACCTGAAAACACAACAGTAGATGTTTTTTACAATCACCTTCTCCTGTCCTTCCTCCTGTCTCTGCCTCCTGCGCTCCACCAGCTCCTGCTTCTCCTGCTGCAGCTTCTCCAGAGCGGCAGACAGAGGAGACAGCTGCTCCTTAGCGTCCTGGGTGGAGAAGACAGAAGTTTGACAGAGATACATAGAGAGCAGACTCTGATTTATATAAATGAATTAATTCTATATCAAGATATTAGAAGGTGAAGCTTGCATGAACAAACAGGCGTACCCTGATGTCCCTGGTTAAACTCTGGATCTCAGCGACGAACTCGACACACTGTTCTTCCAGCTGCTGCTGTTTCTGCATGTCACTGCTCAGCTGCAGCTTCTCTGCTTTTGTCTCGTTCACTGCACTTTTCAGCATCTGAATCTGATCCTGCTGGTCCTGGATCAGTTTACGTTTCAGATCCATCCTACTGGAGGCTGCAAGGACGAAGAAAAGAAAAATCCAGCTACGGCCTGATGCGAAGTCTGTGTGACTGTGTGAGCGGATGAAACAGGTGATGGGCTTTAATTCTTACTGCCAGTAAATTGTTTGTGTGGCTGCAGCATGTGTTGTGTAATTCACTTGGCACCATATCTCACTGATGTCAGGAAACTCGCTGTGTCTTTGATCTTACTGGTGTCTAACTTGTGCTGAGTTTCTTGTTTCTCCTGACTGACTTGCTGGACGGTTCTGCTCAGGTCCACTCCCTGGAGTTTGGCTGCCTGTTGAGCTATTTTCCTGTCCACCTCTTTAAGGTCCATCTGGAGAGACAGAGAGTTCATCAAAAAGAAGAGAGGATGAAACATGGAAGAGAGAGTGAAGGATGAAGATGAAGAGGCAGGAGCTGGTTTTGTCTGTTTCGGACAAGTGACCATGTTGGACAGAGACAGACAGGAGAATGGTACCAGGTATCTGTCCATGAGAGAGATGTCTTGCAGGCAGGCCTTGGCTGTGTCCTCTTCTGACATCAGGGTACCCAGCAGAGTCTCCTGCTCCTCCACATCGCCCTTCAGCCTCTCGATTTCTCTGTTCACGGCCTGCAGACGGTTCCTCAGCTCAGGCAGCTCCTTCTCCTGCAGCTGCACAATGGTCTGTCTGGAGACATGAGAGAGACAAGAGACACTCTGAGGAGAGAGACAAAGGCGTCTTTGACTGTCTGTGGTGACTCTCCAGTGGAGAAGTGAATGGACGTCCATGAGAGGAATCATGCTTTTCAGTGATCTATGATCTGATCCCCTGAGACAGCTTCATGTCTGGACTGTCTAACACCTGAAGACACCTGTGTCTCAGGTCAGGTTGATATTTCAGCATCAGATTTCACCTGCTGATGTCGTCACGACAACAGTGGAGGGAGGAGTCTGTCCTCTTTCATGGGTGAGAATCAGATTATTCAGTGTGATGTGTGTGTGTGTAGTAAAGAGTGAGGACAAAGGGCTCCATGTTATCCAAGTATGAGTCAGCCTCAGTTCAGATTCTAGGTGGGCTTTGTGATCGTGGACTTCCTGTCACCCTGTGGTCTTTGGGTGATGTCTCCTCCACAGAGACATCACACTCTGTACAGATTCAGGTTCAGGAGGTTCAGGAGCAGAGACAGTGGAGGGAGGTTCAGTTATTTGCTCAGGATGCCTCTGAGGCTAGAGATGGTTCGTACCCCTGGACGCTGAAATCTTTTCTGATTGGTGCATCAAGTATTTTATTTTGAAAGTGTTTAATGGGTTTCTTTTGTTTTCAAGTAGTTTCAGTTTGTTTCCTCTGAATGAGCTTCAACTCAGAAAGATCAGTAGATTCAGTTCTTCTGGATATCTTCAATCTTAACGGCAGTTTAAAAAGACAGAGGATCTTCTGGGTCACTTCACTCTCCGCTGACGGGTTCTGCTCAGGTCAGGAGGAGAACGAGGATTAAACCTCCATCACATGAGAATCCAGCTCCATCTAGTGGAGCTCAGCTCATAAACCTGCTGTCTCCTCCTCAGGTTATTTTTATAATGGATTACTGAATTAGTCCTTACCTTTAAAACACACAGTCCACCTCTGAGGAAACTCTGCTTTAGGTTTATTTTGGTCATTATCTGTTACTGTCATTCTGACTTTTGACGAGAGAAGTGGATTTATTTTAACAACATTATTCTTGAGCTTTTTTCACAAAACCTGGAGCATGTATCGGTCCATCAGTTCATCTGAAGGTACAATCAGGATCCTGCGTATTAAATGTAACTGCTGAGGTGAAAGATGAACACGCAGTTAGTTATCGTGGCTCAGCAAACACACAGAAACTGAAGAGGTTATGAAACAAGTTACAGAAAACTAAGAGGAATCAAATGCCAACTGTACCAACATCAGGAGCTGCTTCACTTGAAAGATGGCCTCTGATGGTCCATAATTAATTCTCATGACTGAAGTTCAGTGTAACAGTACAACAGTGTGGTGGTGCTCGGCCCTGGTGGGCGGCTCACGACTCCACACACTGTGCAGCTTGAATGAACAGATGAAAGCTGAAGATCTATTTTTAGAACGACAGGCCAGTCTCCAGTCTGATCTGTGTTGTGTTTGGGTGAATGGAGAAATACAGCTGGGACATTTTTATCTGGTTGACTTGACTGTTGTGGATCCTCCTCATCGTGTGGGGATAATGAGAGGAAGTTCAGATGACTTTAGGATCAGCAGCAGGAGGAGGAGGTCAGCCCTAAACACATACTTACTTTGTTAAGATTGTGCTGGTTTTATCTGATGCTTTGTATAATGTCACTGCTTTTCTCTTTTTTATATCAGAGTAAATTCAAGCACTTCAGATTTTAGAAAAAAAAAAGTTTTCACTGACATTGACAGGTTCAGTAATAAAATCCACCTGTCATAGATTCAGGTTTCCCTACCTGACGGGTCTGAGAGACATCATCTCATCCCTCCTCCTCTCCTTCCTCTTCAGGTCCTGCTCGGTGTTCTTCAGCTTGTCTGGAACCAGGCGGAGTTTGGACTGCATGTCGCTGATGACGTCCTGCAGCTCCGACTCCGAGGGGAACGTCCTCTGGCAGACAGGGCAGCAGGGCTCTCTGTCCTCCGTCAGCTGGCTGATGAACTGGGTGTAGACGGCTGTGGCTCCAGCCAACATGGCTGCATGACGACGGGCAGAGAGACAGATGTGTGGGTGACTGACGCAACGACAGGAGGCCACTATAAGGTTATAATGATGTTTACTGTCCTCGATGTGGAGTCATGACACATCTGTCCTTATCTGGTATGACACGATGTCATGTGATTCATTGTATTTACCACAATTAGATAAAGACCAAATTAAAGACAATGAGTCACTTGTCTGTTTTCTATTCTTTAATATTTCTGGAGAGTTTACCTCTTTGTTTGGAGATCTTCTCCAGATCTTCCCCCAGCTTGCCCAGGTCCTGCTCCAGATCCTGGCTGCCACACACTTGGAAGAACTTCTCCTCGTCACTGGTCAACTGCTGCTCCTTCTTACGCAGCTCAGCAGAGATGTGGTTTTTATTCTGCTCGCTCGATGCCAGGTCCTTGCTGAGGAAAATGAAAAATCACAGATTCAGATCATATTTAAGATTTTAACAGGACCACAGCTCTTACCAAACCACCTACAGATTCAGTACTTGAAATACCTGACCTCTTTACTTATTAAAGTGATAGTTTGACGTTTTGGCAAATTTGTCTATTGCTATAATCCCTATAGTCATAGGAGCAGGTTCATTGCCTTTAATTATCGGTGCATGTTGTCTTCAGATCCGTGGGGCAGAGACACAAGGTGCTCAGCGAACACAATGGAGGTGGACGGTCCAAGGTCCCCTGTCCCTCAGAACTCATAAAATACACATGTCTCTACCCTGCGGATCTCAAAACAACATGCACTGATAATTAAAGGTAAACCGTAAAGGTGAACCTACTCCTATGACTATAGGGAATATGGCAATAGGCAAAATGTGCCAAAATGTTGAACTATCCCTTTAAATCCAACTGTAAAATCTAACTAACTTGAGTTTGGCGAGTCTGTCCCTGGTGCCGTTGATTTCCTTGGACTTGGCATAGATCCAGTCCTCCAGCTCCCTCTTGTTGGGAAAGTGACCCAGCAGTGACACCAGATCCTCGTTGTGACGAGACTTGATCTTTCGTACCTGGTCCTCCTTTTCAGTCTGGAAGAACAAGAGAGACAGAGAGAAAGAGAGAGAGGAAGACAAGAGGAGAGCCAACAGAGAGAGGAAAGACAAGAGGATCCAATAAGGAAAGAGAACAATGAAAAAGAGGAGGAGAAAAGCCAACAGATGAGTTCACTTTCACTAAGGGAGGGCAGACACAAACAGAGCAAAGGAAACAACAGGCTGTGTGTCTGATATTTTAAAACCAATGTCAGTGTCTCCAGCTGTAACCTGAGAAAACACAGAGGGGAATATTGAAAACCACTGGTTACACATCACCTTGTCTTTCTTCAGCATCTCCATCTGTGTGCGTGCTGTGGTGTGTGTGTTGAGTATCTCCATCTCCTGGTCCAGCGCTCTCTGTGCACGGTCAAGTTCGGCCTTCTCCCTCTGGAGCTCCACGACCTCGGCCTTCAGCTCGTCCACGTTGGAGTTCTGCACAGCGTTCTGCAGCTCACGCTCCTGCACAAGAAAACACAGTGAGTGAAGCAGTCAGGACAGGACAGTCGAGGACAAAGGGTTATGTATGTTATTTATGAGTACACAGCTGCACATTAGTGTAGAGGTACACTGAGATCAAATTTAAATGTGTAAACATTTCTGTGTTTGGATCTTATCTTTAAAAGAACTGCAAGCTCAAACAAATCCATGCACAGTGATACAACTCATCATTAAACAGGTGTTTTACAGAGATTCACTGACAACAACAGACCTCATCACATCCTCTCTCTCTCATACTCACTGCTTTGGACAGTTCACTCTCCAGCTCCTGCAGTCGAGTCGATGAACCCTCCAGCCTCTGCAGCTCCGCTCTGACGTTCCTCATCTCCTGCTGCTTCTTTCCCTGCAGGTCTCTCTTCAGCTCCACCGTTCTCTCCAGACCGGTCTTCTTATCCCTCATCTCATCAATGGACTGCTGCTTCTGCTGCTCCTTCTCCTGGAGGTCCATCTGAGCAGAGGGAGCAGGAGAGGAGACACTGGGCATGACAATCAGGAGCTGAACATGTCTGAAAATCTTTCCTGCAATTATACTAATAATAATGATAATAATGATGATGATGATGATGATGATGATGGTGATGGTGTATAAATTTCTCACCAAAACCTGAGCGAGCGTTTCTTTTTCCTGCTCCTGTCTCTGATTGACCTGACGGTGAAAACTCTGCAGCTGCAGAGTGGTAAAGGGCGGTCGGTCGTAACCCTCCATCTCGAGATAGGACGACAGAGAGCGAACCTGAGGAACAGACAGGTCAGTGCTTTACCTTATTTACATTCTTTATAGTAACAAGAACTGGACTTTGAAATGTAAGTGCAGGTATACAGAGGTTTGTTTTTCCACTCTCACCTGGGCGTCACGGTTCTTGATGTTTTGGGCGTGGCGATCAGCCTCCAGCTGAAGACGACCTGGGAGAGGAGAGGAGGACTTTAACTGACCTGTCTGTCCATCCTTCCATCTGTCTATCACTGACATTGTGTTGTGAAATACAAACACAGGAGAAGTAATATTGCAGATGTGCAGAGACGTCAGTACCTTGTTCCACCAGGAGATCGGCCTTGACTCTGCTCAGCCTCTGACACTCCCGAGCAGCTCTCTCCACCTCCTTCTGACAGTCTGTCAGCCTGCGCTCCTTCTCCTTCACCGTCCTCTGGTGGTTCTGATAAATGTCCTGCAGCTGCTCGTCTGAACCCTGAAACACCTGCACACACACACACACATGCACACACAGGTCAGGTGAAGCTCAGACTGAGATCAGACTCAGAGGTTTGACTGCACCATGGAATATTTAAGAATCATGTGGATAAAAGCACCGACACACACGTCGTCTGTGTCATTCAGGTGTGCACGTGCTGCAAACAGGAGCAGAATTATTACGTAATATTTAAGATCAACTGCATCAACTGTTGGATTTACAGCACAAAACACCTGCTGCAGGTCATAGGTAACTTCTCCAGCTCCATATTTCTGATGTAAGACTCAACGTTTGAACAACAACCTCATTCACCATCTGCTAATGATAATGACACTTGATGCAGAGTGGAGTGTGGAGCAGTGGAGCAGGTGTCTGGATAAATGAACCCTCACTCAGAGAGGCTGCTGGGAGACTTGCAGCATTTTTCCTTCTTGACCTCATCTTCCTTCACTTTCATCCTTTCATCTCATTCTTACTGAAACACACCCTTAATCATCTTTAAAGCCTCTTACCAGCTCTCACTGGGCCGAGTGATGAGACAAAGCTGGTACCACTTCTCTTTAACATGATACTCAAGCCTTCCATCCAGTTATTCATTTTCCATCATAAAATATAAATAAGTATATATCACACTCAGTTACCTGTTCCATCGTTTCCTCCAGCTCCCGGTTGTCCTCCTCCATCTGTTCCTTCCTGCTCTCTAAAGCCTTGATGTCGTTGTCCAGCTTCAGCACTTTCCCAAGTTTAGTGTCGATGTCCATCAGTCGAGTCTGAAAATGATTTTGATCATTATAACTTAAATAAATAATAACATAGAGGACTTTTCTGTCATACACTTTAGGCATGAGTCAGACTTGAGTCAGACTAAACCTATCTATCTAAACTACTTGTATCTTATTTTCTTCTTTACATTTAGCACCTAATCCCCTTTGCATTACACTGTACATGGTACAAACCTCCAGAGGGTCGATCTGGTTCTCTATCTGCTGGACGCTGTCTTTAGAGGCCATCAGCTGAGCCTCCTTCGTGGCCACCGTCTCTCTGATCTGCTGGGCCTTCTCCTTGTTCTGCTTCAGGTAGCGGAGCTCCACCTGACACTCTTTGACCGTCTGGTTCTGAGTGAGTCGGAGCTGACGCATCGTCTCCAGAGCCTTGATGTACCTGGAGGTGAGACGAGCAGGTGGTAACACACATCTGAATGGTGTCTCTAATGGTTTTTCTGCTGATATGATGCATTGACCATTAAAACAAATACAACAACACCTACTTGGTTGCAGCAAAGATGGAGTCAAATTTGTCTTTGAGGGCCTTTCCCTCACTCAGGGGCCAGTTGGACTCCTCTTGGTGACAGAAGATGACGTGGTTCAGCACAGGCTTCGACACTCCCAGGGCAGAAATCATCTCCCGGTCCAGTTCACCACACTTTGATGATAGGCTCACCTTGTCTCCATCTCTGGATAAAAGACGACAGGGGTCACACATGGAGTAAGAGGTCATGACCTTAAACTTCACTGCTTCAGACTGTGACTTACTTTATCCTGGTGATGACCTGTTCCAAGCTCTTGAAAGTGTTGCTCTTTGCCTTCTGAGTGCACGACATGGAGCGATGGATGGTCACTTTCTCTCCGTTCACATCTGTGAACAAGAGACGGATCTGTGCTCGCACATCTGTCTCATGAGCGTCCTGGATTCAGACAGGAAGAGGAATTCACTTTAACAACGAGAAGCCGCAGGGAAACCATCAGAGGAGGAACTCATACAGTAACACACAGAGCTTCCAGAGATACTGTCCTTCATGACAGTGTGAAATGAAATGGGACTGCTGTTACAGCTGAAGATGTGACCTCTCACCTTTGGGTCATGAACGAAGGCGCCTCCTTTGGATCCAGGGGGCAGCTCTCCTGATGTTGCATATTTAAGGCACTCGATAATCGTCTGAGACGAAAACAGAGAAAACGAGTTATAAAACATTAGACCTGAATGATCTCATCAGGTGTCTGCAGGTCACACATCACAGTCCGGCTTCAGTACCGTCTTCCCTGCTCCGTTGGGTCCAACCAGCACCGTCAGAGGAGAGAAGAAGGATATGACCTGTTTGTCTTTGTCCTCCACTCCAAAGCTCCTGACGCCCAGGATGCTCATCTTATCGATCTTTGACATGGTTGCTGTCTGAGAGAGAGAGAGAAGGTGAAGTCAGCAGCAGTGATGGAGACAGGATCTGATTTACATGAGCTCAGCTGAACCAAAGTTTAGACACGGACTGACGTTCAGGTTCTTCATCATGGATGATACAACTAGGAGAAAGACAACCTGTGACCTGTGACCTCCGCAGGGTCAACAGGTTCACTAGAATAAAATTAATTCATCACCTGTCAGTTTTCTTGCTTAATTAGCTAGTTATAATTTGATGGAGGGGAGTTTAACCTTCACTTAGTCACTCTGACTTTAGTTACTGTATGTGACTTACTTACAGAGCACCAGTGGTTGGAGGGTTAACGTGAACTATCCAGGTGTGTTTTCCAGGTGTGTGCAGAAGAAAAGCTACAAACTCCAACATGAATATTTACACCGAGACTTTGATGAAACAGCCAAACAGTGTGTGAGTGAGTGAGTGAGTGAGTGAGTGAGTTACTGATGTGAAGGTTTGTTCCGGTATCTGAATGAATGTGTTGTGTTAGTACAACTCACACATCAACAACAACACAGCTACAGTCCACAGAGTAAATGTAATAATAAGACTAACCCACTGAGTGTGTGCCCTCTCCACCGAGCAGACTCGTTGGCTTATTTAAAACTTTATTGACAGTGGAACAGACGAACACACCGTGTCGTTGTCCTGTTAGCTTGCTCTCGCCTGTCAAGCTAACAACACAACTTTAGCTCGGTGCTACACAGCAGCAGCGTTGACACACAGTCCCAGTCTGGCTTCCGTCGTTCATTAGACATATGAACAGCAGCAGGGACATACAGTCACATATATATAACTACATATATCTATCTATATATATCTATATATATATATATGTCCGTGTAAAAGTCACCTCCGTTTGTTGCTCTCGCGCAGCTCAGCCGTTAAAGTGCAGTTTTCCCGCTGTTGGTAATGTGACGCAGAAAGCGTCACGGCCTGACTTCCGGGACATAGATTTAGAGCAGAGAGAAGAGACACAACACGGGTGACCTCCAATAAAGATAATATAGATGAGTGTGTTTCATTCCGGCTTCAGTCTCGGAGGTCACTGAACTGACATTAGCACGGTGTCAGTGGTATTTACAGTGAAGGCGGTACCGCCTGTTGAACGGAGGGACTGTTGGCGCGCTTCTGTTCTGTCTGACACGTTTCTATGGTGAAAAGTCACCTGAGGCCAGTGCTCTTCTTCTGTGGTGCTGGAGTCTACGGCTCCGTGTAAACACTGGACTGAGGTTGTCTCTGTCACAGTAATATTACAGCCAGTACGAGTTTAATGTGATTATCACTGTATTAATTATCACGATACTTATTTATGATGAATGTGTGTTATTTTTGTTGATTTCATCTACACGAGCCTCACATGTAAGGATTCAACAGTCTAAACTTTTCTTCTGTTCCCCCTCTATTCTGAAACTGTACAGTGTTGTTCATACTTCGGTTTAAACATCATTAACATCTCTCATTTAAAGAAGACCCAGGGTGTCTTCCATTTATCCGGCTTCACTTGACCCAACAATCGCAATCACGCTAAACGGTTACACGACGGTGGTTATCAGCTCGTTAAGTCAACCCAGGGTGACGTATGAGCGCGTTCACATGGAAGGGGCGGGGTTTTCAGCATCTGACCAATCACAGACATGGACAGGTCTGACAGCAGCTGCAGCAGCAGAGCGGAGTATTTCACTAACGAGGAGCATTTAAATGAAGCTGAAAGACCAAATCCAGACAGAAAGAAACACAGTGGCTGCAGCAGAGTAGAGAAAGAGCTGCAGAGAGTCACTGACTGTGGAAATGTATAAGTTCAGAAGATTAAATAAAATCACTGCTCCGTCATTATGGGATGGCTCTGACAGGAATGACAGGAATCACATGTGTGTGTTCCTCTGAACTGGCCTGTTGCTCACATGTAACTTTGTGGAGTGTGTGTGATGCAGAGCGCACGACTCCGGTGTCCCTGGGTATGTTGAAGTTGCCATGGAGATGTATCCCGGTAAGAAGTGAACCACCGTCGTAGTACGGGAAACCCAGAGTTAAGCCTGAAGTTACCTGACTAAGCTCAGATCCGGCCTCGTGCTGCCATTCAGCGTCACAGACTGTGATGTCACAGTGTCCACCAGCAGAGGGCAGTGATTCCCTGTGGACAGAAGAGCTCACCTCACACACACCACCACAGTCCCTCCTCTGCTCTCTCTGCTGTGATACTGTGCTGCAGCGAGGCTTATTGTTATTACATAGACACAGATACAACAGCTATTCCATTAGCTTAATATATGTTAAACAGAGAGGGGTGGGGGGTGGGGGGGTGTGTGGGGGGTGGAATTGGAATAAATGGACGGGAGATATTTGAGTGTGTTTGGGTTGAAGAACAGTTTGTAGACGTCCACAGGGACCTGCAGCAGGACTGGTGCTCAAACCTGCAGCTAAGCCCCTGAAAACCTGACAACGTCTCTCTCTCACACACACACACACACACACACACACACCCTTCTGCTTTCAGCCCACTGATCCAGTCTGTCTGTGTTATCAGCCCACTGACTCATTGTGCCTCAGTCTGTCCAGCTCACGGCCTTCTTTCTATTTTCATCCCGTCCTGACATGAAAATGCCACGACCTTGTGTCTTGTGTCAGACCACTGAAGGGGTGTGTGTGTGTGTGTGTGTGTGTATGTGTTATGATGTTGTAGCTATGTGTTGGAGTGTAAATGGCCAATGAAATTGCTTTAGTTGCTATTTTTTGAAACGATTCAGACAAACCAGGAAGCAGCTGGTTCATCATCAGAACAGGATGAGAAGAGCGGGTGAGGACAGAGAAGGTGAGAAAACATCTGGAGGAGAGAGAGGAGAAGCAGGAGGAGCGGGAGGAGCAGGAGGAGCAGAAGAAGCAGGAGGAGCAGAGGAGGAGGAGGAGGAGGAGGAGACAACCTTCCCTCCCGCCTCTCAGGCCCTGAACCCTGACTGACTTAAACAAGGTCAGCCGTCAGTGAGTGAGTGTGAGAGCTTGAAAGGGTCCAGATGCTGTGATAGGAATGGGACAGGACCAGGACCAGGACCAGGACCACTGGAGCTGGGACTGTACCAGAACCTGAACCAGAACCTGAACCGGAACCAGGACCGGGACCAGAACTGGGATCTGGACCAGGACCAGGACTCTTGTATTTGATTAGCTATGAACTGTGGGTAATTTTCAAACATTGTTTCAATATTAATTGAGGGCACAAAAGTCACAAAGGTGAATCAAAGGTTCAGAGTTCAGTTTGTTGATTCAATGACTTAACGTTGACAAACCAATGTTGATTCAACACTGTTTCAATGACTCTTTTATATCTGGGGTCTCATGTGCTGTGTCTCTGGTTGCAGTGTCCAGCAATACATCGACAACACTCCTTTAACCAGGGCTACACATTCAGGATGTAAAGGAGAAGAAGAAGAGTCAGACATGACACATCATCTCCAGTGAGAAAAACACAGCTCTCTCTCTCTCTCTCTCTCTCTCTCTCTCTCCCTCTCTCTCTCTCTCTCTCTCTCTCTGGTGCTCATGTGGTTTTTAATTTCACTCTTTCTGAATGACATGTCCAGTGGTTTGTCTTCATGTGTGTGACGTGCTCAGGGCTGTGAGGTCTGAGCTCTGAAATGTCTTAAAACATTGTTTCGTGCTTTTTGATGTTTCGGTCCTGCTGCTCGTCGTATCGCAGCTCCCACAGACACAGCCAGGGTTTGTCAGGACGAGTTTGAGTTTGAGCGGAGGAGGCTCTCGATAGGTTTTACTTCAGGGGAGAGGAGATAAAAATAGGCTCAGAAAGAGTTTGCTTCCTTGGCACAGACACAGACAGAGAGACCTCGACCATTTAAACCATCAGGTAACACCTTACGTTCGTCATCATGTTGAAGGTCATGGTGAGGCCTTCATTTAAAATACTCCATTTCACGTTCTCCCTTCACTTCATATGAGCAGAAATATTCCTTTGGCCAACGCTGCACTTTTTCTGTCTTTCTTTTTTTAAAGCTACTTTCAGTGTGTTCCTCAGCACAGACCCAGCTCTTTGTCTTCATGCGTGGCTGCACATTTATTCACTCAGTTTGGGTCAAAGAGGCAGCGAAGGACACGACTGATGACTGTGTCAAATATTATGTAAAGGAACATGACTGAGCTCAGACCTGCTGACAACAACACACTGGGTGCTGCTGCATAATCAGAATAATACATGTAATACAGATTCAATACGTTATCTTTTCATTTGTGCCATTTATAGAGGTCAGAGGTCAAATCTAAAGCACACACACACACACAGAGTGACTGTTGTTGATTGTCTGGCAGTAATATGACCCATATTTATGATGTGCTGTTTAATATGAGGTAGTTTACAGGGTGAACAGACCAAACACAGGAGGCTGTTTCTCATGTGAAACCAACACTCATGATGATTTATTTCACCCACGACTGTTCTACAACCTCAGCTGGTTTTATATCAGTTCTTATCATGGTGATAAAGGTGCAGCAGCTGGGGGGGGGGGGGGGGGGGGTGAGTCCTGTGGAGTAACAACAAATCTGAAATGACGACTGGTCTTATTGACACTGTGTTCACTTCAAAACTAACATTTATCTGGGATTTGCTGCTCAGACAAAAAGCAAACAGACATGTCTGATAAGATAAAACCTACTTTGTTGATCCCAAGCTGAGAAACAGAAAAATAAGAGAAAGAATAAAATAGAAACAATTTAGAATTAAAATATAAACAAGAAGAAAAAAGAAATGGATTTATAAATGACAGGTGTTAGGGGTCAGGGTTCTGTCAAGCACCAACACAAGCTTCACCTTACAGGACGTCTCTGAGACATCAGAGCTGGACTCATACCCAGACACTGTCCCATCAGATCCAATAACCTGGTGGAAAATGTGTGGACGAAGTCTCATGCTCAGAAGATGGTCTGATTCTTTTGAGAGGCTTGAACCAGAGCTGAGAAACAACTTCTGCATTGTGTTGACCCATCTGGGCCACCGTACTTCGCACCTAAGGAAAATGACTGTCACGGATTAATCACTGCAGTTTGTGTGGAGTCTGTTTCTGATGAGGAGAAAGCTTCCACTCACACTCATTGAAAACAAACTGTACGTAATCTGTGAGTGTTTCTGCAGCTCTGACATTTACATGTTAATTTGTGTGACATTTGGTTGGAGAAGTAAAAAGTGATCACTGTATTAACTGTGTCAGAGCGTTTTATAGCTGTGCTCTTTGCCTCAGTGTCATTTATTGTAGCTTTACAGAGACGGGCTGTGAAATCTCCAGATAAATAGATACTGTGTGTGTGTGTGTGTGTGTGTGCGCAATATGTTTAGAGATTAACCTTTTGCATGACTGATAATTCCACTTCTTCATAAACCCACTTTAACAAATGAAACTGCTGCCAGATGGTTCAACTCTGTTATCCTCTCGTATAAATGAAGAGATGAAGAGGAAGAAGAAGAAGAAGAGGGGGTCATAAAACGATGAGCATATGTCAGTGTGTGTGTGCGTGTGTGTGTGTAGCTGGAGATTATCAGAATATGTGCAGTGTGGGGATTATGCACTAGTCAGAAAAGTAGCTCATAACTGAACAATGAAGACCTTTTTCCTGACCTTTGACCTGACAGAGGTCTCACATGTTCAGTGTGTTTTCATCTTGGTCATCTCAGTCCGTTCCAACCAATCAAGAGCACACAGTCTGACCAATCAGCTGTCTGAAGACTGAGATCAGTTGATTAACTGAGTCAAGTCTGGTGAGCTGCAGCTGGGTTGGAAACCTGCAGCCGCTCGGGCCTTTGTGGAACAGTTTGGAGATGCCTGCTGTAGACTGTCAGAGTCAAGGAGCTTGTTACTGTTGAATGCCATTAAATCTGTGAGTGTGTCACAAAAAACTATTGTGTGTGTGTGTGTGTGTGAAGTAGAGATAGGCTCACTTGTTAAGCTGGGAGCTTTTCTTGTTGTGCTGGGACACATTTGTCACAGACTCCTCTCCCTCTTTGAGCAGCATGACTCAGTGGAATCTGACAGCTTCTCTTTTTAAAGCTATTTTCACTCAGTCATTCCACAGAATAATCAAATGGTGCTGACAGGCTCAGGAAACGCTGCCATCCTGCAGCGATCACCTTGATACAAGTCTCATCAGTTTCCACTGATGTTTTATTAGCACAGAGCCGATTCGATGTCCTGTTCTCCAGAGGAAATACAATCTGACCTGAGTTTTGTCCTGGGATTCAACATCACATCTGAGGAGTTAACGGACTTCTAATGACTTCACTGATAAAACGCCTCTGACTGCTGCTCAGTGGACTCCTTTCTTTTCAAACACCAATCAGACTCCAGCACTAAGTCTATACGGTATAAATACCTGTGTCATTGATACAGCTGATTGGACACTTACAGCTCTGAACACACTGCATCATTAATACGACCCATCTCACACACACACACACACACTAACTGACACTTCAGCGCCTGAAGCTATGTCAGTGTCACTGTTGTTTCTGAGGTGATTACTTCACTTCTCAGAAGAAGACGAGTCGTGGTAACAAGAGAAGTGCACTGCCTCAGGTCACTGTCCTATAACACCTGAACACTCTAATTGAATTCTACATTAACCTCTGTAAATTCACTGCAACACATGTGAATTTCAAATGAACATTTTATCTTCTTATGCAAAAGCAGCTCTGGCTTCACACATCCACTCTGGCAGCGTGGATGCACATTGATAGCCTTAATTTAAATGTACATGTGTGCAGACTGTTGCTCTCTGAGCCTCAGACCGTATTTAAGCACATTATGGAATGAGTGTTTAGTGCCAAACGATCATCTCTGAGCTCTCCCCTCTGGGTTTATGGCCCCGAGACAAGACTAACATCTTTTACATGTCAACCTGATGGCGGCTCCGTCTCTGCTGAACCAAAGGACGAAGCTTCTCGTTCTCATGCTCCACATGGTCTCAGTGAAGGATCATCGCCTGCAGGAGGAACTGAGGCTCAGCAGCATGGAGTCAAGTGTCACACTCTCTGACTGAGGTCTGGTCACATGACCTGAGTGATGATGTCAGACTGACATCACAAGTTTCCAGCACTTCACCAAGAAAGGTGCAAATTGGTTGCTTCCATGTGACTGACTCTGAGCATCATGAAAAGATTTTTTTAATCAAATCTGGAATATTTAAATACATTCTACTCTACTCTCTTCTACTCTACTCTATTTTATTCTATTTTATTTGCTTTTTGGAGCAGACATAAATTACACTGCATGGCTAGTTGTGTGTGTGTTGGTGAGTGAGCAAATGTGTGTGTGTGTGTGTGTGTGTGAGTGAGAGAGAGAGAGAGAGAGAGAGAGAGAGAGAGAGAGAGACGTGGTCTGGGTTTGAACTTTGTGGGCAGCACGCACACCCTGACTCTCTGCTACAGGGAACTGTGGGCGTTGTGTCTGCCAGGCCTCTTACACTTGGCTTGTCTACATGCATTACTCACACACTCACACACTCACACACACACACACACACAATAGAAACACACATTCACAACAGACACAGACAAGAGCACAGTGCAGAGTCATGGATGCATACAAACCAAACACACACAAATGAGAATGCAGGGTGAAAGATATTCAGCAGCACACAAGCGCATGCACACACACACGCACGCACGCACACACACACGCGCACACACACACACACACACACACACACACACACACAGAGGGGAACAGAGTCCATTGAGAATTTCATTTAGTGAAATGGTTGATATTCAAACCGGTCAGGCAGCAGGATATTAGCTCTAATCCCCCCCCCCCCCCCCCTCCCTCTCCAGTAGGTGGCCTCCTTGCTCCTCTGTGCTCATGCTCTCCTCAGGTTCACCTCAGGACATCTTCAGCTCTTCTCCTCCTTCATATGACTCTTTATTTGAATCTATGTAAAATCTGAAATGAAGTTGAAGTTGACGAAGGGAAGTGACGTCATCGCCGTTGCTGTAAAGCTGACCAGTGTTGTATTTCATAACAACAGTGATGAGATGCCAGAACAAAGACCAGCAGCAGCTCGTGGATCAGTTGGACAGATGATGAAACAGTTTGTTGTAATAAAAAGTTAAATTTCATGTGTTTGTAATAATCCGGCGCGTGGCGGGGGGGTCAGTCCAGGTGTGCGGTGGGCGTCCTCCTCCTCAGCCTCCTCGGACAGATGGAGCAGTCGGACCGTGGCGCAGCAGCAGCCGAGCGGAGAGAGGGAGAGAGAGAGCGGCGCAGAGCACGTGCGCGTGCACACACACACACACACACACACACACACACACGCAGACACACACACACACAGTCCCGTCACTCTCCAGTCAGACCCTGAACACATCACAGGGCACCTGAATGGTGCACAAACCAGAGGCGCACGCGGACTGATGAAGCACCCGAGGACCGTCGCAACAGGGGCGCGTGACTGACGGATGAGCCATGGAGCAGCGCGCGGAGACGGCGAGCTCCTTCAGCTTCAGCTCGAACCAAGTTGGATGTGAGACGGAGACACGGGACGCGTCCCGGGGAGTCTGAACATTGTCTCATCAGTCTGATCAATTCAGCGCGTGCAGCTGCTTTTGGATTCACTTCTTTATTTGAGCTGAGTGAACGCATCCGGATCGGAACCCGCTCCGACCGCACACACCGCGCCTCAGAGTCAGACCAGGATCCGCTGAGCTGATCTAATGACTCCTGAATGTTGTGCTGCGTTCACACAAACGGACACGCGAACTGAACCGACAGAGCAAACAGCCCGCGCCGTGGCGGTGGCCGTGATGGTGACGTTACAGTGAACAGGACTCTGACTCTGTGAACCTGCCGTGGGGGCTCCTGGCTCCTGGCTCCCCGCTCAGGTGCACATGTTGTGGAGCTTCACTATCACGGAGCTGGAGTCAAAGAAATGATGAATAAATAATGGCCGGATCAGCATCAGTGCACGAGCCAATCTAATCACACAGACCCGCCTCGAGGATCATTAAACAAATCAGATAAACGCAGCGCGAAGCCCGTCGATAGGAGTTATTGATGAGGTGGTATATAAGGCTAATGATTGGCCGAGCCTCTGTTTACTCAACAGCTCGGCAACAATCTGGTGTGAAAGTTTGGCTGAGGGCTTGACAGCCGAGGCGACACAGAGGGCGACGACACCAGGACTCGGTGCAGATTTCCTGCTGCTTCAGTCTGTGTAGTGACCACAGCTCTGCCTGGACCAGACCGCAGCTGGAGTACTCTCCCCTCTTCCTACTAGAATGTCTGCTGCCTGTGCTGCTGCTGTAGGGATTCATCCACCAGGCGTCTTTGTGGGGCAAATATCCGAAGAGATCCGGGCAGGGAAATATTTATAGCGGCTCTGGTGCGGGGACGATGGTGGTGACGAGGAGCCTATGGACGAGCCAGGCTGTGGGAGAGCTGGTGCCGAGACAGTTGACCTCTCCGCCAGCCACGCCGTCAGTCTGAACTGTTCCTCAGAGAGGCACAGCTGCTGCAGGCTGGGGATGTGATGGGGTGACGGCTGACGCCCCCTCACCCACCCCTCTCTCACTTTATTAGCGGTGAAATAGAAACAATGGATCAGAATTTCTCAACGGTTCGAGATGGCAAGCAGCTGCTCCCAGAGAGAGACTCGTCCAAGCGCGTGCTGACAGGATGCTTCCTCTCCCTGCTCATCTTCACCACACTGCTGGGCAACACACTTGTGTGCGCTGCCGTCACCAAGTTTCGACACTTGAGGTCAAAGGTCACCAACTTCTTCGTCATCTCGCTCGCCATCTCCGACCTGCTGGTAGCGATCCTGGTGATGCCTTGGAAGGCGGCGACGGAAATCGTAGGGTTCTGGCCGTTTGGTGCGTTCTGCAACGTTTGGGTGGCGTTTGACATCATGTGCTCCACCGCCTCCATCTTGAACCTGTGTGTGATCAGTGTGGACCGTTACTGGGCCATCTCCAGCCCCTTCCGCTACGAACGTAAGATGACCCCTAAGGTGGCGTGTCTGATGATCAGTGTGGCATGGACCCTGTCCGTCCTCATCTCCTTCATTCCCGTTCAGCTGAACTGGCACAAAGCCCAGACCACCAGCTACGCAGAGCTAAACGGAACGTACCCCGGTGACCCCCCCCATGACAACTGTGACTCCAGCCTTAACAGGACCTATGCCATCTCCTCCTCCCTTATCAGCTTCTACATCCCCGTGGCGATTATGATCGTCACCTACACCCGGATCTACCGCATCGCCCAGAAGCAGATCCGGAGGATATCTGCCCTGGAGCGGGCGGCGGAGAGTGCCAAAAACCGCCACAGCAACATGGGCAACAGTTCAAACATGGAGAGCGAGAGCTCTTTTAAAATGTCGTTCAAACGAGAAACCAAAGTTTTAAAGACGCTCTCAGTCATCATGGGAGTGTTTGTGTGCTGCTGGTTGCCCTTCTTCATCCTGAACTGCATGGTCCCGTTCTGTGAGCCCAACCTGCCCGACGGTGCCACCGACTTCCCGTGCATCAGCTCCACCACCTTCGACGTGTTTGTGTGGTTCGGCTGGGCCAACTCCTCGCTCAACCCCATCATCTATGCCTTCAACGCAGACTTCCGTAAGGCCTTCTCCATCCTGCTGGGCTGCCACCGGCTGTGCCCGGGCAGCAACGCCATCGAGATCGTCAGTATTAACAACAACATGGGCGCCCCTACCTCAAACCCCAACTGTCAGTATCAGCCCAAGAGTCACATCCCAAAGGAGGGCAACCAATCAGCCAGCTACGTGATCCCCCACAGCATCCTGTGTCAGGAGGAGGAGTTACAGAAAAAGGACGGAGGTGGAGCGGAGATGGAGGTGGGGATGCTCAACAACACCCTGGAGAAACTCTCCCCTGCCATCTCTGGGAATTTAGATAGTGACACTGAGGTCACACTGGAAAAGATCAATCCCATAACACAGAACGGACAACACAAAGCTGTGTCCTGTTGAGATGGACAGAGGAGCACTGAGACAGACGTCTGTATGAAGACACAGTGAGTGAGATATTACAGAACCTGAGACTCTCGACAAACATCCACACGGAAAACCCTACAGAATGTTTCAAAGTAAAGGCACTTTATCCTGGATTAACTATCTGCAAAATACGCTCAGCATTTATTGATGAAATTGACACATTTGATGATAAATGTTGACAATGTGAATATTAAAAGCAGAACACTCAGTGTGTGCACATGTGCACATCTTTGAAACAAAGATGTGCACATGTGCATGTGTATACTGTACAGTACCGAGGACTTAACACAGTATCTACAGTGGAGCAAGATGTAGTAACTTGTAGCAAAATGTCTCGTAGGTAGGTGCTTTCTATGTGTTTGGTGGGGGACAGAACAATGTGGGTGGATTTGGTATAAAACAGTATAATTAGTTGTTTATTGCAGTTCTTTCTCTTCAGCACGTTTCTAACCATCATTTTAAATTGCAAATTCAAAACCCTGCGGTCGTTAAGTTTAATTGAAATGAGTTGAGAAACCAAAGTAACAACGATCTGATTAATATGGTGGAGCATCATCTCATAAAACCTGATCACAGACCGACTGATGAACAGTAAGAGGGATGGAAGAACTACATCACTCTCCCTGTTGTGGTCTTGACCTCTGACGACCAGAGGTGAGACGATCAGACTGGTTCTGCCAAGTTTTCTTCTCTTCACTTCCTGTTCATAGTCTGAACCCTCTCTGGGTCCTCCAGCCTCCTCTCCTCTCCTCCTCTCTGTTACCACACTCTGCTCATGCCCATGTCTTCCCTTTCTGGTTTTCCTCTCCTCTCCTCACCATCTCCTCTGGCAGCCTCCATTTTAACTCCGTACTCTTTCCACTTTAAGTGGCACCACTGACTCTATTTTTGGCGGATGCTGTCAGTCCGTAATTAAAAAAGGATGTGAATCTCTGAAGTAAAACCTGAGCACTCGGACAGAGGAGGCAGAGCCCCAGCAGCAGTTAACAGCAGCAACAACAACAGTAGCTAAAAGCAGCAGTGACAACAGCAGCAGCAGTAACAACAGCAGCAGTAACAACAACATCAGCAGTAACAGCAGCAGCAGCAGCAGTAACAGTAACAACAGCAGCAGTAACAGCAGCAGCAGCAGTAACAACAGCAGTAACAGCAGCAGCAGTAGCAGTAACAACAGCAGTAACAGCAGCAGCAGCAGCAGTAACAACAGCAGTAACAACAGCAGCAGCAGCAGCAGCAGCAGCAGTAACAACAGCAGCAGCAGCAGCAGCAGCAGCAGTAACAGTAACAACAGTAACAGCAGCAGCAGCAGTAACAACAGCAGCAGCAGCAGCAGCAGCAGCAGTAACAGCAGCAGCAGCAGTAACAGTAACAGCAGCAGCAGCAGCAGCAGCAGCAGCAGCAGTAACAGCAGCAGCAGCAGCAGCAGCAGCAGTAACAGTAACAACAGTAACAGCAGCAGCAGCAGTAACAGTAACAGCAGCAGCAGTAACAGTAACAGCAGCAGCAGCAGCAGCAGCAGCAGCAGCAGTAACAGTAACAGCAGCAGCAGTAACAGTAGCAGTAACAACAGCAGTAACAGCAGCAGTAACAACAGCAGCAGCAGCAGCAGAAGTAACAGCAGCAGCAGCAGTTAGCAGTTAGCAGTTAGCAGCAGTGTTGTTGTTTGCTCATCTGGAATTCAAGTGACACCTTGTGACCTTTAGTAAACTTGCAGATTTCTGATGGAGTGTGTTGCTCCTGCTGTGAGTCCTGCTGAGCTGTGGTGCTGCTGTGGAGCAGTGTGACAGGATCAGGGTTACTTTACAGACACAGGACATTTTCATTGAGTTTCCTCTCACAGACAGCAGAAATTTCAAAGTAAGGGCGCAGCACTAAAACACAAAATGGCCATGTACTTTAAGTGTTAATGTTAGAACAAACCTCTGCACTACTGAAGTAAATGAGTCGTCGTTTGCCACAATCAGATCTACTGGTGCCTGATACAGTTAATTAGGGTTAAAGGTCAAATCTTTCCAACAGTGATCAAACAGGCAGTTTTTGAATGTCAGTAGCTGCTCTGGCCACTGAAAAGTATCAGCCTGATGCATCTATAGTTTGCAGACATTAGCGACCATAAGCTGATGCTGACACCAGGCCAAGTAAAACAACACTGAGTGTAAAATGAAGTGAGTGATGTTTTTTTAGTGCTTATGAATTCAGCTTCATTTGGTTTTCCTGTAGTTACGTTTTAACTTTTATGTGTCTGTGGCTTTAAACACAAAAAACCTCAAGGCCAAAGAGCAGAAGAGTCTGAATGTAGGCAGTCAGAGAGAAAGCCTCTTCGTTATCTCTGCCCAGTTAATTGGAGACAGAATTCATGAAGCTAAATATACACACAGCCCATTGTTTATTATAGGACGAAGTAAACTCCATTAGAGAGTAATAAATGAGCTTTTCAGTCGGATCTTTCTGCTCGGTGGCGTCCGTCCGTCCTGTTGTTGTGTGCTGACCGTCCACTGTGAGCTGTGTGTGTCCATAAAGCTGTGAAACTGTTGCTCATCAGACAAAGGAAGAACTGATCCAATAGAAAGCAATTGGTCTTGAATGTAGCATTTGATTTTCCTGCTGTGGAAAATCCAATGCTATCTAGATGGCAACAAAGCGGGGGAAAGCTTTTAGCTCAATATGTGGCTTGGCTTGTTACACAAAAGCAACTCGTTGTCCTCTCTGGCTCCCTGTCCTCAGCTCCATCCGCTTAAAAACCAATATTTATTAACTGGATTCATCTGGATTAGCTATCATGTGCCACGAATTCTTTTAATTTTCCAAGTGCAGAAATTCAATTTCATCCACGACAACTTTGCAGTTTTACTCTGTGTCTGACGATTTATAGAAATTCTCAACCATATCAGCTCAAAGACGTTCACCCTCACAGCTCCTCTTCGTTCACTGCCTAATTATTCCCAAACACATCAAGTCAAACTCGTGTGATGAAAATGTGAACTGCACATAATGTGTCAGGACTGGACATGGAGGGGAGCTGCCTCAGGGGAGATCTGGTCTCTCCTCCACCCTCCACTCTCCTATTTCTCTGTCTCTTTCTCTTTCTCTGTCTCTTTCTCTTTCTCTCGGCTACCTCTGTCGACTTGAAGAGTGTTCCCAGTGTTAACACACATTGAATTTATTATTAAACAGACAGAGCCGACTGTTTCCCTTTTCCAATCGGTGAGTTGGTGCTCGATCAAAGCCCCACCTGCCCCCGATCATCATTATTATTATTATTATTATTATTATTATTGTTGTTGTTGCTGTTGCCAAAATTCTCACTTTTGGCTGAATGTGGCTGTACTGTAGCTTATGCTGTGATTTAACCAGTGTTTTATAAGCTGAGGTTGGGGGTGGGGGGTGGGGGTGTTACACAGGGATTAATCTGCCATTTGTGGTGACATTATTGGCATGTCCAGGTTTACCACATGTTTCTGGAATATGCTGTATGTACACATTTATAGGAACATACCTCCAGCTGAGAGCTGAAATGATCTGCTGTGCTTTGGCTCCATCTAAAAGCCCCTGAGCTTTCACCTTGTCAGCTCCATGACTCGTCTCTCCAGCTGCTGCTGCTGCTGCTGCTGCTGCTGCTGCTGCTGCTGCTGCTGCTGCTGCTGCTCTGGTTTGGGAGGAGACTGATGTCAAACAATGGTCCCACAAGCAGAGAGTGCTTTGTTTGATGCGGACCGTTCCCCCCCAGGCTGCCCTACAACTTCCTGCCTGGGAGCTATGATGACAGTACATGGTCTCTCAATCAGTGCAGTTACATGAGTAATGACAATTTATGCAGGTCTGACAGTGCAGCATCCTCCCCCCTCTTCCCCCTCCTCTTCCCTGGTGGGGGGGTGGGGTGCAGCAGGCATGGGGCTGCACAGAGCTCCAGGCCCATGCAGGGACTGTGGGGGCATTTTAATGATGACGCTTCAGTCCAGGATAAAGACGAGTCCCTACCTCGACATCCAGTCAGTGAAAAAGCTTCATGTAAACAAAACTAAGAGAAAAACCTACATGGCAGTATTTAAAGGGGGGGTGGGAGGGAGGTGCGGGGATAGAGTATTGTACAATGATGTTCAAAATGTAGTCGTGATGAACACAAGTGCTTTTTATCTTCAGAAATCCTTAATGTGTGTAGCAGACTTACATGCTGTGTGTTTCTCCAGTGTGGGGTTTTAATCTACAGTAAGATGCAACAGTCACTGACTCTTTCTATGTTTCTTTCTTTATTTACATGTTTGGGTGTTGATTCATGAAAGTGATGTCAGAGCTTTTAACCCTCAGAGTTATTATTACAGTATTTAGTTTACAGTTTGTACAAAAACATAATGTGCCCTACTTGTAAAATAAACATGTATGTATTTTTTTCATGCGTGCTCAGTGAGTGGTGTGTGTCTGTGACAGCGCTCTGCCTGCTGGACCTCTGACACTGAGCCGCTATTGGAAGATCACGTCGCTGCAGAGGAATCGATGCAGATTGATTTTGAACAGTGACGCATATTTTTTTCCAGCTCCCTGAGCGCGGTGTCCTCGCTGTGCTCCTGCTCCGCCTGCATTTACATAACCTGACAGCCACTTGACAGCTGACATGTCCTCTTCCTCTGCTCACTCCCTCGCCTCATTTGCTAACTTAACTGTGGACACACACACACACACACACACAACATTTTAACAGAACAAAGAGAAAAAAGCACATTTCTTTGGTCCGAGAACAAAACGCTGCTTGTGGTCCGTGTGTGTTTTGTAGTTGAACTCTGGCTGAAGCCATTGTCCTTCTCCACCATCACTGATCGGTGTGAACACCTTTACACTTGGAACGTGTCATGTACATTAGTGTGTGAATTGGATTTGGCCCACAGCTACAAGCTCCCTGCCTTTTAATTTTACATCTACAGAAACTGGAATGATGATCAATAATCTCTTTTAAAACTCTCTTGGTTGGAGCTCAGCTCATCAGCTTTGAACGTGCGAAATAAATGAAGATGAATGAGTGCGACCCCTGAGACGGACCCGTGACCTCAGAGTCTCACTGTTTGACTGTGAAACTGCTCACACAAACTTTGGCTTTACGTTTCCTCTGCAGATCAAGTGAGGTGTGAGCAGATTTGATTTAATCCAGTTCCACACATCCAGGTACTTCCTCTGCATAGATCACCTGAGGGGCAGCTTATTGAAATACACCTGAAGACGTGTGTGTGTGTGTGTGTCTGTGTGTGTGTGCAGCTGCTAGTCCTGCTTCACACTGAGGAAGCAAGAAACATTAAATAAGATCTGCCTCACAAACTTTCAGGAATCGGCTCAAAATCAGACTGAATACAGTCAGAAGAGCCTCAGAGTGTGACGGTACACAAGTCTGTTATTCAGGGGTTCAGACACAAAACTGATCTGTGTGTCAAACATTCAACACTGTGAAAAACCTGAAAACACCCTGCTCTGTGAGCTCCATGAAGACGACTACAGGCTCTGTAGTCGTCTTCAAGCCTGAGACCTGAGGGCTGTGGTGGTTCGAACATACAGGGACAAACTGTGAAAAGGAGATTTATCCAGATGCTTTTTCAAAGTCTCATCAGTTTCCATTTGAACTGTGTTAAAGCTCAGTGTGACGCTGCAGCAGCCTGAGAACCACAGCTCAGTCTAAAGATAGAACTTGGGAAACAACATCTAAATAAGATCTGCACTGAAAAACACAACAACAACAAACGGAAACCCAACTGCTTTAAATCTAGGCACTTTCGACACACTGGCACATCCCAGATCAGTGAGTGTCAATACTTAACCTCTGCTGATCCGGCGACTGAGGCAGGAGTGGGGTCACAGTGGAAATACAGTCAAGGTTAATGATAGACTGCAGGCAGCAAAATGCAACATGGTGTGTGTGTGTGTGTGTGTGTGTGTGTGTGTGTGCGCGGTGCATGCACAGCTGTAATGTGCTTATGTAACTACACCAGCATTCATTCAGCTCCTTTGCTGAGTAGCAGCAGCAGCAGCGTCGTCTCTGAGCTCCATCCTCACTGAAGAATCTGAATTAAAACATTTTTCATCATGTCACAGAACAAAGAACAGAATGAATAAACATATACACAGCACAGCTCGCATCTCAGGGGTCAACATCTGACGACATGAATTAATTATTCCTCCTCTTTCTTTCCTCAAAGTGAGTAGATGAAGTTATTGGAGTTACAGGCTGTTTCAGACATCATGATGCTCCTGTCCTTCATCACAGTGAAGCTCAGCAGGTCAAAGTCAGTCTGAGGCCTTCTGGCTTTATTATAACTGGTGACAATGCAAAGGACCAGCTGTATGTAATCCCAGCTGTGCTGCTGAAACTCAGCTCCGACTCCTTTAACTCACTCTTTTTTTTGTTCCTGTGAGTTTCCTGAAGACAAGCTGTTTCCTGGCCTGTCCCTCCTGGGACACTGTAGCTCTGAGCTGCTGGCCTCCATTATACTATACTAAAGATTCACAGTATTTTTAACAGCTGTGTCTGCAGCCTGGGTCCATGGGACCTGAGTCTGAGTTTATTCCTCTTATTGCATGTTTCCTTTAATGTGGTTTAGCTACTCCTGTCTTTGAGGGAACGTGTACTGGAGCTGCGTCTGAGAACTTTTTATTTCCAACATGATTCAAGTGTTCAACAGCGTCTGATCACTTTACAGCATCTGTCTGACTGAACAACACACAGAAACATAACCCTGCTGTGTAGATGACAACATTACAATGCAATGTTAAACCTGTGAGTTTACAATAATGAGGATCTGAGTAGAGCTCCTCTTGTACTGATTTATCTGCTGTGACCTGAGGGCCCCCCCTCGGTCCCTGAGCTGGACTTCTGTGTTTGGCTCTGAGTTTATGAACCATTTGTTCAGGGACGTCATTAAAACCTCCATCTGTCCCTCACATATTGTTTCTGCAGAGCTTCGAGGCAATGTGAAATCATCAAGGTAACTGAGGTTCAGCGACCAGCTGTAGAGAACCATTCACACCCACTCATCTCTCTGAAGATGAAGAAAATCCACCTGATTCTTTCTCCAACTTCTTTAGCACAGACTTGAAGAAATGAGCTGACTCCATTTGCCGTCACATTCACAGTCTGAATCAGTCTCCATGACTTCCTGTCCAACCTGTCAGATCAGCTCGGCTCGTCCTCTTCTCTCCTTCCAAATACACACACATCATTTACTTTTCTATACTCTCCTCCCTCTCTTCTCCTGGAGCAGTGGACTGACTCACATCTCCTCTGGTGCTACATCTCATGGAGGAAGAGATGGAGCCAGATGTTCTTATTACAGCTGGAAGTCTGTGTCACTCAAACAGCGAAATAATGAAACACAGAGTAGAAAGGTGAATAGAAACAGACTGAACCTGCAGGAGGAGTTGAAGTGATCACAACATGATGTGTGGAGTGATTTCTGTTTGAATGGCAGCTGTCCAGTTTTCACACTGGACCATCACAGTGGGAAACAAGGTAAAGGCAAAGGCCAAGTTGCATAACAACAACAAGGACAGAAGCTGCAGAGCTGATGACATGAACTCAGACACACAGTGTTGCACCAGTGCACTACAGTGAGTCTAAAACGACTGTCCTCACACACACAACTGAAACAACTGCAGCAGTGAAGTTGACGTTAGCTTAGCTGCAGAGAGTAAGTCAACATAGAAGTCGAAGTGACTTCAGCATCGTCAGTGACGCAGTGACTTCTGTTTTAAAGCTGCATGTGAAAAGTCTTTCTGATGTGTCCTCTGACTGATGCTCTGTCTTCAGGCTGAAGGAGACAGTTTTTCCATTCAACAGTCATGTGATGGTTAGCATGCTAGCTTCAGAGGAGAGTTCACTCTTGGAAAAAACTCTGGCTGAGTAAAAGCTGAACCTGGGTTAATGCTAATGCTAACATTTGACTCTTTTGAACTTCATTTTCAGAAAACCTCTTCTTTAAGAAGAGACAGGGACATTGAGACGTGTTCACCAGTGTTTCCAATGTGAAGCGTCACGTTCAGTCCAACGATGAGGACGAAACAAAGCAGCTCAACAAACTCACTCTTCAGTCTCTGTAAATCTGGTCTCAAGGACTTCAGCCTGACTCTTCTGTGATGACGTCATATTTTATTCATAATCACACTGTGCTGTCTGTCTCTGCCATGTCCCATCACTCTGGGCTGTGACTCATGGTAAACAAACGCAGCATTAAGGTCTCAGTCACATTAACTGTTGTTCAGTCCAACTTTTATTCTGATGAAAAATAAACTCATAAACTCATAAATAACTCGTAAAGTGAGTGTGTTTGCTTCTGTCTCCTTATTTACTGTAAAACAGCTGATTCAGAGAAGGTACTGACACAAACCTGCAGAGAATGAATAAATGATGAGCTCCTGTATGTGTCTTTAATAAACTGTCTTCATATAAGATCAGCGACAGTGTTTGTGCTCCTGAAGAACAAAGACTGACTGTGAGTCAATGACTCAGAGCTCTGGAAACCAAAGAATGAGAGAAAGAAGTGGCAGAGGTTGAAGAGAGAGCAGAGAATGACAGGAAGTGTTTACTGAAGAGGGAAGTGGTGAACGTCCTGTAGATGTTCAGCTCTGAACCTGGAGGAGCCACAGAGTCACACAGACACATGGTGAAGAGGTGAAGGCAGCTGGTGATCAGCAGCTCCTCCCTGCTTCTGCTTAATGTCCGCTTTTTACAGGACGACTCTCACCATTCCCACATATTTCCTGTCACAGTGTTACAGTGGCAGGTTACGTTTTCTTTCAGGACCCAGATACAGATACGAGCCACAAAAGGTTCAACGAACAAAAGAAACTGTGACAAACAGAGAGGGCAAACACAAAACATACAACTACTAACAGCAGCCGGTGCGTCGGAGCGTCCACAGTCGACACGACACGGGGAGGGACTAACACAGACCAACAACAGAGAGGAAACAGACACAGGTGAGAAACACTGTGTTCTGTTTATAGCTGTTTGCAAAAGGATCAGATCCAGGAGATGAACCCTGAACCTGAACCTGAACCTGAACCTGAACCTGAACCTGAACCTGAACTTGAACCTGAACCTGAAGAGTTGTCTTCATGAAAATCCGGAGCCATCGATCAGTTGACAGATGAATAGGTTCAGCTGTTTTGCATATCATGAATTATGCAGTGAACTGGTAAATAACAAACCGAAGCATCTGAAATTAATTCAACAGAATGAAAAAAAGAGTCAACAGTGTTTGTTTCTTAATCAAGTCTGAATCCTGCATGTAAACACACTCCTGCTTCACCTGCAGCCAGTCATGTCTGTGTGTCTAACAGTGTGATCATACACACATGCCTGTGTCTGAATATGGTGCTGCAAAATGTGTGTGTGTGTGTGTGTGTGTGTGAGCACCTGTCTGCTCTTTTCTTCCTCCTGCTATGTGATGATTTATGGCTGTAGCCGAGGTGTCCTACTTCAGGCTGCTCACAGACCTAAATATTAATTCACAGCCATTATCAGTCTCTCAGATGAATTGCTTTATTGTCCGGTCTGTCCTCTTCACAGAACCTCATACATTATAGAATATATAGTGTGTTACACAGGAGGAGAGCGAACCTAACCAAAGTCATCACACTGTGCTGCAGTTTAAATGTTTCTCTACAATCTCTGCTTCAGTCTGAACCCAACAACATCCTCCTCTCAGCTCATGGTAATAAATCATATAATGTTATTTCCTTTTTGCATCTGCTTTTAAAAGCACAAGCACATTTTAGTTTGATCTTTTTAAATGTCTGTTTGGTTTGTTCAGGTAGGGAGTGGGCGGGATGAGGGGTTTTTGTTTGGATTTAGCTCTTCCTCATGTTCTGCTAATCTTGTTCCTACTATGGTCAGAGTCAGGGGTCAGGGGTCAGAGTTAGCACATCCTGTCTTGGGTTTGGTGCATTTCTGTCAGTCGACTGTTTCTTTGATGGTTTATGATGTCAGAGACAAGGCTGAGCTTTAACTCTCCACAGTCTCACATCAGTGATGACGCTGTGTGAAACCTCTCACAGCTCCTTCATCACCTCAGCTCCTGGTGGCTGCAGCTGCAGCTAATGATGCTAATGAACAAGAACCTGAGCCGGGTGCAAATCAAGGATGTTGTGATCATTGGACAGTGTATTCACAGATCAGCCTGGCTGACAAAGAAACTCCTTCAGCCATCTACAGTCACTGAGCTTTATTTGAAGTGCAGATATGTTTCATGAAGCTCAAAACAAACCCTGCTGTTTTCTGTAAAACACTGTGACGACTTTAATATTCTTAAATTCTCATGTTTTCTAACTGAAGAGGCCAAAGCTCAGGGTTTTGGCAGATGAACTACAGTTAGATTGTAGCTACTGTAAACTTCATATAGTTATAACAAAAGTGGTCTTCATCCCTGACGTCGGCCTCCTCATCTTCAGTGTTTGTGGTTAAAGCAGCTCTGAAAGCTAACACTAACCCACTTACTGCAGCTTGGACTGTGCTTCAGACCTTTGAATCCCAGGATGCATTTGCAGCTTTGGCCAATCATGTGGACCGATACATCAGTCCTGTCCTGGGATTAGCTGCCACCTGAGCAGACTGATGGTTTAATGGAAAACAAGCAGTCATTATAAAGCAGCTCCAGACTCTGTCCTGTCTGTGTCATTATCACTCCACAACAATGTTCAGATGAGACTAAACTCTTTTCACACTTTTCACCAAATCCCAACTCAGTCTGAAAGGAAAATTATAACTGATGAATGAAAATCATCATTTTCCACAGAGACAAAACTAAATGCATTAAAGCAGAGCGGCTCCTGAATGTTAATGAGGACAAGACGATGGTTAAAAAGGGCAGGAAAGCCCACGAGGACAGAGTGAATGACTCATGTCCTGCTTGTCTGTCCTCTGTCTCATCTCCCTCTGTGTTGATGCTACATGAACGTATGTATGAGACCGAAAGATGGATTTAACGCGTGGACGAGGCTGAAGAGTGGCCAGAGTCATCGGGGAAACGTGAGTCACTCTGCAGTAGTAGCAGCAGCAGCAGGAGGAGGAGGAGGAGAAGAAAGGGACACAATTAGAGGGAGGAAGAGAAAATGAACGACTGAATGAATAAAGAGAGCGAGCTAATCGGTGGCGTGAGAGAGGAGCAGATTAAAGGAAGAGGAGCAGGGATAAAAGGAGGAGGAAATGAATGACAGACAAAAAAACAAAAGCAGAATTAATTGCAGCTCGTTGCCTTTTTGTTTACAGGCGCTTGTGTTTAGATGTCGACTTCTGACCCGTCTCCACATGCACACACACACACACACACACACACATACACACACCTCCTGACTGAAGCTTCAGGAGTTTAGGAAACACTGATGGACCGGATAGACACGATGCTGCAGACACACACCAGCTGACGGAGACGCTCCATGTGCCAACTCACTTCGAGGTTCAGTCATCAAACAACACTGTGTGAAGCACAGTCATGTCCTCTGTAAAGACCTGCTGGAGCCTGGTACCGACTGCAGGACACTGATGGAGTCTGATGATGTCACAGCTCAGCAGAGTTTTAATTAGTCAGACTAATAGAATACCAGGTGAGGAGTTGTTGTTCAACTCAGGTGGAGCTGTGTGATGACCTCACTTTCATCGTTATAAATAAGAGTTGGATCGACTCGATAAAGGTGAAATTAAAAACATCATCTGTGATTGGCTGTTTTGTTCTTCACTTCCCTCCAGTTAATAAAAGATTTACTTACAACCTACCTACAAACCATCATGAATTAATGATGGACACTCAGTCCCAGAGGTCTGCTGCTTCCTGCAGCTCTGTCTGATTAAAACATGTAAACGTGTGTTAGTGGAGGTGGCTGCTGGGGTGGAGGTGTGGAGGTGAAAGACAGTCCTCTGTTTTCTAAAGGTGAATGAACCCTCCTGTTCTCATATAGGTCACTGAAGGGCTCCATGCCTGTTCTGGTTCACACAGTCAGACTGAAAAAATAACAGGTTCAGAACCCGAAAAGTCGGTTCTCAAGAGAACCAAGAAATAGTTGGATCTTTCCTGGGAACCGTGACATCATCAGTGGGCGTGTCATATTCTAGGCTGTGAAGACGAGCAGGAAGGAAGAGAAGGCAGTGACGGACAACCTGCAGAAAAAGAATCTGCAGCGATCTGATGAGGAAACTAAATGTTTGGTGGAGATCAAGAGAAATTCAAGAAAAGCTAGAAAGCAGCACAAGAAAAAACAAGTTGTATGAATTTACCTTCAGGCTTAATAAAGTAAAGTCACTCTTATCTATGAACATGGGGAAGAGATGGTCAAGGGTGGATTCACTCCAACGCCACACCACATACTTTAGAAACTTTAGAAACTGACGGAGGATCACAGAGAAGCAAAAACACAAACCTGACACTGTTGTGTTTACTTCCTCCTGAGTATACGCCCACTTTGGTTCCACCTAAACTGTTGTGAACGCTGCTGGTTCACCAGAAAGCACCAAGGTTCTGAGACTCCAGAATCAATACCAGGACCAGGACCAGGACTAGAACCAGAGCCAGAACCAGAACCAGAACCAGAACCAGAACCAGAACCAGAGCCGTGTGTGTCTGAAAGCACCCACTGAAACACAAGCTGAGACAGAGGGACAGAGCCAAAGGAGGAGAAGACAGACTGGTGTGTCTGGCTTAATGTAAATATGTCAAGGTGACAGATGGGACATGAGAGAGCCGATGCCCCCCTCGTCCTCCCTCCTCAAGCCCCCAGGTGGTGTGACAGGTTGAATGGATGGCAGAGCTCCTGCTCCATCCAGAGAGAGTTAGTCTGAAAACCTTCAGATAAACTCACAGCTGCTGCAGATGCTTTAATATACAATGCTTTATTGATACACAAGGAGTTTGTGGTGTAAGTTATTACCTCAGTGTCTTTCCAGACATATGAACCCTCCTGCACTCACACATCACAACACAACAACACACATCAACACACATCACTGCCCACAGATAAACGATCAATACACAAACTAACTGGGCTCCAACAGAAACAGGAGGAAACACAGATCCTTAATGATCCTGTCTTCAGCCATGCAGCGCCATGTTTAAGGGTGATGGATGAGACTGTGAGGGGTGTCTGGGGGGGGGGTAACCCCACAGTGTGAGTTGAAGGCCAGTGAGAAGAGGAGGGTCTTTAAAAGTGATTTAAAATGCTTCAGGGTTTCAGCTGCTCTAATGTGGACTGGAAGGGTGTTCCATAAATTTGGGGCCACGATTAAAAAGGCTCTGTCGCCCTTACTCTTCATTTTGGTTCTGGGGCAAACCAGCTTGACCTTAGTGCTCTGGCTGGAGTGTGAGGCTTAATGAGGTCAGATAAATAAGGTGGGGCTAGTACATTCAGGCTTTTAAAAGCAAACAGTAAAATTTTGAACTGGACCCTGAACCGGACAGGGAGCCAGTGTAGAGCGGCAAGTACCGGGGAAATGTAGTCACGCCGTTTTTTACTTGTTAGCAATCGTGATAGCAGAGTTTTGTGATCTACAGAGTCAAATGCAGCAGTTAGATCCAGGAGCACCAGAACAGCAGAGTTACCAGAGTCAACAGTTAAAAGCAAGTCATTAAAAACCCTCAGAAGGGCTGTTTCTGTGCTGTGGCGTGTTTTAAAACCAGATTGGAACTTTTTAGAAATGCCATGCAGGTCAAGATGTGACAGCAGCTGTTCAAATACAACCTTTTCTAAAACTTACAGAAAAAAGGTTTAGAAATGGGTCTATATTTCGACAGAAGTGATGGATCAAGGTTGCTCTTTTTGATAAGGGGCTGCACCACAGCATGTTTGAAGAGCAGCCGGGACACAGCCAGACATCAGACAGCAGTTCATCAGGTCGACAATACAAGGCCCCAGGTGCTAAAAGCATCCTTGAAGAAGCAGGGTGGTATGCTATCAAGGGGGCAGGAAGATGGCTGTAGCTGCTGGACCATTTTAGCTAAAAGAGAGAGTTCGCTCTCACAGAGTGCAGGTGAAGATATGATGGAAGTTCAGATTTAACTTTAAATCATGTTTCATGTGGAGGTGATGAGTGAGTAAACTGTATAAACCAACCTGCTCTGACCCCACATGGATTAGATCAGATTGGATTAGATTAGTCCATGTGGAGGTTTATTGATATGTCAGAGCCGTCACCATGGGAACAAGGATGTTTGTATAAATGAATTAATAACTCAATTAAACCAGACACGGTCTCCTCCCCTGTGGTGTGACATATTCATACTCTGTGTGGTAATATAATATAATATAATATAATGACTGTGAGCTGTGACATCACAGCCAGATTAATGCAGCACAGAGCTGTTGAGTTTTAACAAGTGTAACTGGATGGATCTGATGGTCAGGGCATTTACTTTCAGCCAGAAATATCTCCCCAAAGCTCCTGGTGGAGCAGGTCAGTCCCCCAGTGAACCTCTTAATCTCCCGGGACGGCCTCTTCTGGTGTGTGTGGTTAAATTTAGTCCATGAACAGAGGAGCTGCAGCTCCTGATGTTGCAGCTCCTGATGTTGCAGTCCAGGTTCAGGTCAGAGCGTGTTCAGATGTTTATTTCCATCGTCAGACACAAACATTCAACATCACGTCCTCCGACCTGAAACTACAGTTTGATCAGTTTCTAATATCTGCCACTGTAACAACCTGTGTCCTCAGGGGACAGATAACACACAAATATACAACACATCGATGCATTTAACTTTATCTTTATTGATACAGTAAACATGAAACATCCAAAAAGCAACATGAAATATAAGTTTAATATTCAGCGGTCTGGTTGTTAGCAGCTGTTTGCACAGATTGGCATCAGTCACTGATGTTGGTTTTATTTAATGTTGATTCAGAGGCTTAAGCCTCATCATCCTCCTCTGGTTTGGAGAGGATCCAAGACCAGCAGCAGCAGGCCAGGGTCTAATCTGCTGATACAGTGGATCAGGGTAATGAATAAGATCTGATCAGTCATCAGCTGTTGCTCGGCTGCATCCTGTCTGAACGTGATGCTGCTGAACGTGCTGAGACGATCTCAGGACCGGCTCTGACCGTGGATCTGATCTAATGGTGTGAGTCCAGAGTGGGTTTTCTGTTCCGTGTCACTCTGCTGCTGGTAGAAAACAAAGCATGTGGACATCACATTCATCCAGCCAGTCGTCTGGAGGACGTTTATCATGCAAGGTCAAAAGGTTTTAATTGTCTCTGTCTCTGTCCTGTAATCACCAGCCATCACTGTGGTCTCCTCACGGCAGCAAGAGACTCTGTCCAGAGTTCATGATGGTTCATGCTAACAGGCTAACAGTGATGATACCTGCATGCTAATGTTCACAAGTAAAGCCTTGACCTTTTTCATGCTGTTGTAAGGAAGTTAAAGTTTGTTGCTTCATCACACAGATTGTCTTGTTCTGTTGATTACACTGAAGTCAGTGTCAGTGGGAGCCACTAAACATCACTGATCAGATCCTCTGACAACAAGAAGAACTGGTCTGGGATCAGTGGTATCTATAGAGACAAGTATATCCCACACAACTTCAGTCACACCACCCAGTCCCAGCAGGAGAGAAGACAAACAACAGACAGATTCCCCCACAAGGATTAAAGTCCAAACACAAATCTCACCTTTCCAGGTGAAACCAAGCAGAAGAAGAAAGCAGAAGGTTCAAATGTCCCACAGCAGCAACAGCAACACGAGCAGCTCATGCAGTCAACAGAAGGTTCAGCTCACCTTAGTCCACAAAAACCCTCAGAGTGACCCCTCCCTTCAACAACAAGTCTTCGGCTTTTCCACCCGAGTAACTCCTCTTCCCCAAAGAAACGCATAGAGGATCTCTGGGCTAACAACACGCTAACAGGTGTGTGGCCTTACCCTGAAGCTAGATGCTCAGGTATTCTCTGGTCCAGGTGCTTCATGACCCGGGTGTAGTTCCAATGATCCGGGTGTAGTTCCAATGACCCGGGTGAAGTTCCAGTGATCCGGGTGTAGTTCCAGTGATCCGGGTGTAGTTCCAGTGACCCGGGTGAAGTTCCAGTTATCCGGGTGTAGTTCCAGTGATCCGGGTGTAGTTCCGGTAATCCGGGTGTAGGGTGTAGCGGCGGGTCCAGGTTTATAATCCACAGGAGGATGGTCGCAACCCCGGCGCGGTGCTGAGGAGACACTGACGCCGCTGCTTCTGCAGGTGAGTCGCCATCTTGGCTCTTACTGCACCATTTTTAAAAACAACGTGTGTATAATTGAAGGGACGTCATTGGCTGAGGCTGGAGGTGTGGCGGGGGCGGGATTTAGCAGCGGAAGGAACTGTAGACGAAAAACGTGATTGATTTATTATTTTCCTGGCTGATCACCACAAGAAGCTCCTCCTGCTCTGGTATCACTGACCCCAGGTCAGTTACCTGGCTGAGCTCCGTGGCGCCACATGAGTCTGATCTGAACTCTGACCCCTCACTGTCTGTGTCTGTGTGTGTGTGTGTGTGTGTGTGTGTGTGTGGGGGGGGGGGGGGGGTATTTCTCTTCTCCGCAGTCAGGAGCTGTGAACTCTGACCTCTGTCACCTTGCAGGTGAACCCTTGTTTCCAGTAGCCTCAGTGAGTCTGTGCTGTTTCAGTTGGTCTCCTGCTCTGTGTAGACTCGTGTTGTGTTGATATAGTGCAGCACTTTGTAATGGTGCTGTTTGTCAGCTCATACAGTGGAGTGACTTGTGTTTATCAGCTCATACACTGGAGTGACTTCTCTCACTGGAGCCTTTCATCAAATGAATTATAACTTGAACACTTGCTGCAGTGAGTCCATGTATGAGTCATCGGCTCCTTGTTTCCTGTTGTATTGGAGGCAGCGGCGGCCTGATGGGATGGAGCGCTTTGTAATCATTCACGATGCTAAATGAGGAGTGGGTTGGTGAGGTTACATATCTGGGCCAGAAAACACACATCAATTCATGGACGTAGCTCCACAAAGCCTCCTCCTCCTCCCCCTCCTCCTCCTCCTCCTCCCCCTCCTCCTCCTCCTCACAGCCTGACCTGTCAGAGGCCATGTGAGACTCAGGGTATTGGTTGGGTCTTAATTGGCCTGTCTGTTACTGTGGGCTTTCAGTTTGGTTTCATTGAGTCAGACTGAGTCCTCCTCGGCCCAGCCCGGTGGACTGCAGCCATCAGATCCCAGCAGGAACCCCCCGGGGAAATTAAAGCTCCGCTAAGATGTTCTCACACCGATTCTATCTCTGTCTTCTTCCAGTTGTCCTCTCCCAGTTTCCCAGTCGATCTCCCTCACTCTCCCTCTCTCTCTCTCTCTCTCAATTCCTTTTTCACAAACATGTTCACATGTGAAAGGAATGACATCTTACATAACTGTGTTTTCATTCCTTTAGTGACCTGAAAGGTCTCAGTGATGGATGCACTGGATTCTGCTCAGAGACACACTGGTTTTAATACCAGTTTGGAATCAGCTCCTCAGTAAACACACACACACACACACACACACACACACACTAGAGGACATACATGGAGACCATAGATATGAACCCAAACAGGACCAGAGGTCAGATGTTTGAAACCCTGTGGTCACAGCAGGTGTTAATGATAACTCACCAGTTTCTTTGTTCTATGAATATTGTTATGTTTTTCCAGCAGCAGAGATGGGTGGGGGGGGTGTGGGGGGGTTGGTGGGGGTGTTGTTATATAAGGAGAAAGAGAATGATGCAAATGTTTAATTACTGCCAGATCAATGAGTCCCAAGTCGGCAGTTCAATAGCAGCCAGATGTGTATCATGAGACGCCAGGCTGTGGGTCACACTCACCTCTCACTGATAACAGCTGGACTTACCTGTAGAAAGCTGCTCACACACACCACACATCTGTCTGACGGAGCTTCAGCGAACGTTCACAGGAGAACAGAGAACTCTAAATGTGCCAAGATCAGAGGCACATCCAGGGAGAATGCATTTGGCAGCCGAGTGCGTGTTATTGCAAATTTGAGCCCTGGTTTAATTTGATAAGGATTGTGAACGCATCCTGCAGGCAGTGGATCCACAGTAACGCTCTGCATCAGCTAATGGGAAACAAGATCTGCAAGAGGCCAGAACATTTACTTTCCACTGCCTTTTTGTCCAAGTATCTACAATTTGCATAAAGTTAAACATGCTCTCATTAGGAAACACGGCTCTCTCTGCTCATTCTCTCTCTCCACCACAGAGAGCTTCATCATGGCCCTTCATCACTTCCTGCTCTCCCTCCTCTCTGCTTCTCTCTTTTCCCCCCATTTCACATCTTTGTCTCACGTATTTATCAGTGGAGTTATTGAGTCTGAGCTCGTTCCTGCAGCTGCTTCTGTCCCTTCTCTCCTGGGGACAAAACTCAGTAATGAAAAGAACTCACACTGATTCATTCTCATTCATAGACTGGATCCAAACATCCAGTGGGATGTGTTTTACTTTTGTATGATCAGTTTTAGGAACATTTGGAAGGTTACTTCAAAATCAAACTGTGCCCATGTGAAAATGTGAATGAACTTTGCTTGTTAGTTCATGTGGTCAGTAGAGCTGGAGGCTGTTATGTAATGCAGCATGTAGTGCTTCATAAAACCTTAATGATACATAATGGAGAAGAGAAGTAAAGACTGTCTCCTCCGTGTGGTGAGTGAGCGCTCAGCTCTCACTGCTGTGTAATGATGGAGATGATGTGTACAGTCAGTTAGTCCAGTGAAGTGCCTTCACCCAAACACATGACACTACAACAACAACACAGGAACAGCTGAAAGATGCTGTGTCACTCTTTATGTCCTCCTGCTGACACCACATCACTGTCAGTCTCCGCTTCATCTCTTCACTCTCCATCCAAGCACCAGTGTGAGGAGCTCATTTCCACAGAGCGTTCAGGATATTTCCTCCCTGCTCTCCGGCTGCTGCCCGCTCACCCAGGCCTGATTAATATGCAGGAAACTGAATGGCTATTTGGCGTCGGCTCCGCCTGTATCATGGAGAACAGATGGAGGTCCAGAGAGTCCCAGTGGAACAATTCCCAAGGGCAAATTACTGTTCCATTCAACCCTATTTTAGGAATGTGAAGTGCATGTGATCAATTTGTCATGTGTCACCTTTGGCCACCTGGTGTATCACCTCTCTCATTATGCTGCTCAGCTCCTTGTAGGGGAGAAGGTGCTCAGGAGCTTCAAGTAGGTCAGAGGAAGCATGTGGTCGCTGTGGTTGGCTGGATTTACATATTTCCATTACACCGTCCTATATAAGAAAGTCACCTTATAGCCAGGGTACACACTGTCAGACTGAAGCGTGCTCTCGGTGTACAGGCTTGATACGAGCGGCAGCACGTCTTCAACCACACATCAGACCTGGATCAGCTGTCCTCTGTGAGATGAGCTTCATCAGTTCATTCAGCACATACGCATCAGTATGTGTTTGTGACATCACTGTGTTGTCACAGGGAACCATGATGCGCCAACAGGAGGTCCCTATGGTCTATATGATTGACACCTGAAAACAGGAGTCCCTGAATGTCTCATTTAGAAAGGTGCAGCTCCATGTGTCCAACAGGAGACCACAGCACCTGCTCTGAGGACAGTCCACTGTCTCTAATTAGGAAAGATGTGTGTGACACGTCTGTCACATGATGTCTGTGGAAATAACCACAGAGGAACTATTATGGGATGTAATTAGTATGTTCATAATTTGAAGAAAGAGTGTGTGAACAAATGTCTGTGCACTAATGAGGACAGACTGTGTTAACCTGCGCCACCACCAGCCTGTGTGTGTGTGTGTGTGTGTGTGTGTGTGGTGTATCCGACCTCCTGCAGGACGGTCCAGAGTCCAGACAGACGAGCAGCAGGAGAGGATCAGTGTGACAGTGTGAATGTGATTGTTGTGACTGATTGTGTGTGTGTGTGTGTGTGTGTGAGAGAGAGAGAGAGAGAGAGAGAGAGAGACTCCTCTCACTGAGAAGTTGTGATGTTGGTCTCAGTGACTTTGTGTTTGAAAAATGAGTAGATGAAGAATGAGAATAAAGTGGATGCGTCGCCTGGGTCTGATCACTGAACCAGAGTTTCCTCAGATTAAAGGAACTGTTTCATTATTGAGATGAGGCAGTGTGTGGTCAGAGCAGCAGAGACACAGAGACACAGAGACAGGCACAGAGAGACAGAGACAGAGACACAGAGACAGGCACAGAGACAGGCACAGAGAGACAGAGACACAGAGAGACAGAGACAGGCACAGAGAGACAGAGACACAGAGACAGGCACAGAGAGACAGAGACACAGAGACAGAGACACAGAGAGACAGAGACAGAGACACAGAGACAGAGACAGGCACAGAGACACAGAGACAGGCACAGAGACACAGAGACAGGCACAGAGAGACAGAGACACAGAGACAGGCACAGAGACACAGAGACACAGAGACGTGCTGCAGTGCAGAGCTGAAACATGTCTCAGACACGTTAAAGGATGATAATTGAAATAATCCAACAGCCACTGAAGTGAACTCTTACAGTCGTCTAGGATCCGTTCAGAGCTCCATCATCCCTGCAGCTTCTTCACCTTCACTTACCTCACGCTGAGACGAGCAGCGTCACAATCTAAAGACTAAAACCCTGTGATGTTGAGAGTGAGTCCAGTTAGTGACACGGTTCAGAGCAGTTAGTGGTGCTGTGCTGCTGCTTGTGTGGCTCCTGGAGGTAGATTGTGTATCTTGGAGGTGCAACCTTTGACCCCGTCTCATCCCTGAGGTGTAGCCAAGGTTAGATTCATTAGCTGAACAGGTAACAGGGATGATGAATGAGCTGCGTTTGCTCTGCTCCACATAGACAGAGACACATCAGTGCGTGCACACACACACACACACACACACACACACACACACACACACACTCAGTCAAGAAGATAAAGAGAACTTACAGTAAAAATTCATCCTGGAGCGAGAAATAAAATGGATTTGAAGTGAATGGATGTTTTGTCAGAGCTCTGTGTGTGGACACATGAACACAGATGATCTTTCTCTGTGCTTTTGTTTCTGACACAGTTCTGTGTTTTTTAGATATGTGTTGTTGTTGTTATGGTGATGAAGTGTTCACCTGCTCAGTCTTAAAGCTCCAATAAGAATCTAATACTTCATCAATGGTTCAATTTAAACTGCTGTCAAAAACAATATTGACCTGTGTGTGCGTGCGTGTGTGTGTGCATTTGAACCCAGTGAAGCATCCTGTATGTGAATGTACATATTGCATGTTGCCTCTGTATGGCTCATATAATCATGTATGTCACAGAGTGTACGGGCTGACTGCAGGCGAAACACAGAGCTCAGAGATTTATAGGCTGTCACTCTGATTTATGACTGCGTTTTAGTCTTTACTCTGTGTGTGTGTGTGTGTGTGTGTGTGTGTGTGTGTGTAAGAAACACTAATGTACTGTCACATGCTTCATGGAGCCCTTGAGATCTGTTATCACACACACACGCACACACACACACACACACACACACACACACACTGATTATCTTAAATCTTAATGGGATCGTTCAGTTTTTTGCAGTGGGTGTGTATGAGGTTCAGATGGCCACTAAGTATAATATCTTTCACTAAGTATAATTAAACATGACACATTGCTGCTGTTAAATAAAGATGAGAAAAAACATTTACATTGATGCAAAATGTGTAAATGAACATAAACAACAACAAAATCATTCAACAGCACAAATACAGATCAGGTCAAACAGGCAGCGGAGACACGTTCACTATGATGTCCATAAGGGGTTTCAGGTCACACTGTTTGAGACTCCATGACTCTGGCGCAGAGTAGGGATGTAACGATACGGAAAATCTGACATTTCGATTATAGTCACCAAATTATCACGGTTATCGATATAATCGCGATATTCTTAACGCAACACAGCTTATTCATCGAGAAACGTTCCTTCAGTGCAAGTTTAAATGAAAACTTAAACTGCCTTTAAAACTAAATGAAAACATCACAATAAAACATTAAACATACAATTTCTTGAGCTGAAGATGCAGACAGCCATTAATATGGACTGTTGTTCTTAGCTCATCATTAATAACCATTACACCATGCGTTCTTTGACGATCATATTAAATGAACATGTTTACATTATGTCACGGTGCCTTGCATTGTGTCCGCTCCGCTCAGTGGACCTGAACCGAGCGGGTGCTTGTGGTGTGGAGCTGTTAGTGTGTGAGAGCTCAGTTTTACAGTGGATGCAGCTTGAAATGGTCCCACACCTCTGACATGGTCTCGCTCTGCTTTTTTTCTGTCTTTCCTCGGCTTTGCTCCGTCTCTCCTCTGATCGCTCCACTGAATTCTGATGACGACACGAGTCAGTAATAAAGGTCAACATGTGAAACACAAGCAGAGTATGTGTTGTATAATGTGAACGAGCAACTTTCTTCCTGCATGCTCTGCAGAGGGGACAAGTGTCTTCAGCCGGCTGTCCCTCAGCGGTCTTGTCCAATCCAAAATATGTCCATATACTAAGGATTTTTCCTTTTTTCTTTCTGCCGTGCTTTTGATCTAGATTCCTATGTTACAAGCTGCATACGTGCTGCGCCTGCATGGGGAGGCTTGGGTGAGGCTGTTATTATACAGTTTGTCCCGATTATCCACCAAGATAATGAGATTCATTTACACGCAGACGGTAAATACTACCGCATAAAACTTTTACCGAGATTAACCGTAACTGCAGAGACATTGAACATACCGTCCCTCCAACAGAGACACTGAACACACCGTCCCTCCAAGGGCAGTCCCAGCAGAGGTCACCTGAAGAACCAGCCAATCACTGGAACCACATGAAAGTGGATCAAGGTTCCTGCACAGCATGATATATGATGTTGTTTCCAAGCAACCAGACAGAGGAGACAAGACGTCCTCACCGTGAGAGAGGAGAGAGTCAAGGAGTAAGACTGAAACATATTAGCCCCCCCCCCCCCCATGTTGTTAATGAACTTTTAGTTTTTCTCATTCACCACAGGACACAGAGACGTGCTGCTGCACATCATTTTCCAACTAAAACCCTCTGAAGTCACTGATGTAGATTCAAACTCTAACCAAACAGCAGATGTTTCCACATGTGACGAGATGGAGATGACCTGTGAGCTTCACTGTGAGCAGAATGAAGAATCGTGAGATGAGGAGGAGCCCCACTCACTCAGCATGCAGAGACGGAGGAGCTATGTGATCCTCACTGATTAAACACAGAGTTTATCTGAAGACATCAAAACATCAACTTTACTGTGCAGAGTAGAAATGATTATTTCCATGACAACACCATCTTAAAATAATCACCTGTCTCCTGCTGCAGCGTCTTAAAGTTCACTGCATACACAGTGTAAGGCAGTGTTGTTATGTATAAGATCTAGAAGCTGTTTTTCCCATTTACTCTACACTGTCACTGTCTGTACCTCATGCACATGGTGAATAGAGGGAGCACCAGGGTCTCCTGCACTGCAGCATCAGACTTGTCCTTCACTTGTGACTCACTTTAAAGTTCACACTTGAACTAAAACCAGAAAACACTGATATAAAAATTCAGCCCCGACACGAATGAAAAAGGTCATGTTCATGTTATTTTAGTGCTGATGAGATGGTCTGTCATCATTAACTGGAGCTGGAGGAACATGTGACATGAACGTACGTCTACGACTGTGACCTCAGGAGCTGAAGGACGTTCACACCTTGGAGGAAGGAGAAGGACCCAGATGTGTTAGAGGGTGTATGAATAACTCGAAGAAGAAAGGTCAGTAATGAATTTCCTCCTGAAAACAGAGTCACATGACAGATACACCTGAGCAGGAGCAGGTTCCTCCGCCGCTTCACTGTTACTGTACTGGAGCTGCTCCCAGATAAAAATGGCTCTCAGTGTGTCAGAGACGTCTGCAGAGGCCACAGCTCTACAACACACAGCACAGGATCTTCATCTGTTTCTGGTTCAGCCTCCATTCACAGTCACTGCTGAACTGTGGTGCAGATCAGCTGAGAACATTTTCCTGCTGCCAAACACTCATGGGTGGAAACGAGCTCCACGTCTGAGATGATGAAACGTGTGCAGCACCGATCCTCTCCTATCCACGCTTCTGCCCCGAGAGCAGTGAACACACACTCTCACCTCATTCTACATGTTTGTTTTCTCTGGCTGCGGACTGACCTGTGCTCTTCTTTCATATATCACTAAAGCCTGCAAGGCGCCCCCCCTACCCCCAACTGTGTGTGTGCGCTCCTCTGATGTCAGTGCTCTTCATTTTCAGCACAAATGTGTATCTATTAAAAGTGCACAATGAGGTGAGGTGGGACCCTTGTGTGTGTGGTTAATGTGCAGTAGGACAATATGAACCTGAACAGCATTAATTAATCCTATAATCTGTCTAAATGTTGGTGTGTGTCAGCAGGAAATTAGACGACACAGTCGACACACTCACTGCTGAGGAAGCCCTGAGGAGGAGGAAGAGGAGGAGGGATGAAGACCACAGAGTGAGAACAGCATTCATATGCAGTGACATCGTGCACCCAGCTCTCCTTCACATCACTGTCACTCTCCAGTTTAACACAGTCGCCTCAAAGTAAGTGGAGGAATCATCCAATAATCAATCTCCATATTGATTTGAAGTGTCTGTCAATCAAGAAATGTGCTTTTTTTTTATGCTTCTACAACCAGAAAAACAATCGCCTGGATCATTTAGTTGAAAATCACATTTTAGAGACACGTCCTAAAAAAGAGGGGGTTGGTCATTTGGTGAAGTTTCCCTCGGGGCAGCAGTTAAGTTGAGCATAAGGACAGGGCAAGATGAACTGTGTGTGTGTGTGATTTTTCTCCAGGGCCTTCCAGTGTGCAGGACCCAACAATCTGTCTGTGCAGTCTGCCTCTGCTGAATCACTCTCATGGTGAAAACGTCTCTTATTTTGTAAAATGGAGACGATTCACCACAGCATTGCTTCTTCCTTCTCTGATGTGTCTCAGTCACACGTTTGGACCTTCAGGACCATTTCCTCAACCCATCTTCTGAAATCTCTTTTTTCCTCCTCGTCCACTGATTGAATCATTTTTCCTCTCTGACCCTGTCTTGATTGCTTTTCAGTTCCAGCATGGGAACAAGATGCTGGTGTGTGTGTGTGTGTGTGTGTGTGGGGGGGGATCTTTCTGCAGAGAATATGGCTCTTCACAAAATATATGTCTCATTAGGTCAGATTAAGCAGGACGCATATGGATGTAGTGAAACAGGAGTGAGGAGGACACTTGGCTGTTCTCCATCAGAGCGTCAGGGGAGGGAGTGTGACAAATGTTATGTGTAAAACTCTTCCTGCCAACAGTTTCAGCACAGACCACTCAGAGAGAGGAGAGGAAATCAATGGCAGATGATGTACCGTGCATGATGTTGATGTTGCACAGTGTGACTCAGAGGATGGTTTCCTGTTTGAATCTGTTCAAGGAGACATTTTCTCCAGACCTCAGTGTCTTTACAACACACTGTACCACACTGCACTACTACACTACACTACACTACACTACACTACACTACACTACTCGTTATGGGAGAGCGATGAGATGGGCCGGAGCTAGCTGGTTAGCATGCTAATATTACTTGTGTAAAATATAAGTTCTAGGACACGTGGTGATGTTGAGTTGAGGCTGTGGCTGTGGCCCCCACTGTGACCCTGAAATAACCAGGTGTGACTAATGAATCACACTGATGCTTTGGGATCAGCAGTTTAGACAAAGAACAGCAGCATGTACAAAGTGCATGGATGTAATGTTAATGTGAGTTTGAAGAAATCCTCCATAAAACTGTAGGCTCCTCTGATCACTGCACAGCAGAGGGATTAAACAGCACGCTGTCAGTCACTCTTCCTCCATCTCCAGGTGCAGGTGCACTGATCAAACTGAAAAGTAAAACCTAACTTTGTTCCCACTCCTGCCTGAGTGTGCATGAAGCAGTGTAGTGAGACACTTTTATAAAGCAGACGTTTGTCAGACGTTCTGCTCTCCTGCTGGTACTGTAAGGCACAGGAGCAGGTCTGAGTGGATTACAGCAGCAGAGTCTCAGTGAAATACACATATTAATGCACAGAGGTCATAACTTCGTCTTCACTCTGAGATCAATGTGTGACCTCAGAGTCCTCTCCCCCTCTGCTGCTGCTGCTGCTGCTGCTGCTAACACAGCTTCAAGCTTCACGGAGGACCAACATCTACTGGATCCTCTGCTGTGGTTGTTCTGCTGCTGCTGCTCCAGGAAAACAAAGAGAGGGCTCTGGTCATCATGCTGCCTCATGTGTGCATGTGGAAATAATCACACATCATCTTGGTTGCATGAGTCTTCGTCTGGGTGGCGACTGCTGAGCCCACAGCTCTGAACAGCCCTGCAGCAAAGGGGAGCGCTGGCTGCACTGTGTCGCTTTCCATCAGCACCGAAACGATCATGGAGGACGCCTCTGACAACACGACACGGGAACAAGCTCCAACAGGAACTGAAATATAGTAATAATATATAATATGAAATATAACCCGAGCTCCATGTTTTGGAGGAAATGGCAAACATTTGATTGGCTGCTTCCAGTTTGTCTGTGTGACCTGAAAAGACCACAGGGAGCCAACAGAATCAGATGAGATCAGATGAACTGCACAGGTTTCAGACCTGTGTCTGGTGCTGCTGGTCTCAAACCCTCACTGAGAGAGCCTGCATCATTATAAACACATTCATCCAGAGCAACACACAGACAGACAGAGAGTGAGACAGACAGAGAGAGACAGAGACAGACAGAGAGAGAGAGTGAGACAGACAGAGAGAGACAGAGACACAGAGAAAGAGACAGAGAGAGAGAGAAAAAGACAGAGAGAGAAAGACAGAGACAGGGCGATAACAATGGAGTGTGCAGCCAATATCTGTGTCCCTGTCCTCCCCCTGTCTCTCTGTCTCTCTCGGTCTCTGTGCAAAGACTAATCAATGCTTGGCACTGACTGTGTGGAGTCACATCCTGAGTGGCTCCATAAGGAGACTCCAAGGTCAACATGCAGTGCACACAGCTACACCAGAGCTGCTCACACACACACACACACACACACACACACACTATAACAGCATCCCTGTGGCTGGCTGAAGTCAGGAGCCTGTGGTGTCCCTGCAGCAGAGGAGCTTCCTCTCTTCTTTCTTTTATTCTTTTCCTGACTGATGTGTGTTGACATTTTTTTGGTCCCTGAGAACACGACACACACGTCAGGTGGTTTTGTCAAGTGACAGAATGATTGTGGAGGAGGAGTATCAGTGTGTGATTTACCTGCAGCCACACAGGTGTTTGCATAAGGAGCCCAGCTGAGCTCCAGATAGGTCTGACCTCTGACCTCTGAGCTCCAGACAGGTGCGACCTCTGACCTCTGACACACAGATGTGTTGGTTTGATCTTTGAGTCCTGCCTCATTAGAAATGCATTCATATCATTTCTACCTGTTGTTACAAGGCTGACCCTGAAATGAGGTCAGAGACGTTGGATCACCTTCATCTGCAGATACTCACTGTGATACGTGTTTAATAAAGAACATGAGATACACAGAGTGAGCAGAAACTTTAAAAGTTGTTTTTCCAGATTTCCTCATGAAGTTTGAACCTCATACACAAACCTGTGGTCGGTGATGAGTGTGTTAATTCCCTGTTTATCTGGTCCAGACTGAACAAACACAGCTGCACCGGATCTTTGTCCATCACACTGTGCACTACTGCTCTCAGGGTTAGGGTCAGGGTTGATCTCCAATGATGACAGATGTTTTAAAGGATTAAGAGATAATCACATCACCCTGTAGGAATAACTAAACCTACTTCACTTCCATATTTCATTCAAACTTTTTATACTTTAAACTGGATCCCACAGGATTTTACAGGGATTCTTTCCTTTTTGGCAGAACAGAACAGGATTATAACCTCTGTGCCTGTAGACTACACAGGCTGTGTGTGTGTTTGGCTTTTATACTGAAAAGGATGGAGGTGGTGTGTTGAGTGTGAACATGAACTTAATGAGTGTGAACATCAGATTCATATTGAGAAGATGGTTTGTTCTATAAATCCACATTCAGCCTTATGCCCCTGTCTCTGTGGACGGACAGTTATTGCAGTTCATATTGAAACGTGAAATATATCTGTGACTGTAAGTGGTTATTGAAGCTGACCTCACGCCTCGCTCTCCTCTCACTGATCCTGTTGAACATGAGTCTGTCTCTGTTGTTGCAGCAGCATCACGACTCACGCTGTGTCAGCTTCACTGAGGGAAAACACATTCTTTATTTTCTCTTTTCTAAATGTTGTGGAGCTGAACTGAATACTGATCACACTGATACTGACATCATTAGTGAGGCAGTCAAATGATTCTGGTGCTGTTATATTTTCCATGCACGGCTGCAGCAGCCAATAGGGCCCTGGTGCAGGTGCAGTGATCACTGAGGTGTGGACTCATTTTAAACCCCTCAAAGACTGAAGACATTCAACAATGAAAGATGTTTGACTGATTTTGAGGGAAGCGAGAGCTCCTCCAGAACAAAAACAACTCTGGCACTCTGCATCTTTAATGATCTCTTGTATATACAGTCATTCTCTAAAGGATTTCTTATACAATTTAAATTTTAACAGAGACGCTGAGCATCACACACTCCAGAGGCTGAAAAACTCACACTCTGTGTCGGACTGACATGAATTTTACATGTGAAACTCCCTGTAGTAGCAGGAAACACTGAGGTGGCAGTTTGGCTTCAGGCCACACTGATGTGCTGGTGTCACTCGCTCTCTAAAAGGATCTATTTTAAGATCATCTTGTACGGTCATGCCCTCATACATGTGGAGGATAATTACAGTGTGAACCTCACTGTTACTGCTGTGAAGTCATTCTGCACTGGTCATAAAGATACTGGACAAATGACTTCTGACCTGCTGGGGGGGTCACTACAGGGTTAGGGTTCGTCCTCTGGGGCACCGTGAACACCTGCAGCACTGTTCATGGTCATCCATCCCACATTTATAGAGTCAGGACGTGATGTTGTAAATGAAGGATTCATCCACTCTGATCCATCGATCAGTGTGTACAGCAGCTTCACCTGAGGCAGGTTACCTGCACAGGTGGTTCCAGCCAGAGGAACGGTGTCACTGTGATGCTCAGATTTTACTGGATTCATGTAAAATATATAAAAAACACCTGTTTGATTTGACCAAAGGACAAGTGGCGTTACAGAGCTGGTGTTACAGAGCTGGCATTACAGAGCTGGTGTTACAGAGGTGGCGTTACAGAGGTGGCGTTACAGAGGTGGCGTTACAGAGCTGATGTTACTGAGCTGGTGTTACAGAGGTGGCGTTACAGAGCTGATGTTACAGAGGTGGCGTTACAGAGGTGGCGTTACAGAGCTGATGTTACAGAGGTGGCGTTACAGAGCTGGCGTCACAGAGCTGGCGTTACAGAGCTGGTGTTACAGAGCTGGTGTTACAGAGCTGATGTTACAGAGCTGGCGTCACAGAGCTGGTGTTACAGAGCTGATGTTACAGAGCTGGCGTCACAGAGCTGGTGTTACAGAGCTGGCGTTACAGAGGGGGTGTTACAGAGCTGATGTTACAGAGGTGGCATCACAGAGCTGGTGTTACAGAGCTGATGTTACAGAGGTGGCGTTACAGAGCTGGTGTTACAGAGCTGGTGTTACAGAGGTGGCGTTACAGAGCTGATGTTACAGAGGTGGCGTTACAGAGCTGGTGTTACAGAGCTGGTGTTACAGAGCTGATGTTACAGAGCTGGCGTCACAGAGCTGGTGTTACAGAGCTGGTGTTACAGAGCTGATGTTACAGAGCTGGCATCACAGAGCTGGTGTTACAGAGCTGATGTTACAGAGCTGGTGTTACAGAGCTGATGTTACAGAGGTGGCGTTACAGAGCTGATGTTACAGAGGTGGCGTTACAGAGCTGGTGTTACAGAGCTGGTGTTACAGAGCTGATGTTACAGAGCTGATGTTACAGAGGTGGCATTACAGAGCTGGTGTTACAGAGCTGATGTTACAGAGCTGATGTTACAGAGGTGGCGTTACAGAGCTGGTGTTACAGAGCTGATGTTACAGAGGAGAGAACATCTTCATGTTTGATCATTTTTTCTCAGTGTGAAACAGGAAGTGTTTATCACAGAACTCTCTGCTGTCACTCACCTCATGAAGGTTTCATGTTTTTCCCTTTAACAGTCTGACCCTTGGTCTGGGCCCGGTGCGCTCGACATTACAGCGCTCTACAAGTAACGCCTATCTGTCAATGTCTGACTGTCTGACTGACTGATTTACTGGCTGCTGCTCCAAACAAACATGGCTGCTCCTCAGCAGTAGTGTCAACACATGAGAGATTTATGACTCTGTCCACCTGGTAATTATAGAAAGGCACTCGTTTAGTGAGCGGAGGTGACATGACAGCTGCCACAACACTGACTGGTGGAGGGAGGGAAATTAACAGAGTGGAAAAGACTTAAAGGGAGTAAAGGACGGGTGAGAAGAAGGGATGGTGGGGGGTAGTGACAGAGTGAGAAGGAATCAGGGAAGACGGGTGTGAGATAGAGAGGAAGAGAGAGAGATGCTGATGATGAAGCACTGAGGAAGCCCCCCCCCACCCTGCATCAACAGATTGCCTCAATGCATCAAAATAATATGACACTGCTGATGACATAACTTTCTCCTTCACATCCACTCACTCACTCACTCACTCACTCACCTTTGACCCCGCTGGGCTCTGCTGCTGTGATCTGATCAGAGGTCAGTTCATGTTGTGTGTCAGAGTCTGTGTGAAGCTGTTGTTGAACAGAGGAAGAGCAGCAGAGGATGAATCGCTGTTGGTTCTGAAAGTCCAACACTGACACTCATTATAACAGCAGGACTTTATGATGATGGGAGCAGGTGTCAGGTTTAACGCTGTCACTGCTGATGTGTGGGTCAGTGGCAGCACACGACCCTGACGTGACCCTTCAGTTCCCACTGAGTCATGTGACTGTTGTTAATGAGTCATGTGACTGTTGTTCCTCAACAGCCTCATAAAAGAAAACATTTCATCCACTTCACTGTAAAATGAAATGACCACTTGGCCTAATTGTGTCATTACCTTATCTGGATCATGCTGTGCTCAGCTGCACACACATACACACACATACACACACATACACACACACACACACACACACACACACACACACACACACACACACTGTTGTGAAGCAGGATTGTGCAGCACTTGGTCTGTCCCATGGAAATATCTGATTTGCTTTGGAGAGTGATGGTGCAGTCTGTTATAAATAGTTCTCCCTAAAAGCTAAAAAACACTATCTGCTATTGATTAGCTGTCAGCACATGTTAAAGCTCAGTGTCGCTGGTCACACAGTCTGCCCTGCTGCTAAGCCCCACACACACACACACACACACACACACAGAAAGAGAAAGAGAGTCATGCAAAATGTATGCACAGGCTCTACCTCCTCTGTTTGCTCTGCTGCTCTGTAACACACACACACACACACATTTCACCTGACTTGAATGATTTGAGCATCATTTGAAGTTGTTGGTTTATTGAGGCTGCAGAGGTCACATGCCACATGTTGTCGACACACAACAGTCATTCATGAATTTTGATCAACTTCATCTATGTATTTAGTGTTTCCATAGCGAAAGTTCCCCATGAAAGTTTCCCACGACCTCCTCTGAGCAGAAATATGTTCCATCAACACATGAGTGGATTCCTGGAAAAAAGTTTGTTGCTGCTGCTGCTGGATCTGATACATCTTATATCATCAGTACATGTGTTGCACACAGATTCACCTCAACACCTCGTGTCTGTGTTTTACAGGAGGATGTCTGCTCTGCTGTGAAGATCTTTGTTCATTGTGACATGATGAATATAAAGACAGCTGTAAACTGGACGTTGTGCTTATTCAATGATATTTCATACATGTTCGGCTTGGTCCTGCTGAGTGTGTCAGTGCAGGTGAGGTGATGTATGTTCATGTGTATGAATGTGTGGACACTGAGTAGCATGTTGTTCACTCTAACAGAGTATAGTTTCACTGATGCACTGAAATAAACTGAAGCTTCTTTTATGGTGCAAATAAATATTGGACATGAAGCCACAGTTTGAATCTAGAATAACTGTCCCCACCAGAATAATGTACATTAACATAAAGTGTTTGTGTCCAAACTAATGCAGACTCTGTTTACTGTGATGACAGGGCAATCAGAGTGGCTGCAGACCCTCAGGCCCAGAATCACTTGTGGACATGGACATGCCTGCAGACAGGTGAGTAATTACAATAATGAAGTTTATCACACTGAAGAAAACAGCACCAAGCTCATCAAACACAGTGTGGGGGACAAAATCACACAGTGTAGAAACCATTATAAAAGAATTACACAATCAAAGCCAAGAGAATTAAATGTCCATAAAGGCAATAAAGAGGATCAGAGGGAGCTCCTTCAGAGAACCAAATGAAATGAGCTGCTGCTTGTGATGAGTTCAAAGACCCTCATCTGATCTCATCCACCTGCTGACTGAGATTAAAACCGCTAAATGTGATGGTTTGGACGGTCACAGTGTTTCTCTCCATGCGACAATGTTGATGTGTGATTCTGAGGTGACAGCTGCTCTCCCTGCAGAACCAGAACCAGAACCATGCACTGAGTGGACACCTTGTATGACTGGAGGTAAAGTTGTGTTTATGCTCTGCTCCATTTCACACCTGTTGTCTATGACTTTAAATCCCTCTGAGGTTCGACCCACATCTGATGCACCAAAGCAGCTCATTAAAGACAAACATACTCTGAAACATTACACAGCAGATTTTGTGGCTGTAGCTGGTCACACACTGAAAACTAAAGCACACGTTTCCAAAAGGGAAACTTTTCTTTTGTTGTTGAATGTGCAGAGGAGCGCAGGTGGTGAACAGACAGATCTATATCCCTGTGTCTAAATGTTCATTGCAGTGAATGTGTCCACGGGACACAGGTGGCTGCAGAGATGGGTGGTCAGAGGACGATCTGTCAGGAGAATCATGAGCACACACCATATTTTAAGCTGAAGGTCAAACACACACACACACAGCATTTGAAATTAGTGCTGGTGCAAAGAGTATTTGGAAATGTGCTTGATGTTTTTTCTTCCAGCACATTTACAGACAGCAGATGGTTGGTTTTTGTCTCACTCCGGGCTCAGGGCCGCGGTAATAAATGTGTACCTACACAGTGAATGCATCATCAGTGTAAATGGTTTGTTAGAGTTCATTTGAGTACATTTGTGTGTACAGTGTGTACACACCTCCGTGTGTGAGTCTGTGGGTACGTCCATGTACAGTGTGTACACACCTCCGTGTGTGAGTCTGTGGGTACGTCCATGTACAGTGTGTACACACCTCTGTGTGTGAGTCTGTGGGTACGTCCATGTACAGCAACCTGGACGTGGCCTTGTCCTCCTGCTCTCCTGATTTTATGAGCTCTCAGAGGAGAGACCAGGAGGACACCAAGTTTCTTCTTGCTGTATTTTGTTAATGACAGACCGGATCACAGTCACAGACCTCTGTGTCTGTTGACAGGTGATGTCATAACGCTGTCACGCATGCTGAGGCCGTGTGACATCACAGTGATGGGCCTCCAGGACCGAGGCTCTGTTCACTGTGACTGTCTCCATCTGTCACTGCAGCACACTCAGCTTCAGTCTGTGTTCACACTGACACACAACACACTGTACAGACACTGACACACCACACACACACACACACACACACACACACACACACAGGTGTTTCTTGTTACTGATTTTACGTATTAAGATGACGTCACTTTTTACAGTGACGTGAATAACTGTGGAGGTGGGTCTGATTGGGAAAAAAAAAAAAAAAAACTGTGGAGGTGGGTCCTGTGGCCTCGGCACCGCCCACTCGCTTCCGCACGGTTACCTTGCAGTTGCCACCAAACGAACGCGCGTGCGCTGCTCACCTGTAGCTCAGGTAGCACTCGTGTGTGTGTGTGTGTGTGTGTGTGTGTGTCCCTGAGCTGGAGTCTCCTGGTCTCCTGTCCAGCTCCAGGCTGTGGACCAATGTCTCCATGAGGACAAGACCCTGCGGACACACCGTGCAGCTCCGAGGCCACCGTGAGTAATGCTACACACTGCTACACACTGCTACACACGCTACTGCTGCTAACATGCTAACTGCTGCTGCTGCTGCTACTGCTGCTAACATGCTGGCTCATGTGTTTGGCTGTACTCAGTGCCTGGTGCTCTGCTGTCTCTGACTGTCTCTGCTGTCTCATGTCCCACACTGAGAGGACGCTGCTGCTGGGAACTGGTCACTGATCTGCACAAACTCTGAAAAGTGAATGTCTCTGTGGTTCTGTTTACTTCAGTCCATCAGGAGCTGCTGGGAGCTTCAGCTGCTCAGGTGCTGGATCTTCTTATCAGTGTGGTCTCTGCTGGTCTGTGTCCTGGTCTCTGCTGGTCTGTGTCCTGGTCTGTGTCCTGGTCTGTCCTGGTCTGTGTCCTGGTCTCTGCTGGTCTGTCCTGGTCTGTCCTGGTCTGTGCTGGTCTGTGTCCTGGGTCCCCTGGTCTGTCCTGGTCTGTGCTGATCTCTGCTGGTCTGTGTCCTGGTCTGTGCTGGTCTGTGTCCTGGTCTGTGCTGGTCTGTCCTGGTCTGTGTCCTGGTCTGTGCTGATCTCTGCTTGTCTGTGTCCTGGTCTGTGCTGGTCTGTGCTGGTCCTTGTCCTGGTCTGTGCTGGTCTGTGTCCTGGTCTGTGCTGGTCTCTGCTGGTCTTTGCTGGTCAGTGCTGGTCTGTGCCGGTCAGTGTCCTGGTCTGTGCTGGTGTGTGTCCTGGCCTGTGTCCTGGTGTCTGCTGGTCTGTGCTGGTCTGTGTCCTGGTCTGTGCTGGTCAGTGCTGGTCAGTGTCCTGGTCTCTGCTGGTCTGTGTCCTGGTCAGTGTCCTGGTCTGTGCTGGTCTGTTTCCTGGTCTGTGCTGGTCAGTGTCCTGGTCTCTGCTGGTCATTGCTGGTCAGTGTCCTGGTCTGTGCTGGTCTGTGTCCTGGTCAGTGTCCTGGTCTCTGCTGGTCTGTTTACTGGTCTCTGCTGGTCTGTTTCCTGGTCTGTCCTGGTCAGTGTCCTGGTCTGTGTCCTGGTGTCTGCTGGTTTCTGCTGGTCTGTGCTGGTCTGTGTCCTGGCCTGTGTCCTGGTGTCTGCTGGTCTCTGCTGGTCTGTGCTGGTCTGTGTCCTGGCCTGTGTCTTGGTGTCTGCTGGTCTCTGCTGGTCTCTGCTGGTCTGTGTCCTGGCCTGTGTCCTGGTGTCTGCTGGTCTCTGCTGGTCTGTGCTGGTCTGTGTCCTGGTCTGTGTCCTGGTCTGTGTCCTGGTCTCTGCTGGTCTGTTTCCTGGTCTGTGCTGGTCAGTGTCCTGGCCTGTGTCCTGGTGTCTGCTGGTCTCTGCTGGTCTGTGCTGGTCTGTGTCCTGGCCTGTGTCCTGGTGTCTGCTGGTCTGTTTCCTGGTCTGTGCTGGTCTGTGTCCTGGCCTGTGTCCTGGTGTCTGCTGGTCTCTGCTGGTCTGTGCTGGTCTGTGTCCTGGCCTGTGTCCTGGTGTCTGCTGGTCTCTGCTGGTCCATGTCCAGGTCTGTGCTGGGTGAGGGTGTTGGACATTGCAGCGGTCTGTGGTTTGACTCTGACAGACCTGTGTGAGTCTCTGAGCTGTGGAGACACTCAGTGAAAATACAGAGAGACAACTGAGATGAGAACAGAAGCTCCGTTTGATGATCAGACTGTGTATTGATCGTTGATTTAGGCCTCATCGGTCGTTTTGAACAGACTGTCACCTCTGGTTTTTTGGTTGCGTCAGTAAATGTGATTGCATTTTTTTTAAAGTCAGTTATAAAAGTAGTTTTTTCCATCTTGGTCTTTGATGATGTCCAGCTCCATGTTCTCTGTCTCTTCTCAGTGACTTCATGTGTGAACGTCGACCTGAACTCCTGACTCTGATGAAGTGATGCGGCTGCAGTCGGTTCAGCTGTCGTTGTTCAGGTGTTTATAAAGCACCTGTACTGGCTCGTGATCCTGCGCTGACATCATGCAGACTTCAGTGTGTGTGTTGTATTTGGTCACTGTGAGTGTGAAGCTGATGTCAGGTCACACACTGACCATCAGCTCAACTGTCTCCTCAGCCACATCCCAGCATGCCGTGCAGCTGTGTCATTATGACGAGCTGAGTTGTCTATCATTTAATATCATCATCCATGTTGGACAGATGATGGGTGTGGTGTCCCCGGGCTGTGGACAGTAATCTGCTGCACATCTGAACATCTGGCTGCAGCAGGACAAATGAGCCCTCGCTGAGGTTAAAGCCCAGAGGCAGGACAATGATGGACTCAGTTAATGTGTCTTAGAAGAAGACCCAGATGTGTCCTCAGAGTGTCTCCACTGAGAATGTCCTCTGAGTGTCTCCTCTGAGAATGTCCTCTGAGAGTGTCTCCTCTGAGAGTGTCCTCTGTCTCCCAGGTAGACACAGGAATGTCAGTTAGTTTCTTTCAAAGTGAGACAAAGCTTGTAAGAGATAAAGAGCTGGTAGTTTTCAGCTGGTGTTAGATAATCTGTAGTGAAGGAGACACCTCATGTTTTAATCTGATGTCTCCTGTCTCCATCACTGACTGTGTGTCTGACATCATCAGCTTCTACAAACACAAACACTTGAGAGGAGACGAGCTGCACTGGAGCATGATGGGAAACAAACTCAGGCTTGTTGCCTGCAGCAGGTTGTGAGATGTTCCTGAGTGAAGTTGTGTGTGTGTGTGTGTGTGTGTGAGTATTGTCACACAACCATCAGACACGCAGCTTGTTGCCTAAATGGGTCATAACTACATCACTGCATGAGTCATAACACACACACACACACACACACACACACGCTCATATATAATGTACATGAATGCATCACCAATAACTCAGAAAGGAAACAAGCTTATAATGGATTCGTTTAACGAGCAGATCCAAACATCTGGCCACATCAGCCCACCCAGTGTATGAACATGTGTTAGTGACTTTTGTTTAATATCTCTCTGCAGCACAGTGTGTGACAGGCAGCCCCCCCCCCCAACTTTGAACGTGTTGTGTCTTTATGAATGAGTCCAAGCTGCCAGCTGGTCACTACAGTTGAGTGTTCACGACTGGATTTACTGAGCTGTCACATCAACACAGCACACATTGGTCACAATCATGTGGACACTACAGGTCTCCTGGACTGTGGGTTCACTACAGGACACCTGGACTACAGGTCTCCTGGACTGTGGGTTCACTACAGGACACCTGGACTACAGGTCTCCTGGACTGTGGGTTCACTACAGGACTGTGGGTTCACTACAGGACTGTGGGTTCACTACAGGACACCTGGACTACAGGTCTCCTGGACTGTGGGTTCACTACAGGACTGTGGGTTCCCTACAGGACTGTGGGTTCACTACAGGACTGTGGGTTCACTACAGGACACCTGGACTACAGGTCTCCTGGACTGTGGGTTCACTACAGGACTGTGGGTTCACTACAGGACTGTGGGTTCACTACAGGACTGTGGGTTCACTACAGGACACCTGGACTACAGGTCCAGGTACAGTATGTAGCACAGGTGTGTTGTAGCTCTGACTGTATTCAGTAACACAACATCTTCTTCCTCTCCTTCTTCTTCTTCTTCTTCTTCTTCTTCTTCTTTCTTCCTCTCCTTCTCCTTCTTCTTCTCCTTCTTCTTCTTCTTCCTCTCCTTCTCCTTCTTCCTCTCCTTCTCCTTCTCCTTCTTCTTCTTCTTCTTTTTCTTCTTCTTCTTCTTCTTCTTCCTCTCCTTCTTCTTCTTCCTCCTCTGAACGTTCAGCCCGTGATGCTGGAACGTATAATTGCCATGACTGATGGGATGTGGGTGGGAAATTGATCTGGGGAGCCGGTGTGATCCCATTATTCTGCTCCACTTCTGTCTGTCCCCTCACCATCTGACTCTATTTTTGTATCTTCTCCATCTCTGCAGCTCTCTGGGCCTCGCTCCCCATTGTCTCTCTCTCTCTCTCTTCCTGTTCTCTTCATAAATCTCACGATGTTGTTGGCTGAGCCGCAGCCATTAAGGGAAATATCAACATTTACATTCAGGCCTTGTTAAAGCTGCAGAGACTTGTTCTGTGCGATGATGAGACGGACTCTCTGAAGGATCATCACTCAGCTTCTTCATTAACTGAACCAACGTATTCAAACAGTAAAGCTTCACCAAAAGGCTCTAACATGTTGATGAACAGAAAAATACTGCATCATCAAAACAAATGAGGTACATGAAGGAACATGAGGGTTGGAACAGATGAATCACCTGATAGGAATATTCACAGTGAGACTTTGTTTCCATGGTGATTTCACTGTGTCCTACTCAGTGTGAAGAGTGTTACAGGTTATTTTCCAAGTCAATGAATTAAGAGGTCAGAGGTCACCATGACATCACTCAGTATTTTTTATTCATCTGATAAAGTAACAGAGAAAACGTGCTGAAACGAGCCGTTGAATTAAACTGTATTAGAACTGATCTTTTGACCTTCATGTCCATGTAGAGCTGCAGGTTTTAATGACCAGTCACTGTTTAACTGTTGTCCAGCTACAACAGCAGATGTAGTGGAGTTTGTAGAAACATAATGAATCACTGTCAGTGTCACCCAGTGAAGACGGATGGAGTCTGTGTCAGATCATTGATCCACCTCGAACTACCAATAATCCATAGGAGTCAGTGGCACAGGCTTAATAAGCATCCACACAGCCAAAGGTACTGGGGAGGAGTGTGTGTGTGTGCGCACGTGTGTGTGTGTGAGACCCAGAGTATGTATTTATATGGATGTGAATCCTCATCACTCTGTAACATGACCTTTGTCATTTGTGTCATAATGACTGTTGAAATGTTTTGTGACATCACACTGTTACTGTGTTAATACTGTTATTATTTCCCATCTGTTTTTCTGCTCAGCATCTTCGTCACAGTTTGACATGAAGTGTCAAAGATGCTGTCGTGGAGTCTCAGCAAACCACTGCATGTTAAATGTAATGTCACCGCCTCAGGTTGTTCTTATGTATATGTATGAATATGTTTCCTTAACCCTTGGTCCACTGTGGCTGCTCTCTTACTGTCCAGTAACTTCTGTATGGGTCACATGATTCAGTAACTTTATGTCACAGACTGTGAGCAGAAGAATCTGAGCTTCCACAGTAAAGCTCACACAGTGTGACACCATCTGGAACAGGCCTGACAGATGTGCACAATTTAAACTGCTGGCTAGAGCTGAGGTGTTAAGGTGGAATGACAGGTTGTCACAGTGAGCTGGAGACTCAGGGCTCATAGAGGTTGGACCAAAAAAAAGACAAAAGAATGAAGAAAAAACCAAGAAAATCATAGATTCTTAAAACCAGAAGCTCGTGGATGAGCTGCTTCACTTTCTCTGCATATATATATATATATATGTAGGCTGGTGTATGTAGGCTGGTGTATGTAGGCTGGTGTATGTAGGCTGGTGTATAGTACTGTAGAAACACAGTGAACATATAGAACAGTTTCTTTTTTTCCAGTGCGTCAGAGGCTTGAAAAAAAAAAGTGTCTCTGACTTTAAAAATAACTCCGTCACTCAGCATCAGCTTCAACCCAGCAACCTAGCGACCTTAAAGTAATCTGTACATTATGAACGAGCCTCTGGGGAGAGAGAGAGCAGGGAAACTAAATTCTGCATGGTGCGGGAAGACGAGCGGTGTGTTCATTGGACAGAGGAAAAAACAACAGTGTGAGCTCCTGCACGCTCACTGTGCAGGAACAACACTGAGGAGGGTCACTGAAAACTTCACCTGTCACTGAAATAACTGATTAACTCTGTGGACCTGAACGCCTCACTGCAGACAACTGCCCCTGTATTATAATGTGAATAATGACAGTTTGGAAACAACATGACCGTATCACTGACACTGACACTGACACTGTACAGACACTGACACTGACCTGACACTGACACTGACACTGACACTGTACAGACACTGTACAGACACTGACACTGACACTGACACTGACCTGACACTGACCTGACACTGACCTGACACTGTACAGACACAGACACAGACACTGACCTGACACTGACACTGTACAGACACTGTACAGACACTGACACTGACACTGACACAGACACTGACCTGACACAGACACTGACCTGACACTGACACTGTACAGACACTGACACTGACACTGACCTGACACTGTACAGACACTGACACTGACCTGACACTGTACAGACACTGACACTGACCTGACACAGACACTGACCTGACACTGACACTGTACAGACACTGACACTGACCTGACACAGACACTGACACTGACACTGACACTGACCTGACACAGACACTGACACTGACACTGACACTGACACTGACCTGACACTGACACAGACACTGACACTGACACTGACACTGTACAGACACTGACACTTACACTGACACTGTACAGACACAGACACTGACCTGACACTGACATTACTGACTGTATCACAGGGCACAGACACAGAGCTGAAGGAGGACCCAGGAGCCACAGACAGGATCATGTTTTGTCTCAGTCTGTTGGGATGCGTGTGACTGACAGGTGTGTGACAGGTCAGTACCAGCAGCTCTGATACGTTCAGGTGACACTTTAATTGTTGGTACTGGGATGTTTGGGAGTCGGTGGCAGCAGCCGCCTCTCTGGGTCTGTGCTGCTGCTGGATTTACAGTTTTCATCTGAGTCAGTGAATATTCACATTTAAATCAGAGGCTTCTGCCACGTTGTGTTGGTTCCGGTTCTGCTGTCGTCAGCAGGATTGTACCACACGCTGCCAAACTTATTGTCAGTCCAGTGATGTGTGAAACTGTCTGTTGGAGGAAGAGACACGGGCCAAGACAGAAGCCATTTTCTGATCACTTCTGTTAACAGTGTGAGATGAGGAGGTTTTTCTCCTGGCAGAGAGACGAGCGCTGCTGAAAGGAGGCGTTCAAGCTCAGACATGTGTTCATTAAGGTTTGTCAACACAGGTTCACTGCGCAAGGCTTTTTATGACAAGCACAACAAGCGTAGACTTCTTTCAGTTGCTCATGTGCTCTCACAAAAACCCTGACAGATCGCGGTGGAGAGAGGAAGCAAACGCTCACCTTCTGTCCTGGTGGAGGAAAGTTGTTAAAGTTGGCAGCTCCTCAGTCTGGGCTGTTTACCAGAGAGAGAGAGAGCAGCTTCAGTCAAGGTCAGGATTTAAATCTCAGCAAGAGAGCAGAGGAATAAAACTGCAGGAAAGTCACTGAAGGTGGACACAGCAGTGGGAAACTCCACCGGTGAGTCTGGATCAGTGAGACTGGATCAGTGAGTCTGGATCAGTGAGACTGGATCAGTGAGTCTGGATCAGTGAGTCTGGATCAGTGAGACTGGATCAGTGAATCTGGATCAGTGAGACTGGATCAGTGAGTCTGGATCAGTGAGTCTGGATCAGTGAGACTGGATCAGTGAGTCTGGATCAGTGAGTCTGGATCAGTGTCCTCGTGTCCTGTTTTAGATCCTTCATCTGTCCTTGGAGCTGATCGACCTTCATCAGTCAATGATTCTCTGAACACACTGATCACACACATGTTGGATCCAAAGTCTTTGTGTGTGGTTTATTACATCACACTGAGATTATGTATCATCACATTTACATCAGGATCATGTCATGTGTCCTGTTTTCCATGGAACCGTTTATATGAAGAGTGATTCAGTGAGGAAGAGGGTCAGTGTTTTATTTATATATCTGAGGGTGGATGGTGGTGTGTGTGTGTGTGTGTGTGTGCACAGAGGGGGGGTGGGGTGGGGGCAGGTGCAGTGTTGTCTCTTGTTCTATTCCTAATCTGCAGCATGTGCAGATGCTATAAACTGTAAATGACCCAGTTTGTTCACAGGTGTAGATTTTCACCAGCGAATCATTTCTGCCTTTTACAGTGAAACATGAACTGATAGAAACTGATGTGAGGCAGTGTTGAAGAGAACATGGTTTCACTCTCTCTGGCTCTGTGATCTCATTAACGAGGTGCCATGGTGTGTGGTTTAATGACTAACAAACAAAGCCCTGCTCTGGTTTAAAACACTGAAGCTCAGCAGATTCACATGAGTGTTTTTATGCTGACTCACTGAATCCACAGAGTCTGACTCAGCAGATTTAAAAGGCCAGTGGACTGAGCTGTGACTTCTCTCACTGATGGTGGAGACCGTGTTAACAAGGGAAGATCACCATGGTAATGGCTGCTGTACGAGCGACCACCTCCTCCTTCTTCTCCTCTTTCTCCAGCTCCCCCCTCTGCCCCCCCACCCTTCTCCTCTTCCCCCTCCACCTCCTTGTCTCCTCCCCTTCACTTAATGAGTGACTTGCCCTTCAGCCTCCATCAGCAGCTTCATTAGATAAGTGATGGTTCTCTGTTAGGGTAATGTCGTTACACCTGGGCTCACAGCTCACCGTGTTTGTTTAGCTGTCGCTGGGTTATAACACTCCAGGTGTCACTCCAGGTGTCACTCCGTCCTCTTGGTCGGCGCAGTGTGAAATGATGTATAGGTCTGTTATTCACTCATCACATTTAGTTCTTCTCTGACCCTAAAGTCAGGGACATTAACACAGCCTGTGTGTGTGTGTGTGTGTGTGTGTGTCTCCTGTTTCCTGTGTCCGTCCTGTCTCACCACATCGTGTGTGTCTACCTGTTTGCTGATCAGAGGTCTCAGGTGTTCAGAGGAACCACAGGGGTAAATGAAAGTCCTTCATCAGGTCTCCTTCTACAGTTACTCCCACCAAGCTTCTCCAGACCCAGAGTGTGAAGCTGTGAGGTCTCAGATCTCTGTACATCACACACACTCATCAGCTGCTTTGTGATCTCACACTCTGTCTGTCTGTCTCTGTCTCTGTCTCTCCTGTCAGTGCTGCACAGTCTGTTGGTTTACCCACCTTGTTCAGGCTCTGTCTGCAGTGTGTCCCACAGCTGGCTCAGGCTTTTCCAGTTGTTTTTGCTTCGTGCAGCTCAGTCTTTCTGCTCACTGCCTGTGCACTTGTTAGAAAACAGCAGTGTTGAAGAGTAATAGTGTCAATTACTGAGAAATAGTGAGTGTATATGTGGAGGCTGACTCTGCTCTCAGGCAGAGTGGGATGAACATGGACCGGAGCTCCCCAGGGTAAGAAAATATCTGCCAGCCAAAACAGAGGAAGGAGGAGGAGGAGGAGGGGGAGGAGGGGAAGTCTGACACTGAGCTGCTCACTCCTCAGTGTTGAGCTCAGTGTCCTCGGTGCAGCAGCTGCAGGTCTGTCTTGTTACCTGTGTGTTGTTCCACCTGCAGCTACGAGCTGCTAAACATCCTCATTTGCACTTGTTACCTCTGACTCTGGATCTGTGAGTAAACCTGCTGCTGCTGCATGAAGCTGCTGACACTGAGACACTGAGGACAGAGACAGTTTGACCTTCAGTGAATGCTCAGCCTGCTTCATGTTCTACACTCTTCATCTGCACAGTTTCAGCAGCATCGCTGGAAACGAGAAGTCACAGCTTTAAAAGAACATAACCAATGAACTTTTAAAACGATGTGGAGCCGGAGCGAGCAGCCAAAGCATTAAGTGGAAACACTTTAAGTTTCATGACGAAAAGGAAAAGTGTTGCATTCACAAGAGAGAATATTTCACCATCCAGTTTTGTTAAAGCAGAAGGAGTGAGGATGAGCTGTGATACAGGCCCATCTACTCAGAGGAAGAACTCAGCCTGATGAATTATTGCTGTAACATCATGAGCGTGGACCCAGCTGAGCTCTGGAGCTGCAGCAGTGAAACCACGGTGTGATTTACCACCTGGTGATGTTGTCTGTGCTTCGGTGGAGCTGCAGCTCAGACACTGTTCTGTCAGAACCATGACACGAGTCGTGAACCCTCAGTTCAGACGACGCTGATGTTGTGATGAGAAAATCAACTTGTTCTTTTTAAAATGACTTTAATCCAGTCTTTGGTCAGAAAGTCCATCTGTGGGAGGAGACGTTAACTCACCGTCTATGTTTTTAATCTCTCTGCAGATTGTTATGGTGTCTAACCCAATTTAATGGAGGGAGATGAGAATTCCATACATTCACTTTGTGTCACTGAAGGCAACATCCTGGTGATGTACAGAGGCTTTAAAAAACACTGTCATTATCTTTAAGTATTGATGCTCCATGTTCCACGTGTTCAGGAGTTTTTCTGCTCTGTTAAACATCTGTAATGTAAGTGTGTTTTATAAAACACTTGGCCTGAAGTCACACGTTTGTCAAGTTGTGGAATGTGGAGCTTTTGATCCCATTATGTTTCACACTGAACATGAGATCTAAAGTTTTATGTTTGAACCTTTCTGACCTTCTTCTGTCCTGGAGTCACACCTGTGCATCAGGTGTGTATTGTCGGTCTACCTTAAAAACAACCAGGCCTGTAATGAGCACGTTTTAATTAGTAAATGCATAACATATGAATGAAACTGTGATTATTACAGCCAGCTCCACAGCTACCTCATGTAATAATCATGTAATTAACCAGCTCATGTAATAACTTAATTTAAATGAAGTCATGGTGAAGGTTTTCCTGAGATCATGTGACCTGATGTGGAGGCTGCCTGCAGGACGTGGCCATCGAGGAATCAGTGTGTGTCGGTTCACAGGGACAGATTGAGATTACATGTTTACCTTCCAGCATAATGTGCCACATTCATGTAACACGTTTTCATCAGCTGCTGCTATTTTTAGTCTTAATCCATCAGCTCCGGCTGAGGAGCTGCAGAAAATGTTCTAACTTGTGTAAAAATATGTGAATGTGTCTCAGCTGAAGGTCGACGGCAGCAGAGTGTGTCCTGCTGTAAACTGACAGAGACCGAGCCACAGATACAGGATGTCCTCTGACCCAGGCTTCATTATGACCTCACCGACGGAGAGGTGCAGCAACACGACGTCTCTTCTCTAAAGACGTGCACACGATCCAGTCAGTCAATGTGAAATGAAAGTTAAATACAATTATTGTAATGTGAGTCCTATAACACAGGAAGTGTGTGTGTGTGTGTGTGTGTGTGGTGTGTGTGTGTGTGGTTTCAAAACTGATGAAGATGAAGATGATGAAGAAGCAGATGTTTTCTCAGTTCATGTGTTTTCATGTGTTTTCGTAGTTTGCAGTTTTATAATGTTCGTGATGTTTGAGTTCATGAGTTGAATCAGTGCTGACTGTATCATGTGGTTCTTTTACTTTGAAAGGATTGAAAAGAAGGTGAATAGTTCAGTCTGTGAGATGAATGTTAATGAGTCCCAGCAGGTCCCCTGCTGGTCAACGAAGGGTTAATATGTTTTCACATTGGTTGAAATATTGATAAGGAAATGATGTGATTGGTGCGGTTTGATTCGATATTGACGTCTCAGTTAATTAGAGGTCACAGAGTTCACATGCGTCATATTTGTTGGTGTGTTACAGCACCATGTGTGGACTGATCTCTTACATTTGACCTGATGAATAGACCCCCCCCCCCCAGACTGGGAAAAAGTGAAAGTGAATAGGAAATCAAAGCATCAGCCATTGCAATATTTTGTTTGAAGAAGGAGAGCAATTAGAGTTAATTGTGTGAGGACAGCATGTGAATAATAGAGGAGCGTGTGTGTGTGTGTGTGTGTGTGTGTGTGTGAGTGTGTCTGTCTGTCTGCACACTTTCCTGCTGCTCTTCACCAAACACTGATGTACAGCTGACTCAGTCCACACACACTCGTCTGTTCCACACACACTGCTGTTGTTGCTATTGAGCTGCTGCAGGAATAACTAGCTTAGCTGTGTTTTTCTAGCTTCGCCTGTTAACTGGACCTGTGCCTGTTCACACACCTGTGGACACAGTGTAGAAAACAGTGAACATTACATTGTTATTACTGCAGATGAGACATCTGCACTGTAGGTTGTGAGTGTAAGTGCTCAGTGTGAAGTCTAAATGTGTGAATGCAACAGGCTGAGGAACTTCACAGCCGTCGGCTCGTTCTTCACAGTCTCATTCATATTCTGCTAAAACTGATATTATAATTGAAATATCTCCCTCTGAAGTGATATTGAAGCAAATCAAGTCAGACTGTAATTGAACTGGGACTTGGTGGATTGGATTTAAATTGATTCAGGAAATACCAAAAACCCAGTCAATGAGCTCTAATAGAAATCATAAAGTTTCTGTGAGTGAGCTTTTCATCTGAACTGACGGAACTCCACCACACATCAGTTTTATATTCCATGTACTTTCAACCAAAGAAGTGAAAACATCTCAGTTGAATCAACAGAGACAAACTGTCTCCAGTGCAGATCCGATCAGAGGAGACTCATCCTGTCCTCATCAATCAATACGTCTATGTAACGTGTAAAAGCTTCATCACACTGATGAATGTTGTGTCACACAGCGGTGAAGATGGAGCTTTAAAGCCCCGGTGTGTGTGTGAGAATTACTCCCATCTAGTGGTGCGCAGTAGAATGCAAACAACCGAACCGTACTCTCTGGCACCCCCTCCGTTTAACGCGTTATTACCACTACGGAAGCTGTGAAGAGTCAAGAATGTGCCAATATGTCAACTTCCTGCACAACTTCGAGTGTTTCCATCAAGTGATGAGGTGCAGAACGATACATTTTCTGTTTCGTGATTAATGCAGATAAGTTATAAGCCTGTCCTCCATAATTAACATGTGTTTGGTACCATGCTGCTGCTAGTTCTAAACAAACAGTGTAACAAAATAACAGAGTGAAACCGTTTTTCTGGGCCTGTAGACTCAGAGATCATGTGATGATGTGAGAGGGAGAGCTCAGCAGGGGCAGTGGGACTGTCGGGACGCAACAGGACGTAAACGGGAGGAGACAGTAGTTGCTGGACTACACTGCCCTACTTCTGACATTACGCCAAATAAACCTGTCTAGCACATATCATAGTGTCGTGCTTCTGTTTGCAGCGGGACAATTAATCATAAGAGAAGAAGAATGTGGAATAAAGTAGGACTGCACAATATCAGCAAAATGTCCCATGTGTGATGACACTGTTTGATATTGCGATGACGATATGACCAGCGATGAATAAGCAGTCCATCGATGCTGTGTGGACTCGTTTCAGGCGCGGTGTTACTGTGGTTACTGTGGTTACTACGGTAACTACAGTAACCACAGTAACCACAGTAACCATAATGGCCACAGTACCACAGTAACTACGGTAACCACAGTAACCATATTGGCCACAGTACCACAGTAACTACGGTAACCACAGTAACCATAATGGCCACAGTTACCACAGTAACACAAACTGCTGCTGAAAGCTTGGCTCCAGCTGATGGAGAGGAGCAGAGTTAGGTAGGAGCATGAAGTGACATGGTTGTTCTCTCTCCTGCAGCTTTTGCATGAATGTGGACTTTAGCATTAGCGGTGATGCTAGCAACCAAAGAATGCCACCTGGAGGTCTGGAAGGTGAACAACCCCCCCATGGTGCACCACTTCTACAGAGACAGTGCTGAATCTGCACCGAGGCCTGTTGAGTGACTCCATCTCTGTGTCCAGCTCATAAAGCTGAATCCTGTTCAGACCCTCTCCACCTCCTTCACACCTCCTGTCCTGCCACCTCCCATCAGCCTCCACTGGTCAGATGCCCATATGAAAGACACACACACCTGTCACAGTCACCTCTCAGCTGGGTGGGTGTTTACTGAGCCTGTTTCCTTTCAGGCTGATTAATAACTGACCGGCTGCTTACATAAATGCATCGCTGCCTGGCTGCATCAACGCCTGCAGGCTGAATGTCTCTCCCTCTGTTGTCCTCTCCGTCCCTCTTCGTGTCTCTCTCTCACTTGCTCCCTCCCCGGCCCAAACCAAACAGCAGCTGCACCAGAGGTAGGAGTGTCACAAAGTGCCACAACTGTGTTCCTCTCTGTTTTTAGGCGACTTCCTAGAATAGAACAGTGTTCACAGCGTGTAGAGAGGAAGCTAAGCCCCAGAGGCTAGCCGCTTCACTGACATCCTCTATTCAGGAGTGCTGCTACTTAAGCTAGCTGCCACACACACACACACACACACACACACATTCATGCAGCTCAACTGGGTATCCAAACAAAAATGAATGAAAGTGCACATGCTGTATAACTGAGCACAGTGACATATACACAGACATAACATGAATATTCACACACACACACACACACACACACACACACACACACACATGCACACACACACACACACACACACACACACGTCTGCAAGAGCAACAGATCATGTCAGATCAGATTTCAGTCATGTTTAATATTCAAGGAGAACTACAGTAACTTATTGATAGCAGTTATTTTTAAAGGGAAACGGTCCAGATTTTCTCTGCGACTGTCTCGTTTGGGAAACATCAAAACACCCAGGACCATGAATAGAAGTGGTTTTGTTTGGAGCAGGAGGAATAAATGAACTCCTGTGGGTTGTCAGTCATGTCACCGTGTCTCACCATCACTGCTGCTTCTCATCCATCCTCCTTTTAAACCAGCCATCCCTCCATCTGTAGATCAGCAGCCAGGCCATGATGTCACGTGATGTCACATGATGACACATGATGAACATGATGTTCAGATGTCCACACATGCACATGTGTGTTTTCTTACCCTTAGCTGCGTATTTCTCTCAGTACCGCTGGGAGGAACAGGAAGTTCATTCAGCACGTCATCCTGTGAGAAACCTGTCTCACAGCCAATCAGATCAGTTTGTAGAAAAGCCCAGAGTTACAGTAACATGTTTTGTATGAGGCAGTGTTGGTCATGTGACATGTTGGCCTCCTCTGGCACCAAATAATGCTGGATGCCAAAAAACATCATGATCTCAGTTGCTATGGAAATGGAAGCGAACCCACTGGTTGGTGAGTTAGTTTGTATTTGTAGGTGGAGGTGTAAGAGCAGTTGTAGATGCTATAACTGCACCCACCTCATCTGTATTGATCATTTTCTCAGCTCTGCCCCCCCCCACCTCTTCCTTCTTCCTTTCTCTTCCCCCCTCCCTCACTGCCCAGAGGTGGTGATTCTGCTGTAAACCATGAAATCATGGAGTGGGTGCAGCGAGGAGGAAACTGCTGCTCTGGATGAATAAAAGCTCTCAGACAGCACAGATTAAAGCTCAGAGAACGAGAGGGGGGGGGGGGGGGGGGTGTGTATGTTACATTGCTCCCCAAAGGTCACACAGTAAACATTCAGTATGAAGAAGGGTCGAGTGGTCGTTGTTGGACTGACAAACAAGTAAAGCCCCCCCCCCCCGGTCATCCTGCTGTGATGAGACGCAGCAGTGCTGACTCTCAGGGATGCTCCATGTGATGCTCCATGTGTAGGATGCTGAACCACACTGGGAGGTGTCCCCCACCTCCTGTGAGTCACACACATCCACCCATGCAAGGACATCTAAACGTGACTAATGAAAACCTCCAGGTTGTTGTACACACACAGCTGGATGTTAACACACACACACACACACACACAAGTGTAGTTTGTGACGAGCAGCTCCACAGGCTCGGCTCTGTGCTCCCTCAGAGCTCTGCAGCCTAGATCAGTTTCTCAGAGTGAGTGGAGACCAAAATATAGGAGGAGAGTGAACTTTGGAAATGCTTTCATCATTTGGGCCCGGAGACATGATTCGTGTGTGTGTGTTTGTGTGTGTGTGTGAAGGATCAGAGGTTAAAGGTTGACTGACAGGTCGAGGTGGTCAGCTGACCGCCCCTCTGCAGCTGAGACTGTATTTTAGTGTCACATTTATTTGCTGTGAAGTTCAGCTGAGGAGAAGATGTGACCTCTTGGTCCTGGTTCCACAGGTTCAGCAGACCTCTGAGTGATCAGCTGACAGTCAGCTTTCAGAACTACGCCAATCACATTATTTCCTTATCAATATTTTAACCAATGTGAAAACATATTAACCCCTCGTTGACCAGCAGGGGACCTGGGACATTATAAAACTGCAAACTACGAAAACACATGAAAACACATGAACTGAGAAAACATCTGCTTCTTCATCATCTTCATCTTCATCTTCATCAGTTTGACCAGCCTGAGTAAATGGAAAATTAATGTGTGAAAGTGAAACCACACACACACACACACCAACATCTGGATCTCAGGTAAAACTCATCCAGCAGCTTGTTCAGCTCACTGAGACTGGTCCTCCTCCTCCTGAACCTTGTTGCTATAGTGACACCTGCTGGATAGAGAGGGGACGCCATCATCATGTGTGTTTGTGCTGGTGTTGTGTATTTCCTATGTCACGTCAGACACACTCCTTTGTGTGTTCTCCTCAGGGTTTCTACTTCCAACACCTTCACTGTCAGTGGCAGACTCTGTGCAGCAGTGGAGTGTGACGAAGGTGACACACTCGTCTCATTAAACAGCTGCATTGATTTATTAGAGATGAAGGTGGAGTTGGCTAACACCCAATGAAGGATGTCTGTAGACCTTTAGTTCTTCATCATAACGAGCTTCAGTAGACTAATGGGCTGAAAGCCACTGACCTGTGATGTCATTATTGACCAGTGTTAATGAGTTCCTTTAAACCTCTGGCTGCTGCAGCTCCACACACTGACCTAGTTCAGAAAATTAGAGATGGATGAAGTTGTAGATTCACCTGCTCATCACTCACTGTGATTCAGTGTAACATTACACAACATGTCACTGTGTCTCATCTGAGTCCTTTTGTCTGTCTCAACAGTTACTCTGCAGCAGCACTGGGACCATGTGTCCTGTCTGCACTTTACTGCAGCAGCTGCTCAACAACTGACGTGAAGCTGTTTCATTCACAATCACTCAAACCTTTAAATCAGTGTCTGACCCTGAGCCTAGCGTCCAGTGGAGCCACCATCAGCTGAGAGGCCTCATTGGTCTCAGGTCAGCTGAGAGGCCTGATCTGAGACCAGTGAGGCGTCTCACTGAGCTTTTGTTTTGTCTTTTATATTTAACATTAAATGAAAGATAGTTTTAGATTTGATCAGTTTGTTCATGGAAAAGGTTTGAATCAGGAAACAAATGACTGAAGTCTGAAAAGATGAAATAAACAAATGAATATAATGTGACTGATTCTCAACAGACATCTGTCATGTTGAAATGTCACAGGTGTGACTTCAGTGTAAATTCAGCCTGGTCATAGTTTAGAGTCAGACACACACGGCACAGTGTGTGTGTCTGTGTGTCAGTCTTTATCTCTGGTTTGTTGCTGCTCACTCAGTTTATTGTCGAGCTGCTGCGTCACACTGACTGGAGTCTCCTCATGTTCTTATACAACAGAGAGCCACTAGAGGGGGCCAGAGACGAAGTGATGACCTGGAGACTGAGTCACATGACCTGTAGGAACCACACAAAGCCACAAACATCCACAATCAGTGTCAGATCAACAGAGGCAAACACACACATCCCCAGTGTTAATGACACACAAACAAGGAGACGCAGGGTTTGGTGGAGTCACCACTGAAATCCAACACTCGTCTCATCTGCTCTTCATTAGTCTGATTGCTCCGTCCCTCCGTCTTGTTCTGATTAAAGGGGGAACCTCATAAATATGCTGCTGCCAATAAATGATTTCCTCATCACATCAAAGTCACACGGAAGTTGTAAGCAGCTCTTTATAATTACACCCCCCACCCCACCCCCCCGACGCACGGCTCCGAGAGGATTCCTGCTCACTCAGCCTCAGTCAGGAGAAGTTGTTCAGATAAAATGTAATGAGGCAGGAAGAACATGATCTGATGAGGATCAGAACAGGAACCAACGAGTGAGGTTCAATCCAACAAGCTCATACTCAACATATGAAAACAAAGCTGATGAACATGCAGCAAAGTGAAAGGCAGTTCTGGGTTGTTGGCAGTGGGTGTTTATCTGCAGCTGTCAACCCACCCTCCTATTACACAGATAAACACTGTTGTTAGTTCTCACGCTACTGTTGTAACTGTATTTATGACCAAAGCTGAGATAATGAGTGTGAGAACACAACGCAACACGTGTTGACTGTAGAAACAAAGTGGGGCTGTAAAAGTGTAATGCAGCTCAGAGAAGAAGAAAAACACTGACGGGAACTATCTGTGAAGACGGATAATTTATGGATATCGTTTATGGTTTGTCAAACATGGCTTTGAACTGACCACTGTGTGATGGGAAACACAGACACGGCATTAAAACCACACAAACACACACACACATACACACACAGTGGCACGCACACACACACCAAGAGCCTCTGTAGCTGCAGCAGAAGAAGAAATGTGAAACAGCTGCTCGGTGACACGACGCCGTTGAACGCAGATCCACATGTTTACATGAAGCTGCTTTTATTTCTCTGTGAAAATGAGCGGAGGAGACGGTCTGACAGGCTTCAGGTTCATCTGTAGATAAAACATCAGTGGAAACTGCATAGGTCGACGTGGGCCCTGTCAAAGGGACGTTCAGGAGGAAGAACAATATAAATACATCTTAGCTCAGACAGTTTGTACCTTATTACATCATAAATACACAACATGTGTCCATTCACTTCCAGCTCTGTGTGTCCAGGACAGAATAAATATGGATCTGCTCTGTAAAGGAAATGGGTTTTATTGCTATAGGAGATAAAACATGAATAACTGATGCTGTGTTAGGTTTTCATTGGGATCATTATATCCTGGCTTAAACCTGAATTGGGCTGTTTGTTTAAAGGCAGACGCTGTAGCAGGAGGGAGGTGAGGCGGTGCTTCAGTGATACGATTGATTTGGCCTGAGTTAGTGAAGCACTCGCTCACAGTGTCCTGATATTAAGGCTGTGTTCAACACGAGGTACAGAAGAAGAAGAGAAGGCTGCGGTGACAAGTTCAAGTCTGTGTCGTTGTGTCCAGTGCAGGAGCTCGTCCGGCTCAGGTTCTGCAGGAGAGACGAGTTTAAACCCTCCGTAGAACCTCTGGAGAACCAGTCCAGGACAAACACATCAGTCTGGACCCTCTGGACTTTGGAAAGTTTCAAACACTCCTCGTTCAGTGGAAATGTTCTCAACACTGATGTGAAACCTCAGCCACATCCCTGAGTCTGTTGCTGGGAATCCTTGGAAATGTATTTCCATGTTATGACAGGTGGTACATGCTGTAGCCCAGGGGGGCGGTGTACAGGCCCAGAGGTGAGATGGGCAGCATGGGTCTGTGGTGGTGGTGGTGATAGGCCGAGTACGAGTGTCCGTACAGAGGCACTCCGCCCAGCGACAGCGGTAACGTGAAGCCGGGGCGTAAAGCTCCAGCCGCCGCCGCCGCCACTGCCACCGTCTTGGCGTCGGCGGCCATCTTGAGTTTCTCCAGCTCGGCCTCCTGGAGCCTCTTGGCCTTGGCTCGGCGGTTCTGGAACCAGATCTTGACCTGGGTCTCTGTCAGGGTGAGGGAGGAGGAGAACTCGGCCCGCTCGGCGATGGACAGGTACTGCTTCTGCCTGAACTTCCTCTCCAGCGCCAGGAGCTGAGATGTGGTGAAGGGCGTGCGGGGCTTCCTGTTGGTCTTGTGTTTCCTCAGCTGACAGGCTGGACCGGGTCGACCTGGGACAAGATACAAAGACCAGTCAATGAAAGAACCCTGATGTTGACTTTGACCCTCATCTTCCTACAAAACACACTCAATAGAAGCTGATGGACGTCAGGACTCTTTAATCTGCGCTTCTCTCTGCTGCTGCCTTCACGTCTCATTAAAACTCTGTTAAACTGAGATTTTACAGCAGAATCGTGCCTGATAAACTCTAATGGAGAATCTACATGGGAACTCATTGGTCCACATTCTGCTCCTTCTAACTTCAGTCTAACTTCAGGAGGATGAACTCACGGGTCTGGGAGGGGAACGTGTTGGTGACCCAGGCTCCGCACTCCTCCGACTCTGACGCCTCCGACTTCACCGGCGACGCAGGCGGAGCCGTGAGGCTCCGGTGGCTCCCCCGGGAGGACTGCACGTCCCCCGACACCGGTACAGGGAGGTCAGACCCACCGGGGACACCGACAGCGAACCTGCCTCCGACTCGCAGCATGTGGACTCTGGGTCTCGGCTCCCCGTCTTCCTCCCGGACATGAGCGCCTCCACGCTGAACGGGTGATGCCGACGCTCCGCCGGAGACGTCTTCTCCGCCGCCGCCCCCTCCGCCACGGCCGCGCGGTGACCGTCCTCCTCCCGGGGGGAAGTGCACCTCAAATCGCTGGAGTTCTCCATCTCTCCTCCAGATCTCATCCGGAAACAACTTGAACCACACGAACCGGACAAAAACAGAAAGGCGTGAACTCCGCGCGCGGACGCGGGTTGAGCAGCCAGGTGAGAGCGGCTCAGGTGAGACTGTCTCCGGTGAAACTGGCTCCAACAGCGCGCTGCTGTGGAGCTGTCAGTCGTATGAAGGAGTGTGTGGACGCTTCACGGTGACACGGCTCAGCTCCGACCAATCACTGACGAACTACATGTTTATGAGTGGGCACGTGGTGCTTTCAGGGACAGTCGGAAACACAGGAGGCTTGGCTTGTTTGGAGAATCGCAGAGCACGAGACACTACTGACTGTATCAATTATTATGTAATTAGTATTAGTGATATTGATCAGCGGCCAATCACCATGTATGAATCAATATTTACACAGCTCCTTATATTTGTTTTTCTTTACTTTAGTCTGATTTGAAAAGTTTCTTGATGTACTTGAAAGCAGCAAAAGTCCTCAGGAGTCACTGGTGTGTTCACAGACCTCTTCACTCTTCAGTGCAGGTAACAGTAGAAACAAATGGAGAGGAGCAGCAGCTGATTCCAGCTGTGACTCTAAGTCAAGAAAATGCAGATGTTTCACGAGCTGACCTGACTGTATCTGTGTCTGTGGCTGCAGCTGCGTGAAAATGCACATTTAGTTGAGTGACATGCGTTGGCCTGGTGTCGCCTGGTTGGCTGATTGAATGATTTGAAGGGAACAGGCTGCAGCAGTAATAGCTGTGCCACAGCATCATCACATGTGAAGCCTCAGTAATGGATTAGCTCTGACTTTAACCTCATGAGACTCGTGTGTAAACACGGCCCCATGCGGATAATTATGGAGAATTGCACCGGGACCAAACACTGATCCCTTTTCTTCGTTATCGCTCCGTCTGATTAGTTTGCTCTTCCCTTTATTGGGACTTTCCACTTGTTACCCACAATGCAGTTGTGTGCTGTGCCAGTCGCTGGGTGTCATTGTCAAATTACAGACTGTATCACTTCACTAAATTACAGATTGAGATTTTAAAATCCTAGGCTCGGTCCAGCTGGTGTCTGGATGTGGAGTGGATGAGACGTTCACATGCCTCCGTCCATGTCTGTAGCCGACTCATTCATCTTCTTGTCCTATGATTCAGGCTCATTTTCTACGCACATTAGACATGAAGGAAGTCATTGTGATGCTCATGAAGTAACTCATTGGGATATTTCCACGGGCAATTTCACGTTGTGTCAGATGAAAGTGGCCGAGGCCTGATGGAGAACGTTACACTTGTTCCACAGTTTATCTGAAGAAACAGCTCTTTGATGATGGCAGAAATATTTTAAGCTGAAAAGATGTTTCACTTATCTTAAGATTTTTTCCCATGGTCACGCTTGTTCAACTCACTTCTTATCTGTCACCTAATAGCTCATATTTAACACCCAGACGGCCGCTCATCAGAGCCCTCGTTTCTCTGAATGTTAATTAATCACCATTTCACATCACACGCTTCGATCCACAGTCTCAATCTGCACATGTGTGTAAGAGTGGATGCTAAGCAAGAGTGTGTGTGTGTGTGTGTGTACACCTACAGCTGTGCAGCACCATCACAGCCTACACTCCCACAATAAGCTGCTTCTTGAATCATTTTCCTCAAAGCTGACTGAAGGCCACAGTCACAGAGAAAACACACACATTCACAAGTGTTTCCTGTTCACTATAGCCTCCCTCTAAAAGCACACACTGTGCACATACACATATTTAGATGTATATATATTTTTCTCCATGACCCTGAGGACAGATTTATTTACTCTAGGTGTGTGTGTGTGTGTGTGTGTGTGTGTTTCCCAGGAGCTGCTGCTGCTGCTTATTAAAGTGGAGTTATTTCACAGACAATCAGAGGTTTGTGAAGGCGCCAGTGAGCGGCCGGATGAAAGGAGCAACTCCTCAGGGGAGAAACTCTTTTTTCTGCAGCTCTGTTCAGGTTCCCCACCTCCGTCCTCCTCCACCTCTACACTCTCTCTCTCTCTCTCTCTCTCTCTCTCTCTCTCTGGCTGTGCCCGCTCGCCCTGCAGGCACCTTGTCAGAGCTCCTTCTTGGCTCAGTGTCAGTTGCATGTTTCCTTCTCTGCTCCCTCCATCCTCATTCTTGCACTTTGTTTTTCAGTCACTTATACTCGTCCACTGCACTTTATTCTTCCTTCATTCCCTCTTTACTTTCTGTCTTCTCTCATCTATTTTTATTCCTGTCCTTCATCTCCTTCCTGACCGCCGAAGAGAGGAAGATGGAAGGACTTCCTCTCTTTCTTCATTCTGTCCCTGACACTGTGTTTGATCTCACTCGTCCTTTATTTTATTAAAGTCTTGTATTAAAGTTATTAAAGTCCTGACACAAACAATAAATCAGGTGAAGGTCTCAGATGAACTCTGAGTGTGTGACAGTGACAAACAGAAACAAAGACAATCGTCTGTGTTAAAGAGCATTTAGACAGCAAATAATCTGACCACAGCTTCAAAGAGGGTTGTGCAAGAGAAGGAGGAGGAGGGAGGAGGGAGGAATAAAGGAAGAAAGGAAGGACAGAAGGAGGCGGGGGGGGGGGGGGGGGGGGGGTAGAAATGAGAGGACTGCTCTCCTGGGTGAAGCCAAATTACCCACACATCCCACTTCCTTCTTTCCATAATATCATTTAAGCCTGATAATAGCAAAAGCAATTTGTCTGAGCATGTTTGTGTGGTGTGTATGTGTGCGCGCGTGTGTGCATGTGTGCGTGTGTGTGTGGGGTTGGGGCACACCTCAGAGCATTGTAATTAGAGCAGAGTCTTTGAAGTGGTGGAATGTTTGGTTGGATAATCAGCAGCTTGGTCGCACTCATCCACTATTTACATTCCCATTAAAACAGAGATTGATGCCAACTCAGCACAGACTTCACCACCTATGATCAGACTGATGGAGGCAACATGTTCATGTGATGAGCCACTGATCTCAGATCAGAGTCTGTGTGCTGGAGCTGTCCACTGTGTTCAGATCAAAGATCATTAAATACATCAGATTGAGCTGTTTAGATATATTTTACACTGGTTATGAGGTTTCCGCCTGCAAACCAGGAAGTGATGTCATAAAGGTGAGCTAATAGACAGGTAGACAAGGGAGGAGAAGATCTCTCTTCTGCTAGAACAGAGGGACAGTAGGACAGAGGGACAGTAGGACTGAAGGACAAAAGAACACACAGAACAGAGGGACAGTAGGACAACAGGACAGTAGGACAGAGGACAGTAGGACAGAGGTAAAGATGTCCAGAATCTGCCTGACTATCACCTGTCAGGTGTCTGTGGATGGCTCCTCTCTGAGTTCAGGCTGTCTGTCTGTCAGTGTGAAGACGAACCAACAGCTGCTTCTTCACTGCAGCAATAAACCACCTGTTTCTGGAACTTTCTGTCTCTGTGAAATGATGCACAGTAGAAATACGAGCAGGAGTGTGATTACAACTGTTTATCTGAAATCTGCTGAACGGCCCCTGGGGGCCAATCCATGGCTTTTCCAAATAAAACTAACTTGACATGGTTAAAGTCTTAAACAGGCTCCACTCACTGGGTTTCTACAGAGAAACACTTTGACTTCAGCCGTTCATCATGTGCAGTTTGAACTGCAGATGAATTATTAGTGGATGCATCATAATAATAGACTTGTTACAGCAGCTGCCCACATTTAGGTGGAGGATGTTGAGTTACATAGTTTGTAATGATCAGCACCACGTCGTCAGTGGGAGGTTAAAATATTTATAACCACTGATCAAGTGTTTACATACTACATGACATGAATGAAATATAATGATACATTACAATATGTACCGCACATTATACTGTACATTATACTGTACATTATACTGTACATTATGCTGCAGGAGGAGTTTAAGGTCAAATGATTCTGTCTGATTTCTGACCAGGGAGGAGCTTTGAAAATGAACCTTGTGTTTATATAAATATATATATATATATTATATATTATATATATATATATATACGTGTATATATATATATATATATTCAATTATTATTATTATTATTATTATGCAAAATCAAATAATAAATTACGTATGTTCACCTGCTGGGCCATCCACGGACATGTATAACAGAAACTTGATGAGCTGTTGATAGACAATGGTCTTACAGATATAGATGTAGATGCGGATGTGGATGTAGATGTGGATGTAGATGTGGATGTAGATGTGGATGTAGATGTAGATGTGGATGTAGATGTGGATGTGGATGTGGATGTGGATGTAGATATATATAGATGTAGATCCATAGCAGTGTAGTGTAGTATTGGATGAGCGCTGGGCCTGCTCTGAAAGCAGGAGCTGTCACCTGCCCTAATGATCTGGACATACTGTTCACACACACACACACACACACACACTGCATTATACTGAGCAGGTTCAGTTACATTCTGCAGAAACACCAGGGACTTGTCCAACCAGTGGGACACGTTGATATTAATTAACGAGACACACACTCAATATAATCCGTTTGTTTTGACTTGGAATCAAACGCTCTCTGTGCTGTCACTCACCCTGTCTCTCCCTCTCTCTCTGGGCGTGCCAGGCCCTCTGAACCTCCGCCTGTAATGCACCTAAATAACTACCTTGAATGCTACAGTGGCGCCAGAGCCAATTAGCTGTGAACACATGAGACAGATCTATTCAGAAGCCAGAGAACGAGGCTCCTGTAACGTGACAGATTGATGCCCAAGTTACTAACGACAAGAGAAGGAGCCAATCTGAGTCCGCCGGGTGGTGTGAACCTGCAGGGGGCGCTGCTGTGGACACGGGGGCAGAAGTCAGTGAAGGGGCTGAAGACAGGTCAATGACACACACACACACACACACACACACATAAACACACCCTCACACTGCTATTTAGATTTGTGTGTGTGTTTGTAAGTAGTGTGTCTGAATGATGACTCAGAATTGGAGGCGCCAGATATTAGTCCATTTTAAAAAATGTTGCGGTATCAAAGAGTGAGTCATCAGTCTAATGTGAGTGTGTTGACGTGTATCACACACAGCACCATGACGAAAAACTGCTTCACTTATCAGACTGTGCCAAAGAAGTTTCTATACAGCTCCATGTACCTAAGCTGCGGACTGGTGTGTGTGTGTGTGTGTCTTGTGCACACACACACAAGGAATCAGCTTCAGGTCGTGTCTCTGCTCCATGGACACAACAACCTGTTCCTTTGAAGGTGGTAATTGCTTCAGTAATCGCCAAGTGCAATTATATATTTGGAAATGTTCTCTGCTCTTTGATGACGTGTCACACATGTATTCATCCACTAATTCAGGCTTCACAGCTTCACCCCACCGTAACCCATCATTACCAGGTCTTCCCTTCAATTTGGGCCTGAAATACTACACTGACAAGAGTTTTGGAAAATGAGGTACATTCAAAATCAGGCACCTCTTAACTTTGCTAACACCCAATAAAAAGGTAAAATAGGTGTGTATTCTCTCCCTCTGCACGTTAACCTCTGAGGTCATCACAGCTGTGGTGTGTGTGTGTGTGTGTGTGTGTGTGTGTGTGTAACAACATCAGATGTTCTGATTCTGATACCTGGACTTGTGGATCTGCAGATACCTGAGTGATCCTCGAGCATTTGTGACTTTATACGATCACTGTTGTTGTTTTATGACATGGCTCAGGTTCGACCCTGTGCAATCTTTGTTTTATTATCTAATTTGACTGTCAGCCATATAAAAATAAATCAAGGATCACATACAAACATTCCCACACTAGCTTTCCTGACATGGTTCCCTCCCTTTAAAATGAAAGGCTTGAATACTGTACATGTTGCTGTTTTATTGGTGGGACTTTCCAGTGTAAAATATTTCATAAAACGTTCAAATCCAGTAGCCGTACAGTCCGACTTCCTGTGGGCTACTGTTTCAGAGAAGCAAAGAGGAGTTTATTTCACTGGGTGTGAAACTATAGTTTATAAATGCACAGTGTTGTATCAGCTCGGTGCACAGGCTGCACACTCAGGTCACGTACTCTGCATCAGATGCTTTTATTTCGAAGTACGCTGTATGGTGTAAGCTAACCAGCTCCAGAAGCCACTGTGACTCTTTAGCTTTGAGCTGACTTTGCATTTAAGCATGAGGATCAGAGACAAACAGCATCATCAGACTCTGACTGTATGACTCAGTGAAGCATCACAGACCTCATGACTTCAGTTTCCGTGTCAAGCTCTGAACCTCCACCGAGGCAGAGAGGAGTCGCCAGGAGCCATCTGTGCCTCTGAGCCGTGAAGATTCCTTCTGACACACTGTGTCTTAATCAGTTCTGACAAGTGGGATTTATGACAAGGCCGGCGTGTAAATCACAAGGAGGCTTGTTATTATGGAGAGGCACTGAAATGGTATAATTGTTTTTAAGTGCTGCTGTAGGACCGTCTGTGTGTGTGTGTGTTGCATGTGATCGTGTGAACATGCACAGTATTCTGGGAAGTTTTCCAGAGATTGGGGAAATCCACCTTCGACACAACAAACAACTTTAGCCACAAAAACAAATCTCCTTAAAAGAAATTTTTGTCTCATTACAGCAAACAAGATTTCATGGTAAAAGAAGCCACAACTTTCCCAGCTATTATGACATAGTTACACGAACACTGTGGCTCATGAGAGTGAAATGTGCTCACACACAGGAACAGAAGTCAGACAAGTCCAGTCCATCTGTGTAACCACAACAAAGACGGTCTCTAGGTTAAATCGACCTCATGTATGTTCAGTCATGTTTCTTTAAATCCACAAACACATGAACTATGTCTTCAGCCCTTTGGTTACGATCCAGCTCGTAGCTTGAAGTCAGGTCCACACACTCTTCTCTTTGACCTCTCCTTCATCAACAGCTGTGTAATAACAAGAGTTTTCACAACCGCACTCGATTTATTCGGGAAAACTTTTCGAGTTTTACAGTGGAATATTAAATGTCTGCTCATCTTTACCCACATTCATGTTTCAGTCTGTTTGTGTGTAAACCCTAACTAGGGATGGGCGAGTACCGATATCAGGTATCAGTATCGGGCCGATACTGGCCTTATTTCAAACTATCGGTACTCGTTAAAGGCTGCCGATACCAGCCGCCGATACTCAAGGCAAAAAAAAAAGAGTTTCGTTACTTTATTCCCGCTACATACATTAAAGCAGCGGCTTCAGAATTGGGTCGGGGCAGACGCAGAACTGGTTACCATTACTTTGTACACTAAATAATAAACCTCCTTAACTGTCTCAACCCGCTTTCCCGCGCTCGGTGTATCAATAAACAACGCCGAAGAGGTTATTATAGCCCCAAAGTTTAACACCACCATGTCTCCTCTCCCCTCTCACATTGATAAACACACATGGACATGATGCTGCAACTGACACTGCAAGTCATATTGTCTGACGTCTCTCTCTCTCTTGCACGCTCACTCGCTCCCTCTCTCTCTATCTCTCCCTGTGTGTGTGTGTGTGTGTGTGTGTGTGTGTGTGTGTGCTCGGTCCTGCCGCTGCTGCTTAAAGAAATCCTACAGGAAACACAGCAAATACAAAAACTCTATATAAATGCTGAAGAATAAAAAGTCTGTTCAAAATTATCCATCATTGTGTAAATACACACACACACACACACACACACACACATACCAATAAAACAGCAACATGTGTATATATATAATATATTGTGTGTGTGTGTACAAATACAAATTACTAGTGGTATCGGTACTCGGTATCGGTGAGTACTCAACAGCGAGTACTCGTACGTGTACTCGGTCTGGAAATAAGTATCGAACATCCCTAACCTTTGAGGTAAAATGTCTGGGCAGTTGAAGCTCAGTGCAGTGAGAGCTTCTTTTACAGAGTCGTAAAGTACAAAGCACTTAACTGAATAAACAAATGAGCCGCTCTGCCAAAACAAGGAAGAGAGAACATCAAAGTCGGCTCTGACTGTTTTAAAGGTCAGTGTGTTGGAAAGGACCGGACGCTTGTTTGACTCTCTGACTCTGACTGTCTGGATATCTGACTCTCTGGGTATCTGACTCTCTGACTCTGACTCTCTGGGTATCTGACTCTCTGACTCCAACTCTCTGCCTCTGAGTGTCTGGGTATCTGACTCTTTGACTCTGACTCTCTGCCTCTGACTCTCTGGATATCTGGAGGTGACTCAGGACATGAGGATTAAGATTCTTCATTAATGAAATCCATCCTGTTTGACAGCCTGTGTTCTTGTGTGTGCACTTCACTCACTGCTGTTTAAGAAGACAGGTTAGTTAGTTAGTTAGTTAGTTAGTTACTTTTGTCTCCCTTAGGAGAAAGTTGGACACAAGAGGATGTCACCTGTTCACATATAGCACATCACAAAACACAGAACACCCACAAGGGGAGAGAGAGAGAGAGAAAAAAAGTCTGTCTCACAACCCTGCACCAACACACACACACACACACACACTCTTGCACACATCCATACAGCATCGCATTAGTTCTATATTGCACATATATCCATACAGAATCTCATATATTGCACATATACTCATAACAGAGCGAGGTCATGAAAGCACACAAACACATCTCCAGCCCACTGGGGTCTGCAGTTACCCTCCTCTGCCTACAGGGTCAAAGGTCACAAAGCTCAGCATGTGGCCTTTGAAATGGAGCAATAGGAGTTGAGTGGGAAGACGGCAGTTACAAAGATGTTAGTCTGGTTTATCTGCATCACCTTGAAGCCGAGACACAGGAGGAGTAAAAGCAGAGCAGCATCTTGGTAACTGCTAATGGGAGCGGAGATGATGGATGTGACTGAAAAGGCGTCATGTGAAGCCTGAAGCCAAACAGGCCAAAGTTTTGTCGTCACAGAGGTGCTTCTCAGGAACTGCAGCGTCTGACTTAGAGCTGCAGGCGCCAGGTTTTAATGTCATGTGACACGACAACATTCTGTAGCACTGGCAGAAGTTCGACAAAACTTATGAGCAGCACGCATCAAATTAAATCCAACACGTATCACGCCGAGTTAGTGCTGCTGAAAGCACCAAATGCAGGTCGTCGCCTTTGATCACATCTACACTACATATCTAACACACACTTCAGTGGATTCACATGTGATCCATGGTAGAAACCTAACCCTAACCCCCACCCCCACCACCACCCACACATACAGACACACACACATGTTTTTGTCCTGTTATCGACTGACACAACTTTCCTCTCCTCCCTGGTTTAGCTCCTGCTCACACACGTTATTTTCTGTTGTGTCACTGTGGATTTAAAGTGTGAGGGATGTGTGTATAATTTATTCTTCATTCAGAGTGGTAACAGCAGCTCCAGCCTCGTCCATCAGCAGCTCACAGGAAAAGTATCTGGTCTTATAAGTGGCATCACAGAGCTGGCATGCAGTGCAGCAGGTCGCTGCTGTTTGTTGAAGGATTCATTGGTTCATAATGTGTATGATCTGAAGCTGGTGAGGTGTCAGGAGAGATGAAGTTCATGACACAACATTACTGTTAGTCTATAACGTTCAGTAATTGTGATGTGAGTCTTTCTCTCACTCTATGTTTTGCAACTTTTTTAAGTTGGACCGTCTGCCGATCTGTTGATAATTGCAGCATTAGGCAGGAAATAGAAATAATCAACTCCAGATGATGAGATGAGTGCAGTGGTGGGGGTGGTGGGGGTGGGGGGGCGTAGTCTCATGTTGATAGTGATGGAGGAGGAGGGTGTAAATACACTGATTTGTGCAGTTTTTCCACAGTGAATGTGTCAATTAGTCCGTTCTTGTTCCCATAATGAAGCATCAGTTTGGTCTGTTGTGCTCTTAATAGCTCTTTAATGCTGAGGTGTGTGTGTGTGTGTGTGTGTGTGTGTGTGTGTCGTGCTGCAGTTTACTTCTGAGCTAATTGAATGGCAGTAATTCTCTATTCAACAGTACTTGAGCAGCACTTAAACCTTATTTGCGTGTGATTTCCCCGGTGGCCATGTTTAAGTAGAGCGACTACATCTGTCTGACCCACGAGGCTCTGCAGCAGTCAGTGACATTGTTTGCCTTTGGAGTAATGGCTGTCATTATGGTGAATTACTTCTCTACCCAAACACCAGTGATTCTCTAAGCAGCCCTGAGCTCCGGCTCTATCTCACTCTCTGGTGCTGGAGCCTTGTTACAATCAATTAAGCTGATTACAAGCACTATCTCCACCACTTCAAAGGAGCCCATTACCGCGGGTCAGACTAACTGTCTCTTTACTGCTCGGCCCTGTTGTTTGTCTCCCACTCAGAAACCTTACAGATTTTAGGCCTTCGCATTCAAGCTGCTGAAAAATCTGTTCATGTAGCAAAGACAAAAAAACATCCAACAATGCTGGATACAAACCAGTTTTTGTTTTGTTTTGTTGAAGCCGATTGAAGCAGAAATGAGGAGTAATGAGCTGGAGATCTGTGTCGTCTGTCGCCTTTCAACTTCAAGGTTTCCTCCTCATCAGGTCAGACAACAGGTCAAACAATAAACGGAGGGACAGAGAGAGGGAGGGAGGGAGGGGGCGAGACACCAAGTCTAGACGGTGTATTTAGAGACCCTCCCTGATTGCTTTGTTCTGCACCATGTCTACAGGTAATTACCTCAACAAACTACTGGGAGCCCTGTCAACTCTGAGGCAAGTGAGGGAGAAAGAGATGTAGGAGTGAATGAAGAAAGGAGAGAGAGAGAGAAAAGAGAGAGAGTCATCCAGTGTGTGGGCCAATGAGCTGTCAGGTCTGGATGTGTGTCGTCACCACTGTTCACTATAGAGAGATGGATGAAATGAATGAATCCAACGGAGGCCGTTACAGCAGCCATGACACTTCAACTGAAGAATCTGTTGTTTGTTAGTTCACTGTTGGTTTCACTTCTTTCTGCCTTCAGGCCTTTTACTTCTGCTGTGATTGTCGTTTTTATTTTTCATCTGTTATCGAGCCTTAAATACAGAATTACTCTGTTCTTGTTATTATCTCTCCAGTGTTTAGTCAGCACTGGGGGCTGTGATCGTGGGCTACTCCCAAGGACACTTGGACATGTAGACGGGGGGAATCAAACCACCAACTTTTCCGTGTAGCGACCAACCCGCTGCACAGCTGCATGAAATAAAACTGAAGTTGAAAGCTGTGATCAGTTACTTCAGAGGCAGAAACATCAGAAATGACCGCAGAGATTCAAATGTTGAGTTTCCTAGAAGACCAACTTCTCCCTTGGCTTGGCTGCTCTCTGATAACAGTAATACAGAGATGATTATTTGAATATGCAGTTACAGAAGCTCGTTCACCTAACTACAGTGGTGCACATTTGTCGGCCGCTGCCCCTGTTCCCACCTCTGTAAATAAAAGACTCATATTAAGCAGGAAATGTTGAAGGGACTTGAAATCCACCCATTCTTCTTCTGACTGTCAGGAACAGTTGGATTCACTGATTCGTCCATGTGGAAATCTTATTGGCTCACACATCTGTCATGGCTTCATGTTCAAAGTCTCCTCTCAGTGTGAGGATCTGGAAATAACCTTTAATAAAATGTGAGGCGCCAGTTGAAGCTTTATCTTAATTGTATGGAAAACAGCCATGGCCTGCTTCATCCTGTGAAGATGGACTGATAGTGATGAGCTGAGATAAACCATGAACATGAGTCTGTGCTGCAGAAAAACACCAAATGTTGTTGTTCCCTCACATTTTAATAGCTCTTTGGATATTGTCTGAACTCATTTAATAATCAAAAACATCTTACATGGAGGAAAAGACATCAGTGTCATTACTGATTCAGTGCACTGTGAAGAATGAGGCTGTTTACAGGGTCAAAGGTCGTTTGTGCAGCAGCTATAGTTATGTTAATGTGTCAGGCAGCTATGATGCAACATCCAGTTCACCTCAGGAGGGGGGTGATGGAGGTGGAGATGATGGAGGAGGATGGAGGTGATGAAGGTGGAGATGATGGAGGAGGATGGAGGTGATGAAGGTGGAGATGATGGAGGAGGATGGAGGTGATGGAGGACAAGGAGGTGGATGAAGGTGAAGGAGGAGGTGATGGAGGACGAGGAGGTGGATGAAGGTGGAGGAGGATGGAAGTGATGGAGGCGTCAACACAGCGTAATGTGACACGGTCGTGGTCGACAACACTGTTATTGTTGTAACTATGACAACAACAGTTTAGTTAAAAACGTCATTTTTACATCATGAACCTGAATCTGAGTGACAGTTCTTACCTATGACACGTCAAACACACATCAGAGCCACGTGATAACAGAGAAGTGGTTGTATGTTGTCATGTGTTCCTGTATGTGACGAGAGCTGAGGACCAGAGTCGGCACAGAGCCGCTCGCTGCCTTTTCATTATCCTGAGACTAAAACAGACTTCACATGGTTTCAGATGTGATCCATTCTCACAGGGCCGTTCCTACACACTGCTCCTTATAACACACACACACACACACAGCCAGTTTGATCCAGACGCTTAAAGGTAAAGAGAAAGTAAGAAAGTCTCTGACAAATGTGTTTAATGTGTGTGTTTGAATGTGACTTTCACTCACAGGAAATAGTTCCTTTATTCTTCATGTTTTGTTGAAAATGTCTCGGCTGAACCGTCTGAAGTGGAGTGACTCCCTCGTTTTTGTGTTTCTCCCTCTCATTTGCTTCACCGCTCTAAACCCTTCTCCCACAACCCTGGTCCCACCCCTCACTGCCTTTACACACACACACACACACACACACACACACACACACACACACACACACACTCAGCAATATTGCTTTGTCAGGCAACATTTAGAAGATTAACCTCATATAGCCAGAGGGCATCCCAGCTCTCCTCCACCCTCAGCCACTGCCCCCGCCTTTCTCACTGCTTCCCTCCCTGAAGCTTCATCTCTGCGAACACTTGCGCAACAAATGGCGCCGCTGCAGAGCCCCCTGGGTATTAGAGGGTTGAGTGGCGTCCCAGAGAGCCGTAATTACACCAGCACTCAGGTGATTTAAGGGTCCAGGAACATGCTCACCCATGCATGGCACCAAGAGTCCACCATGACACCAACACCACGTTCACAGTCTCTGGACTCTTTGTTCATCATCTCGTCTCAGTCCAGTCAAACGCTGCTCGTCCTGTGGAAACAGGAAGTGACACTTTGTGGAAGAAACTTTGTCTCGTCCCTGTTGGTGTTTTATTCACCTTAAAACCTTTTATCCACTGATGCCTCAGCTTTTATAAGCAGATGAATAATAACCATGTAGCAGTGCTGGGACTTGACAGAGCGAAGCTCAGGAGGATGTGTTGATAATTGGGCTTGGTGGAGTCTCCGCCTCCTGCAGACATGCTGGTGACAATAGGGAATGTTTCTCTTTTAACAAGGTCAGGGCTAATGCTGCTTAATGGGAAGGGGATGTTCCTGTGGCCCTGTGCTCCTGCCTCTCACCTCTCTGCTCCCTCGCTTACTCTGCTCTGCTGCTTTAACAAGTTGTTGTGACTGAGGTCACAGTGAACAGAAGAAACTCTCCAGATGGTATCTGGAGAGAAAGTTTCCCCCACTGCCTCATGGTAAATCTTTAAATCTGCATCAAATTTCTGTCTCTGCAGCTCTGCAGCTCTGCAGCTCTGCAGCTGTGTGTCTGTGGTTCTCACCACGTGCACAGACATTATGATCAGTTTTGTGCAGGTGAAAACGGGTTTGTGTGTCTGTCACACAGTTCCTGAAGTGAGTTTTCTTCACAAACAAATATCAAGAGGAAACCTGTGTTACTGATGTTGAAGGAGTGAGTCCATGGTCTGACAAACTGAGAGCGACGAGAAGAGGGAGGGAGAAGAAGCATCAGTACAAAGAGAGACTTGAGTTTCCTTTCACTCTGACTTTGCTCAGCCTCAGTTTCCTCTTTCTGCCTGTGAAGGTTTTGTCTCTGGCAGCGCTGCTGAAAAGAAATTGTGCCTTTTCACTTGTAATCCCTGCAATTTAGGCTGAAGGTGTGGCTCCATTACCTCAGCAGGATTAGTAATGACCCAGGAGAGAAGATAATTGCTTCTTAATTTGAAGCTGTGAAGTGCATGAAATACCTGAAACTCAGCCTCCGTCTCAGCAACAGTTACTGTAGGATTACTGCCCCCCCCCTCTCTCTCTCGCCCTCCCTCCCTCTCCCTCCAGACCAGGACCTTTGTAGTGTTTGTGTTTTTTGTATGATCTGTTTCCCTGAATGCCTCACTCTATAAAAACAGGCAAAACTACATGATCCTGTGTTTAGATGTGAGACAGTTCAGAAGGATCAGATTGGTCGGTCGGTCAGTCGGTCAGACGGTCAGACAGTCAGACAGACAGACAGACAGACAGACAGACAGACAGACAGACAGACAGACAGACAGACAGACAGACAGACAGACAGACAGACAGACAGACAGACAGTCAGTCAGACAGACAGACAGACAGACAGACAGACAGACAGACAGACAGACAGACAGACAGACAGACAGACAGACAGACAGACAGACAGACAGACAGACAGTTTCAGTGTGTAAAGTGAAACCAGCACAGCTGTGATATCAGACACATGAACCTGATGTGTGGAGGTGACAGTGCTGTGAGAGCAGGTGAGTCGGTGACACCTTTCATTATTCTGTCCCAGCTCACTGAGGCTGTATCATTACACGTCCTGTGGATGGGTCATAATGGTCTTTTTAAGTCCTGTCTTTTGTCCTTAGCGAGACACATCCCAAGTGCCCATTAGTGACAATGCAACAGCTGTAAGTGACACCTCTGTACTCAAACACCAGAGTCCTGCAGGGATCAAATGGGACTGTCACAACTCTGGATTTAGTGAAAAAGAAAATAAGTGGAGAAGAGAAGTGGAAGATATCAGATATCAGTGTGACTGTTGATGTCAGTGTGTGTACATCAGGGATGAGCTGAGTGATGTTGTCTCAGTGCTTCAGGAGATTTACTGTTATCAGGTCTGATGTACCAACCATGTGTTGATGTCTTTATCTGCACAATTCAAATGTAAGTCTGTGTCATAGTTATCAGAGCTGCTCATGTTGTAATCTTCACACAGATACGATGCTCCTCTCTGATCCTCTCTGATCCTGTAGCTGTTCACTCTCTGTTAAACACACAGTGACTCAGTGGTTCAGGGATACAGGCTCCTGAGTCAGCAGGTGTTTGTAAAGAGGAGGTGGTTGTTGTGTAACCAAACCAATCAGGTCTCTACTGTGTCCTGACCATAGTAACACACTCTTTACTCCTCATCACTGATGAGACCACCGTTCACTTCAGAGAGTCACACAGCGAGGAAACATTCATGTTATTGATTAGGGTGTGTGTGTGTGTGTGTACATACTTTGTAACTGTAATTGGAAACATTCATTCATCCATGCAAACAAGCACTGCACAAAAAGACACACACACACACACACACACTGATAGAATAACAAGTTGTATCACATTTGCCAAAACTCAGAGAGCAGTGTTGTCTTTATTATTGTGAGTATTGATTGTCTTCTTAATAGACACACGTCCCTGACCTGCAGAATCAGGACACTGAGATTAAACGTCTCATCACAAACTAACTTGGAGACAATGATCCAGTTTTATCTGATGAGAGTGTAAAAACATAAAAGAAGATGACAGACTGATCATAGAAACAAAGTGATGATTACAATCAGTCCAAATAAAAAGACTTAACACATTAAAATAAAGGAAGTTTGTCTAAAGTTCACTCTAAACTCTAAAACAGACTCATCTGTAGAAAACCAGCTGTTGATTCACTGACACAGTAAGAAGTTAAAGAGGAGATCAAGTTAACAAAGCTGAAGAGATGGTGGAGTCAGTGATTGGTCCTGATTCTTCTTCTCTCAGCAGGAGATGAAGCAGCTCAGATCTTCAGTGGGACCCATGTGCTGCCTCAGGGTTTAACCATCCTCAGACATTTAATTAGTCATTAAAGGAAGAAACACTCTGATTAATGACGGAGACCTTGTCATCTGCACGAGCTCCAATTAACCAGCATCAACAGGAAACACAGTTCTTCTGTTTCACTCTCTGTTCGTTAGAATTGGCTGAAACCAGAGCCAGAGTGTGTGCAGCGAAACACACACACACACACACACACACACACACGGTCAATAGCAGCTCCCCATCATGCTTGAGTTATTTCCCCTCTAAATTATGGTTTCAGTGTGTGTGTGTGTGTGTGTGTCTGTGTGTGTCTGTGTGTGTGTGTGTGTGTGTGTGTGTGTGTGTGTTTCCACTAAATTAAGAACTTATTAGGACTTAAAAAGCGGATCTTGTTTCACGCGGGGAGCCTCTGGGGGGAAACGAGGATCACTCTTCAAAGCCTTGAGCTCGGTCTCTTTATGTTGTAACACTTCATATTTTATGTCGATGTGATGGTCAGGGCTCTAACAGAGGTCAAAGGTCAGAGTCACACACTCACACTCCACACATGGTCCTCAGCAGGAGCTAATATTGTGTATTTAGGAGCTGATGCTCCTGACGCAGCGACAGAAAATAAATTAGATCCAACGAAGGGAGCTGCAAAAATATTTCCTCATTTCAGCACAAAACAAGAGTCGACTCTGACTGATCCAGGTTCATATGAGGAATAAACCTCAGTTCACCGAGCTGTGAACATCTTATTAAATCAGGAGTTAAGATAAAAGTGTCTGATTTGTGCTTTGTATTGATTTTTAATCAGCTAGATCAGCTGTCATGTTTATTTTTATCAGTGTAAAGTCAGAGCTGCATCGTGCTCTTGTCCTCTGACTGAAGCTGGCTCAGAGCAGGGGCCCGACCACTGAGGCCCCGAGCTTTCAGCCCCACCCCCCCTGCATCAAACACAAACAGAGCAGGGGTGTGTGTGTGTGTGTGTGTGAGAGAGAGAGAGAGAAGCCACGGGGCCCCCCAGGACTTCACATCTTCTCTGACTGTCATGATTAAAAAGCTTTTTAGCAGCTGGAGCCACAAACTGTCTCCACACTCGTCTTCATCAGGAGTCACACACTGAGACATGAGAGTAAAGACAGACACAAGTTGAATGAGTCCATTGGAAATAGATCATAATAATAATCAATCATTATATTTTCCTTTCTCTCCAGACCATGTTTTATTCAATAGACTCTTTTGTGTGGCCTTCGCCCCATCTGTCATCGTGTTGCATTCGTCTCTGCGCTGAGCGTAGGAGATCAGATTTCTCCCAGCAATGAGACAGAGATGGACAGAGAGAGACAGAGACAGAGACATCCTCGTGTACCTGCCAACAGCAGCTCTCATTGTGTTGTTTAGTGTCTGTGACACAACAAGGAAACTGGAGCTGCCTCCTTTATTGTATTGATCGTTATGATGGAGCTGTTCATAACTGAGGGGGCGGAGCTACCCACCAGGACCTGCTCTGTGATTTTATAAAGCTGTCACTGAACCTGTTCACTGCTCATCCACACTCACACTGCCTCCACCGTGCGTGTGTATGTGTGTAAACTGACTTTTTCCAACATATTTTCACCTGTGTTTGCTCTCTGTCTCTTCAGATTTCAGTAAATCAGCAGTTTGTTTCTGAGGTGTGTTCACTGTTCAGACGAAGTGAAACTCTTTGTGCTTCTGTCAAAGAGCTTTAAACTCCAATCAGCTGTTTTCCAGCAGCTCATATGAGCCTCACCTGAAGGTCTCAGACCAGTTGTGATAAATGACATGTGACTCATCCAGGAGGTTTCGAAGTCTCAAAGTTCAAGTCTGAACATCATCAAGTTCTTCATCATCACTGTCACATCATCTTTATCCCCGGCTCGTCCTCAATGAGCTCAGACAGCAGAGAGATTTCATCTTCTGTGTGTTTCTGCGGAGATCACTGATTTTAGAGCTGAGAGGTTTCAGTCATGTGTAACAGACCTCATGCTTCTGTAGAGTGAGGGCAGTGAGTTACTGTGTGACAGCGCCACCTTGTGATCAAAGCACAGGCTCACAACATGTTTTTTCTTACTGGGCTGAGATACGTGTCATCACTGGTCAGTCAGATGATTGACAGCTCAGAAACAGAAGGTGGTGGGTGATTATTGATCTGGAACCAGGTGTAATGCAGATTCTTAAAGAGCAAAGTGTCTAAATTCACTGATCTGAAGTGACTGAAGCTGAACATGAAAGGTCAGACTGGATGAATGCACACTGTCCACACACAGCAGCAGCTTCATATGGCTTCATGTTATAAACCTCTGCTGTGGAGCTGCTGTACAGACACTGTATGTAAATGTAGTGATGACAGTGCAGGTGTTTCTCTGAGGGTTTCTCCAGTGGAGCAGAAGAACTCACAGACGACATGAAGTGATGAAGAGCTCATCTCCGTCAGGACCAGTCCAGTCATGTCACATCTTCAGGTGGGAAAGGTGTGAGTCAGTAGATGTTGTTATAAAAGTCATAAAATCACTTCCTGTCCGGTTACTTGTGGCCTGTGAAGCAGACGAGATCATCTGAAATTTCTGTCCCTCTGTGTGTTGAAGCTCTCAGAGCTCATGGCGATTGTCAGACCTCCTGTAATATAAACACGAGTCATCACAGTGAGACACACAACAGACAGGAAGTGGTGGTGATGGTTCCTGATGAGGACCTGAATCTGTCTGACACTGTTTCTGGTGTTCTGGTGTGAATTGTTGGTTTGGACTGAACAGGTTATGAAAGGTGTGGTCGTCACTTAATTACAGCTCAATAAAGTGAACTCAGACTTTTGGCCCTCGTCTAGTGAAGCAAAGGTTGCGGGTGAGTTCAGCCAGAGAACTTAAGCTGTACTCTTTTGGTCATGTGACTCACTCAGTCGTCACTATTCAGTGTGTTATTTAAAAATGTTCCCATCTTCCTCTTTTTCTGCCAGTGACACTGCTGCCCTGTGTCCGATCACCTACTGCCCCATTGTTTCAGCCCCCCACCATAGCATCCACCTCAGGCTCCTGGGGTGGAGATACTTCCTCATCACCCTCATAAATATTTAATGACGCTCTGAGCTCAGACACCAAATTCTGAATGTACAGTGAAGCTAATAAACATATGAATGTCTTATAAGTCACTCGTTTTTTTTTTTGCTGATATTGAGGCATCATTTTGAAACATAAGATAGTTTACAGCTGCACCGTTACATGTTGATGGTGACTGTTCACAGCAGCAGGTGAGAGACAACACAGGCAGCAGCATAGTCCTGTTTCCGCACAGCAGTGAACTCACCACGACTCAGTCAAATGAATTGATGCTGCAGCTGATGGTGATGTCATCAATCATTAGAGTGGCAGGAGGTCAGATTGGTCCACTCATAGTGGGACATGGAGTGGAAGAGAAATTAAGACGGCTACAACATGTTTAACAGCAGAGTTCAGATCAGTACAGCTCCGTCATGAGAATAACTACAGGAGCAGGTACATCAGTTCATCCTCCTCTGACTTCTTCTCTGTCTGCTTTTACAGTTCAGAACAAAGAGAAGCTGCGGCAGACAGAAACAACCAGCTCCTCTGACTGCTGAAGAAGTCACTGTTGTCTGTGATCATGTAACTGTGAATATGGCAGTTGAAGGCTGATGTAGAGATGAACATGAGCAGCCAGCAGATGTCACTGTGCCTCCTCTGGACATCATGAGATGCCTCACAGAAACAGAGACTCATGGAGGGCAGATCTGAGACAGAGGGAGAGAGTGGATCAACAGAGCTGCTTCATGTTTGACAGCTGTTTCATCTCATTTATTTGTCTCCAACAGCCGAGAGTGTAGAAGGTGCATTCAGGGGTTGTATTTCCAACAGTGTGTTGTTTCAGCATGTAGGCTGTGATGTGTGGTGAGTTCATGTGTTTCTGTACATGTTGTACCAACACATGAGGACTGAGCTGTGCAGACGTCCACCTCCTCTGTCCCTCACTCACCTCTTCAGATGTTTATATTCACTCTTCCCATCACTGAAATGAATGTGGAGGGTTCCTCACTGCAGATGGACGTCAGGTTAATGGCAATGAAATCCAAGAAAAGCTTCATTCAAGAGCAGCGTCTCACACACTGTGTTGTCAGTAGGGAGGTGATGCGTTCAGGTTCTCCAGGTGAATCTGATGCTGCGCTGCAGAGGATGTCGACCACTGCACCAGAGTCAGGGCCGGTACAGTGTGACTGATTCACACTCCGACCACGTAGCTCCGAGTTTACTCCTTCTGTATGTGTGTGTATGTGTGTGTGTGTGTGTGTTCCTTCTCTGTCAATTGCTGCAGATACAGCTCACACTCACACACACACACACATTAACAACAAAAGGACATGAAGTTGTTTGTATGTGTACACACAGTGTGATCAAAGTAACACAGGAATGAAGTGATCAGTCACTAAATGAACAGTTCACCATCCCCTGACACACACACACACACACACACACACATACAGTTCTCATTCATTAAGAATTCTTGTCCATCACAGACTGTGAACGCTGCAGAGTTGAGTTGAATCAGAGTTTTATTTATTTAAGTGTTGGTTCATTTCATTGTTTTTGGAGCTTCAGAGTAAAACACTCACTGATTCCATTCACTCTTCAACTTCACAGCTTTGTATGAGAGGGTGAATCAGCATTAAACCCCCCCCCCCCAACTTCCTGCCTGCAGCAGCCTGAGGTCTGATTTCTGTGGCGACGCCAAATTCTCTCTGAAAATTCAGAGGATGTGACATTTGTAGCGTCTCGTCAGCTCCTCGCCTCAGTGCACAGCACAGAGCAACACGAGCTAACGCTAACGTTAGCTTTGAGACACAATGAGTCCAAACATCCACAGTGGACGTCGGTTTAGGATCAAACCCGCTGTCACAGTAAAGTCTCCTGACAGTGTAGGAGGTGCTGAACCTGCAGTGACTGAGGGAAATGATGATGTCACTGACCTCTTATTTCTATTTGTTATATTTAGTGTCGTTCACCATTCTGTGTGAGCACGTGCACCACTTCACACTGCTGACATGAACTATAGGAGTTTTTACTACTTTACTTTACTCACAGTTTCACTTACTCACTCTTGTTTGCAGCTCTGTCATTAACCTCCTCAGAATGTGACTGAGCTGTGTGACACTCTTTCTACTTGTATGTTCTGCTTCAGCAGCATCAGCGGGGTCATCCAGAGTCTCAGGAACATATTAGCATTTTAATAGAGTGACAATGTCCTTTTTGTTCTCGTAAATGCTCAGAAACACGACTGCAGCACTTCATACCTCTATGTTTAGTGAATTTCATTAACGTCTGATGAAACTGCAGTCCAGCCAATGCTTTTCCTTATCGAGCACATCTTCCACATGCTGAATCGGCCGGTTCAGCTCAGGGGGACATTGAAATGTGCAGTGAAATGTGCGCGCCCAACACCACTAATTTCCAAGGCACAGGGATATGGCAGGTTGCCTGTGCTTGTTTATCAGGGCTGAAGTTGTGATGCGTGTCAAACTGTCAGCTGCTGTTTGGAGCTGTGGCTTCATCCTGCACGCTGTAGATCTTTCTCCACCAATTTGATCACTTCCAGCTAATTGGCAGCTCTGGAAACGTCCTGAGGTGTGGTGGGCTTTTCTCACCCTCTGAATCAGCAGCAGAATGAGTCAGGAAACATTAACAGTGTAGCCGTTTGTTTTTCCCTAAAGCTGATGAACATTCAGATGGTGGAGGTCAGTCGTATCTGATCTTTTTTTGAAATTTTTTAACGCCTGGCTCAGATCAATGCAGCTGATTGAACATGTGACCTCGAAGAAGTGATTGTTGTTCATTGTGAGACACGCAGCGGCAGTCAGACTTAAATACTGTCTGTTGTTTGTCTTCTAAATGTTCTTTATGATTTTCATCAAACTTGTTTTTGGTGCCTTTATCACTGGAGGTTAAAAGTACACAGTGAGTTCAGTGGATGGAGAAGTGAAGATGCTGATCACAGTGAAATCCTTTAAAACCAGTGTCTGAACTGACATTAACGTCAGAGTCTGAAGAACAGTGCATGACACTGCTCTGAGATATTTCATGTTGAACCTGTGGACGATGAACTCCTGCAGTTAAAGACTCTGCATGTTGGCAGAGGTTTAAATGGCCTCTGGTTATCTCTGCTGTCAGACTGTTGAAGCTGAGACTGATGAGGTTTCAGAGTGTTTCTGACATCTCCTCCTCCTCCTCCTCCTCCTCCTTTAAATCATCTCTTCCTACGTGTGCGTCTTGTTTCCTGTCGTGACGTTTCTCCTGAACGTTCAAAGTAACTCATTCAATTAGCTCGTTAGGTTTTTCACGTGTTGTTTGTTTCCTGAAACGTCTCCAGTGACTGAAGCTCTCGCTCTTCTCTTTGTTTTGTTCTCCTGTTATATATTAATATGTAACATCACATAATTCCCAGCACAGCTTCACCCAGACACAGAATCCACTTTCCACCTCGCGTGTGGAAAAGTAAATGTCGCCTTTCCAGCGTCTCTGTCAGAGCAAGATTATCTTAGTTTAACTTAATTACTGAAATGTCTGTGGGATTAGCAGCCGCTCTGATCAAAGGAGCTTTGCTCCACTTCGTCTCTTCGCTCACTTAAGAGCACTTTGCCTCCACTAATCTGAGCTTCTCTTCCATTTCAGCCTCTTTCAAATGATCAGTTTCTGCCTCCAGACCCACGACGTCCTGTCGGCTCCATGGAGCTCAAACGCCGAGAAGAAACGACAGGATTCATCAACAGGGAGGAAGTGAAGACACAAGGGGGGGGTACACCAGTACAAAGTGGGGCTAAACTGATCTGATTAATTTGGTCAGAGGTCAAAGATCAAGGTCATGGTGTCCTCATGAAACACTTGTCAACTTGATATCTCTATAACATGTTGAAGGACTTTGTACAAATGTTATAAGACTCATTCAGTTGAACTCAAACAAACTGAACAAATTTTACACACGATGTCACAGAGATGATGACGAATGAAACAAGTCCTTTGTTTTCTGAAGATTTTCAGGAGCTCCTGTGTCTTTATCGGTCTCAGACCCATGGACCAGGGGCCTATACAACAAAGCAGGATTTGAGCATAGCGAGGTAACTTCAGGGTTAACTCCGTAATACGACGGTGGTTCACTTCTTATCGGGATACATTTCCATGGTAACTTATGCTGAAAGGCTAACCTGCTCCGGAGCAGCTTATGTTCCAGATTGAGATCGCCAGGTAGAAAATCTCCGCCTCCTGACCAATCAATTGTCTTGGAAAATGGCATTACCATTGTCAGGGGTGTAAATATTAGAAGCCCCCCCCCCCCGGAGTGTGGATTGTGACAGGATCCCTCTGAAGCGAAGCAAGTGTTCATGGACCGTCAGAGACCCCGGGTATTTTTAGCTTTAGATGAACAGATATGAACCATATCTGTCCAGGGACACCGGAGTCGTGCGCTCTGCATCACACACTCCACAAAGTTACATGTGAGCAACAGGCCAGTTCAGAGGAACACACACATGTGATTCCTGTCATTTCTGTCGGAGCCATCCCATAATGACGGAGCAGTGATTTTATTTAATCTTATGAACTAATGCATTCACACAGTCAGTGACTCTCTGCAGCTCTTTCTCTACTCTGCTGCAGCCACTGTGTTTCTTCCTGTCTGGATTTGATCTTTCAGCTTAATTTAAATGCTCCTCGTTAGTGAAATACTCCGCTCTGCTGCTGCAGCTGCTGTCAGACCTGTCCATGTCTGGGATTGGTCAGATGCTGAAAACCCCGCCCCTTCCATGTGAACGCGCTCATACCCAGACTGAGAAACCTGGGGTTGACTTAACGAATTGATAACCACCGTCGTGTGATCGTTTAGCCTGATCACGATTGTTCAGTTAAGTGAAGCCGGATGACTGGAAGACACCCTGGGTCTGTTGAACCTGCTTCGTAGTACAGGGCCCAGGTCTATGTGGTACACACCTTACCCGCTGAACCACCGCGTCGCTCTCAGTCTAAAGCTGCAGTCATGGTCGGTGGATAAGACCTGAAATAAAACCTGAAGGCGTCAGCTCTTGTTCCCTCTGCTCTGAAGTGTATAGTATCATCCTCTTTGTGAGCAGCTCTTCTAATTGTTGTTTATCAGTGTTTTTGAAGATTTAATCGTGGCATGTGAACAAATTCAACTCCTTACAGTCGTACAACCTCTAATCTGAGAACATGGAAGCCTGTGTGCACCTCGCTGAAGTGTTCTCCATCTGAGCAGCCTAATTATTATTAATCATCTGACACGCTGAACGCTGCAGTTTCAAAGAGCAACATGCTCAAAGCTGCAGCACAGTTCCTGTGTATGATGATGAACAAACAGTAGCTGTGTCTTAGTTCAGGGGCTGGATCCTTCGGAGGTGGCAGCCTAGGTGACCACACCTTTAACGCGGGGCTACTATGGCTACAGTTTGGAGCCGCCTCCACATTCTGATATCTAGCATGCTAGGTGGACAGTCGACCAGACTCTACTGTACATACACAATCTAAAGATAAACAAGACACAAGATGAACTTAAATGTATTTGTAGATTTGTCTCACTGTGCTGAAACACTCATGTGTTTCTGTCCTTTGACAACAACGTGACTGGACTTGATTCCCTTCATTTTGTTCAGTTGAAGTCTGTGTGTGTAGTGCATTATGGGAGTGTGGGACCTGGAGACATGAGGATGGGAGACCCCCCCTCCCATGAAACAGTGAAGGAGCAGCACAGACCTGCAGGCAGAATGAGTCCCAGTGGGAATGAGATTTTGTCCTTTTTTTTTTTTTTTTTACAGGAGAAACAGTCATTTTAATCACAATTTTAAATTAAAGTGAGAGCAGATTGATTTTGTTTTATTCAGTTTTAATAATTTCATGGCAAAAAAAGATGGTTTCTACTTGCTCAACTATAAATCTTAGTCAGGAAGTAAAATCTTCACCAAAGACTCAAATTCATATTCATTTAGAAACAAAAAGACGAACGTTGTTGTTGTAGCTGTGGTTGTTGTTGCTGTGGTTGTGGTTGTGGTTGTTGTTGTTGTGGTTGTTGTTGTGGTTGTTGTTGTGGTTGTTGTTGCTGTGGTTGTTGTTGTGGTTGTTGTGTTGTGTTGTTGTTGCTGTGGTTGTTGTGGTTGGTTGTTGTTGTTGTGGTTGTTGTTGCTGTGGTTGTTGTTGTGGTTGTTGTTGTTGTGGTTGTTGTTGCTGTGGTTGTTGTTGTGGTTGTGGTTGTTGTGGTTGTTGTTGTTGTGGTTGTTGTTGTTGTGGTTGTTGTTGTGGTTGTGGTTGTTGTGTGGTTGTGGTTGTTGTGTTATGGTTGTTGTTGTGGTTGTTGTTGTAGCTGTTCTGTGGTTGTTGCTGTGGTTGTGTTGTTGTGGTTGTTGTTTCTGTGGTTGTGGTTGTTGTTGTATAGCAGTAGCTGTTGTCTGCGTCGTCATCATCGTCGTCATCGTCGTCTCTCACAGCTCCATCAACAGTCGTCGTAGAAACTGTCTCGTTAGCGAGCAGCAGATCTTCTAGCTAACCCTTGCAGTTTTCCTCCATGCCGTTACCATGGTGATGACAATGTGACGTGGCTGCCCGAGATTTTTTGTCTTTGCCCTCTCCTCCTTTTCTTCCTCTTTCCTCTCTGCGTCTATCTGTTGGGATGAAAGGCTGGATATCAGTCTCTCTCCTCTTTCCAGAGCCATTCAGTTGCAGACCCAAGCAGGGAGAGGGATTATCCCTCTATTTCTATTAGTCACACACTCGTAAGCCATGTATCACTCTGAAGCTTTGTGTCAGCAACTCCACACCCAGAGTGGAGAGACTTCTCATTATGTGAGGATTGAGGGGTTTTAGCTCACAAAGAGAGTGCAATATTCTGAAAGTCAAGTTGTGTTTGAAGCAGAGAAAATGCATTTCACAGATTCCTCCATGCTGTAATGTGTTTGAACTTTTCCTGCTGCTCTGACACTTTTAATTGGTGTATTAGTTCAACTGAGATAAATGTGGTCGTATCACAGGAAATGACACATTGGTCTGGACATCTGTCAGAGACACATCACTGTAACCTTGTGGACCTGGACAGACAGGGAGACACAGTGGGACTCCCAGAAGCCTGAGCTCTGACCTTGAGCAATGACCACGACAGCTCGCCTCCCTGGACACCTCCTCCTCCTCCTCCTCCCTCCTTCTGTGTCTCCACTCCTCGCTCTCAGCAGTTTAACGACTACAGCCTCTTTTCTTCGTCTCTAAATGAGTCTCATACTTGACATGAATAATTAATCACCAGAGGTTTGGAATAAACAGGAATATTTTTCTACCAGCTTCATTTCTGCACTCAAACAGAAACCTCTGCTACTTTCTCTTCTTCGGGTTTGTTCGGATGAGTCAGTGTTTTAGTTTGAGTGATTTAGACACAGGTAAACTCACCTGTCACCTGCTCAGCACAGAAACACTGGGATGAAAGTGAAAGTTTTAACAGCATCATATGAATCCATACACATAAAGCAGCAGCACTGAAATACTTTACATTTGATAACTTTACAGTGACGATGATAAGTTTGTGTGTGTGTGTGTGTGTGTGTGTGTTAAACTTAATTCACTTCATGTCACTTGTGAAAGTGGAAAGAAAAACAACAGAATGATACATTTTGATGCACATTTGTGTGATGTTGTGAACAGGAAGTCAACAGACTGTGAAGCAGCCTGTGGTCAGTGCTGCAGGGAGAAATCAACACTTATTGATCTCCTTAGGTTCTTATAAAGGTGTGTAAAACTGAATGAGCTCAGCTTTAAAAGCTTTGTCTGTCACTGAGGAGGTTTTTTCACCTTTGAAATGTTGCTGATCAATAAACAGACCAGCGTGATCAGCTGTGTGTACTTCACATCAGTGATGTGATGACGACGTCAGCGTCAGCTGCTCAGATTGAGAGGAGGAGGAGGAGGAGGATCCTTCCTCTTCCTCATCCCCCTCACAGCTCTTTTAATTAAGGAGATCAGTATAGTTTCCTGTGCTTCAGTGAGTGTGTAAGAGGCGTTCACTGTACTCGACTCTGTTTCCTTCCATTTGAAGCCGACGACACGACACGATGAGATTCAGAACAAGCGATGATCACTTTGGATATTAACAGATCTCAGCATGTTCCTCCTGCTGGAGCCCATAACTCACTCATTACACAGGCTCCACCCATCCATCCATCTGTCTATCTATCCATCATCCATCTCTCTATCCATCTATCTATCCATCCATCCTGTCTGTCTGTCTGTCTGTCTGTCTGTCTGTCTGTCTCATCATGCCCCATCAACCCAATGGATATAACCAAACAAACAGGAAGTGAGCCGGTTGTATCAGCAGCTCGAGCTCACAGGTCGTTTTGTTTGGTTTCCTCCTGATGACTCATCTCTGTAACTAATGAGAACAGCTACAAAGGCTCACTAACTGTGTTTGTGTGTTTGTACTTTAAACAGGCAGGGTGTGTGTGTGTGTGTGTGTGAGCAGCATGAAGGAAACATGAATGAGACATGTGTGTTTCACTGACCCTTCAACACACTGGCAGACCTGTACTCAGCTGTTTCCTCCTGTTGGGACAGTGTTTCATTGTCCGTGTGGTTTCTACATATTGATCCTGTGTTTTTACACTGTCCCTGTAAGGCAGCTGGACACACACACACATATTTCAGGAGCCAGGCTGCAGGGGGCACAGTACTGGGGCCTTGGGAGACCTGACGGTGTTGAGCACACCTCAGACGCTGAGCCTGGTCCACTGGAGTCAGAGCTGAGCTTAGGGACCTGGAGGCATCAGCGCCGATGACTCATTTATGTTTTATAAAACCTCCCACACTCTCTTCACAACCAGCTAATGCAGGTCTCAGCACAAAGGAGGAGAGTTTCACTGGTACCAGCTGTGATCCTCTGACTGCTCCAGCTCTCTGTTCTCATCTACACATTGTGAATATGTGTCATAATCATGGTAAAAGATTATATTTTATATTCTCAACTGTGCTCCATTTTCATGGAGCTTTATATACAGTGGTCCAGATCAGGATGACCTCATCTCACCTGTGACCTTTTACCTGTGACATGTCTGAAGTTGAAGCTCATAAGCTCACTCATTAAGACTGAACATCTGGATCCAGTTGTGTGTTTGTTGTGGAGTTTATAAATGTTTGTCCTCTCAGCTGCGATGACTCCATCATGACATCCTCAGGGGTCAGTCAGGTTTCCTCTGCTTATCTAATCTGCTCTCTGTGATTGGGATAAAAAGCAGTAAAAGATAAATGTAGTCTCCATCAGATGATCGTGATCAGAGTAGGAAACATCAACCTGATCTGAGCACAAGGACAGAAAACAGAGAAGTCTCTCCTCCTCTGTAACTTCTCTAAAGCCATCTGTTTGTTTGTTTGTTTGTTTGTTTCACCCCGACATCATGGAGGTGAAGATGAGCTTCACTGTTTTCAAGTCCAGGGCAGAAATAATTACTGATGCACAGGAAGAAGAGACAGGAGAGGAGGTGGAGGAGAGGAGGTGGCTGTCATGAAGCTGGTCATTATGTGGCTTCAGGATGAAACAGCAGCAATGGAACAGGCTGCTGGAAGTTGTTGTCCATGTTTGTCTGGCAGCTTGTAATTATCACACCCACACTGTGTTTTACAAATGGAGCAGCACTGGGTGGACGTCACCAACACTGCTGTGTTAAACACACACAGCAGAGCAGTCATACAATCTGTGGCTACAGTTAAAGATTTGTACCTGTTGCTGTTCAGAGACACAGATTCTTCCTGATGAAGGATGGAAGATGAAGGAAAACAATGAACAGGATCTGAATCCAGTGCCGAGGCCTCCACTCTGAACCAAGTCAGAAGTCAGTTTATGTCCTCTCACTTTCAGTCAACAGTGACACTGACTTTGCTTCAGGAAATTACCCACAGTTCATAGCGATGTGAAGTCAAATACAGGAGATGTCATTGAGTCTCATACTTGACACTGGTAGAATGTCTTGAAGCAGCGTGAATCATGAGTGTTGGTCCAGTGATGTGTTACAGCTCCTCAGCAGGTGGACCGTCGTCATCACTGATCATACCTCCACCTAAAAGTTACAGTTCAAAGCTCAAGGTTTTCTTTGTGTCTTCAAATATAAAATGGTCCTGAGAAGATGAGACTGTCGTCCTCTGTGGTCAGACAATGAGTTGTTAATCTGTACTTCACAGATTCATGTGTTTTATGCAGAACATGAGAAACTTCCTGAACAAACCAGTCGCTGTCCATCACACAGTCATGACTTTGTAAACATGGGTTTATGTTGGAGAGCACAGACATATTTACACCTGCAGGCTGACACATATGAACATGAACCATGCTGCTGATGTTCTACTTTAAAACTCCAGCTCATTCTGGCCTCAGGCACAAACTCCAACATTTTGGTTAATGCAGCTTTGATAGTAACTTCTGCACCGTCAGGCATTTCAATAATCTACTTGAAGGCTGTTTTCTTAAGTACACTGCTGTATGATCCCTGCAGTGAAATTGGCTTCATGCCTTTTTGCACCAAAGCGTGTCAGTGAAAATGTGTTGTCATGTCTCTGCATCTTTTTCCAAAACTCACGGTCTTTGTCCCAGTCACGTTTTCACGAGGCGAACACCATGTTGGCATGAAGCATCCATTTGTGTCTGTTCCTCCTCCTCGTCCTTGTCTTTGTCCTCCCCTCCCCCTCCTCCTCCTGCCCCCCCCCCCCCAAAGGTTCCACTGCTGCAGATGAGTCAGACAATTTACAAACACCAGAGAGGAGCTCCTTCACAACACACTCATCTCCCCCAGCCTTCTTGTTTTTACTTCTTCCTCTAATTGAACAGTTCTTCAAGCGTGTTCCTGTCTGACGTTCACCTCCATCTCCTCAGCGTCTAACCCCCCCCCCCCCCCCCCCGAGTGAGTGTGTTTTTCACTGTGTGTATTAGTCTCTATATGAGGTTTCACTTGAGTCTCTAATACCGCTCATCTCTCAGAACCTGCCTTTCATATGATAATTCACCAGGCTTTACTCACCACTGTTGTTCCCGGTGTTTTGATGGGAAACGAGCACAGACCACAGTAAAGACACACTGAAGAACATACACACATACACAGATCCATGTTATTGTCCCCCAGAGAGGCACATGGCAGCTCTACATCACTGACACTTTCAACTTCTTGCCTAACACTCACATCTGTGCTGCAGCACATCCCATAGGAACCAGTGGAGACATCTTATCTTCTAGCAACACCAAAGAGCGAACTCGACACGCTTCCTTCAGTCTGACAAATAATTCAAGAACAGTTTAGAAATATGAGAAAGACAAATGCAGAAGCAGCCTGATCACAGTTCAGCTACATGCACCATTAATCTGTCGCTCCAGCCTCTTCTTCACAGACTTCATTCTCACATTCACTGTTTTTTTTTCCAGGGGAGATTAAGTTTATCAGCTCAGCAATTACCATTTATAAAAAACAGCCTGTGGAGGTGTTGAGGCATAAAGACACAGTTCCCTCTCAGAGTCTGACTCCAGCGAGGTGGTAAACAGATTACAGGGATTTTAAAAAGCTCTGCCTCGCTGCTCGCTGCACATACACACACTTGACATAATAATCACACACTCTTATATTGTACCAGAATGTGTCATTCATTTTTTTAGGTGATTAACTGTAAATTCCTGAACAGCTCTGTGGGTGCAATTGCTGCAGCTGCTGTGGCTGCTGTGGGTGTTGGAGGCTACGACACAATGGGTGGAGAAAAGACATGTAAAAGTTTAGTCCAGGTAGAGTTCAGATTCGGTCAAAGTCTGTGTGTGTTATTTAAATCTGCTCTGCAGCCATGAGGACCTGTGGTGGAGCTACAGAGAGAGGATGCAGGTGTAAAGATCTGTATGAGGCTGTGTTGACACAGAGCAGCTTCATGGTTATTAATTAACAAGTAGAAGAAGACAGCACCTTTCTTCTGCTGCTGCTTCAGCTCATTAACTTCTATTCATCTGTCTGTGACATGGACGTCCTCTGTCTGTCACAACAGAGACATGGACACCCTCTGTCCTAAACAGGCCTGCTTGTCTGCTGTTGTCTTCAACATTTTAATAAGAGCAGTTCTGTATTAAACCAAATCCAGCACAATCACCTGCCCAGGTAAGACCACCTGTTTAACATCGACCTGGGTTTTGATTTCAGTGTACATGTTGGTGGTTAAAGACACACATACACACACACACACACATACATAGGATATGACACAGTGAACACTGACTGTTATTAGAGCTTTGTGTTCACACTGACTCAGGACCTCGTCCAGGACTTCGCTGAGCATCGACCGTCAGCTCAGCAGCTTCCTCAGCCTGCAGGATGTCAGGATGACAAAGGACCATCCACATTTTACCTGAAAGTCACCTGCAGGAGACTCTCCCCCTGTCCCTCACTCTCTGTCTGTGCATCAAAGAAGAACTCCAACAGGTTGGACAAACTGATCAGGTGAGCTGGCTCTGTGGTCGGCAGGAAGCTGGACTCCCTGGTGACAGTTGCAGTGAGGAGATCCCTGAACAAACTACTGGCCATCATAGATGATGCGAGTCGCCCCCTGCACACTGTCATCGGTGCACAGAGAAGCCAGATCAGTGGAAGACTGCTTCTCCCCAGAAGCAAATCCAACAGACTCAAAGACTCATTTGTCCCTCGAGCCATTAAAACGGTACAATTCTGCACTTGGGGAAGAGGGAAGGTTGGTGGGAGGAGAGGGGACAGGGAAGATGAGGATGAGCACTAAACAAAATTCTTTCCGTGCAATATGTTTTTATTAGTAGTTATTGATATATTTGATACTGCTCTTTTAGCCTTGAACTGCACTTTATATTTTTTATATTTGATCTGTGTGCTTCTACAGTCAGTGCTGTGCTGCTGCACATCTATCTATCTACCTATCTATCTATCTATCTATCTATCTATCTATCTATCTATCTATCTATCTGTCTGTAGCAGATGGACGCAATCAATCAAACGACCTCCACAGCCACGCAGGAGTCATTTCCTCCCACACTCAGACATGACCCATAGGAACAGACCAGCAGCAGGTGCACTGGTCCTCTGTTGCCATGGTAACAATGATAACCTGGTTGTTTCGGTTCAGGCACAAAGACTGACTGTACTGTGACATCTGACTTCATCCTGCTGTACCCGGTACTACCACTAGAGGTGACTCTACAGGAAGCGTCATTATCACGTCGTAACACCTTACTAATCTGATCAGCTAATTATTGATTGGTTTTCCCTGCAGGAGAATCATTGATCCAGGTTCATTAATGTGTCTTAGAGAACTGCACAGTGTGTGTTCCTGCAGCAGCTCCACAAACAGCTTTGAATTGAATGAGCTTAACCTTTCATCTTGGTATCAGACTGGGTGTTTAAAGCACCGTTGGCCGGAACATGAATAGACAATATCAGCAGGGTAAATAATGTAGGAACAGTGTGTCAAAATCTGCCAAATATATATCATCCACAGGGTGTGTGTGTGTGTGTGTGTGTTGAATCAGGACCCTGAGTACCCATGTTGATGCCAGCAGTGGACACACACACACATGGTCACAGTGAACAGGAAGTAAATGATGTAGAGACAGTTACGACTCTGAACTGAACCTGAATCTCATGTTCATCCTGCTGCAACAGAGCGTGTGTGTGTGTGTGTGAGTCCATGAGATCGTGTGTCCTCAGTCTCTATGACGTGACCTTCAGCAGTGAACACTGATGTTTGATTGTGTTGAGCTCTCGGGGCAAGCAAGTGTCAGCTTCAGTAAGAGAGAGAGAACATATGTAGGTGTGTGTGTGAATGTGTGTGTGGAGCAGATGGGATGTTTCCTCTTCTGTCAGTTTTAGTTCGAGTCCAGAATAGAAGCAAAGTGCTGCCCTGCCTTTTAATCAGTCACTGACACAGTCTGAGTGATTGACTGGTGGAAAACTGATCACATGTTTGATTCCCTATGTTTCCTGAGGCCTCAGCTGATGTTTGCGTTTGGTTCACTTTTCCCTCGGATGCTCCATCCAGACAGTCACGTCAGCCTGAGGACTGTGTGTGTGTGTGTGTGTGTTTTGGGTGCGAATAGGAGTAGATCTGTATCCAGTGCATGTGTGTGTCTGTCAGGTCGATTCAGTGGAGCAAACCTGTCAGAGAGAGAGAGAGAGACTGGGTCATGTGACCTGCTGAAAGATTCACAGCTCTGACTGTGCAACATGTAAATGTAGATACATGTGAGTGACTGTGTCACACATCATGTTTCTAATATGATCTAATAAATAATAAACAGGAGCTGTAGACTGTTGGTCCATGACATCACCTGCTCAGGTGTAATGAAGGATCCAGATGTGACGACAGGAGTGAGGTTGTGTGTGTGTGTGTGTTGATCTGAATGAGTAAAGTAAATGAAGCACAAACAGCAGAACGTTGTGTTTGGTCCTGGAGGCAGATGTGATTAAATGCCACCAATCACTTCATGTATTTAGTATCAGCAGCCTGTGAAATGTCAGCAGCAGCACTGTGGAGCTGCTGGTTCTGTTTCCAGATGTTTCCAGCTCTCGTTTGGCCTCCATGTTGTGTTCTTCTGTCGTCTGCTGTCCTCTGACCTCCCCTCTGCTCTCTGTGGTAGCAGAGGAAATGAGGAGCAGGACACGTGTCCAGTGTTGTTTCTACTGCAGAATCTGAAGAGACACACACCCGACTCTCAGTCTGTCTGTCTCTGCTCAGGAAGCTGCAGACTCTGATTCAGTCTGTTGGAAATGTAGCATCATTAAAATGTCATGAAAACAACTGAGTCAGCGAAGAGGCTTTGACTGACACATCCTGATCCAACAGCTTCATACAGTTCAAACTGTTTGACTGAGTTTATAATTATTTAATATTTGGAGCTTCCAACTTTACAAATAAGAGAATTCAACTGGTTGAATAGTTTTCTGACTCTTTGATTCTTTGTTCTGATTTTCCTTGTTCTTGAAACAGCTGCTGACTGGAACATTTCAGACTGAGACACATCATGTGTTGTTTCATCAGGGCTCAAGTTTGAGCTCCTCCCACAGATGAGACTGTGTGGACGAGGCTGCTCCTCAGGGAGAGCAGTGTCCATCTCTGGTGTCATCTCTGCAAGTTTAAGAGTTGGCAGCTTGTGTGGGTCAAACTCCTGGAAATCCAAGTGAAACCTGACTCACACAGGTCATAGATGAACACACTGGAGTCAGGAAGCTCATGTGAAATGGATCCAGGTTGGTATTTAACTTCATCTCTCAGTAATCCTGCCGTCTGCAGCACAAACTGTCTCAGCAGGTCCTAAATATGACTGACATCTGACCAGGGATTATCCCAGTGCCCCAGATACAGAGCACACACAGGCTGTGTGTGTGTGTGTGTGTGTGTGTGTGTGTGTGTGTGTGAGTGACAGTTTTATGTTCAAACCTGTGACCTCTGACCTCTTTGTCCCTCTGTCCATCTCTCTCTCAGTGGTCATCTCATGATAATTTGACAGAGTCTGAATAACTGAGCTCATGTTGAATCTCTGCAGCACAAAGAGTTCATGGACTTAACAGATCTCCTCCTAAATGGGTGAGAGAAAGTAGGCCAGACCAGAACAAAGAGCACACACACACACACACACACACACACACACACACACTGTTCAGCATCTGATCTGCAGCTTTTGAAGCTGATGGATGGATTCAGCTGAGTGAGTCTGGTTTTTATTCTTCTGTTGTTGTTGTTGTTGTTGTTGTTGTTGTTGTTGTTGTTGTTAATTTGTGTTTGATTGTTTCTCAGATCAAAAATCATTTCTGACCAGCAGAAAAACTGTTTACACCAAAGACTTCACTTCAAACACTTGACTAACATCAAAGTATGTTTTCTATGAATCAGCAGCGCTGGAGTTCAAACACTGTTTCACCATTTTAGTCACTGCAACAAAGGTTACAGAGCAAAGGCAGGAACTCGCTGAGTGCTTTTCTTTTCTTCTTCACTCTATAGCTTAACAGCAGCTCTGCTTTTAGGCCAAAACAGCCACAGAGTGTTGCCGCCGTGAAAAGAGCAAAGGAGTGAAAAATATTCTTTCATCATCTTTTTTCATTGACAGAAAAACTGAGCACGAAAAGACACGAATCAAAGTTTGAGTCTGAAATCAGAGGTGTCAGAGTCTGTCAATGTGCAGCCTCAGTCTGCCCCCCCACCTCCCCACCCCAACCCTCCCACTCACCTGATTGCACCCCCCCCCCCCCCCCCCCCATATCCCTCCATCTCTCTCCCCAGGGTTTTCTCTTCTTCTCTCCCCTCTGTTTTCTCCTCCTCTCCTGCACAGACCAACTGCTGAGAAGCAGCAGGAGAGAGGAAGGATGGCCATACACTTAGTGTGTGTGTGTGTGTGTGAGTGTGTGTGTGTGTGAGTGTGTGTGAGTGTGTGTGAGTGTGTGTGTGTGTGTGTGTGTGTGTGTGTGTGTGTGTGTGTGTGGAAAGGGACAGAACAACCAGGTGGAAACAGGAAGTCAGAGGAAAGTCACATGACGCCATCACTCCTTCATCCTGAATAACGCAGTCATCTCTGGTCCTTGTTACTGAACAGTGTGTGGACGCTGATAAATCTGTTTAATGATGTCGACTATACAAATGATTTAAATATGAAAACTGGTGCATGGGTTTATATCCAAAGTGTGCCCCCCCAGAGGGAACAGACTCCGACAGCTGACAGATTCATTAGAATACAAGTCTCTAATTAGGAAAATCAACTCTTCATGTCAGTCACTGAAGACTGTTGTAGCTGCTGCACATTAGAAAGCAGAGGCCTTATCAGCCGCTGACAGAGGCCCAGCAGATGAATTATACATTCACATGCTGCTGTTTTTATGCCTGTCAATCACATGTGCTCATCACCACTCAGTGCTGTACGGAGAGAACACCTTTCTAATGTACTGTGACTGTGAGTAGGTGGAGGAACATTTGAATAGTGCGACTGTATGAGAACTGGTCCCTGTCGTTATGGCTGAGCTGCATTAGTGGTTTGAGCAGCACTGACAAACACTCACACAGGTCACAGCTCGGTTTTATTCTGAATTCAAACCCAGAGAAGAGGGACTAGGATGCACACTGATAAATTACACCAGGTATCGCTACATATTAACTGACAACATCACAATATCTCTTAACAATTGATCCAACAGTACAAAATGAAAACAGTAACAGTACAGTCTATGAACAGAAGGAAACACAGCAGAGAAGAAGAGTTTTGTCTCCAGACAGTGATGCACACAGGATCTCCTGTTCCCATACGCAACACTGTGTTTGATGGAGCTACATGGAAGGAACGAAGGTCTGTAAAAAATAAGTAAGTGAATGAAAACAGAAGACGCTCCTAATAAAAGCTACTACAATGCAAACACGCAGGAAACTAGTCTGAATGCACAGGTGTATGTACAGCTGGATCACTGGGGTTAAAATGTAAAGCACAGCACGTTGAAAATGTCACTGACTGAACCATCGTGTGTGTGTGTATGTGTGTGTGTGTGAGAGAGAGAGAGAGAGAGAGAGAGGGTTAGAAAGCCACAGGACTGTGAGTGATTTTACAGTAACTACAGTGAACACGCTGGAAAAACAAAAAAGAGTTCATAAACATTTGAGTCGTGCTTTTGTACAAAGAGGAATCACATAGAAAACATCCATACGTTACAGTAAAAAAAAAAATATCATGACACAGTCAATAATCAGAGATGGGGGAGGGCAGACTGTGTGTGTGTGTGTGTGTGTGTGGGAGATCAGTGGTGAAGCTCTTCATCAGAGTTGAGAACAGATTAATGGGTAGACAAAGTAAATGAGAGGATGGTCTAATTCTGTGTGTGTGTGTGTGTGTGTGTGTGTGTTGTCATGTCTGCATGCATGTTTTCACTCTATATTGGCTTTATACATGTAGCTGCTGTGTTCGTGTGCATCACTTTTTTTCTAGATTTTTACATATTCTCTAACATGTATGTTTGTGTGTGTGTGTGTGTGTGTGTGTGTGTGTCTGTCTACCTACACCTGCTCATGTCAGTGTGTGTATGTGGCTCAGTGGCCCTCACTGCTCGGGCCTTTGGTGTCATGTTGCTGCTGCTGTCCAACTCCTCCAGGCAGCCAGGGGGAGACAGAGTGCGAGGTGGTCTGCTTGGCCATGCTGTAGTGGCTGATCACTGTGTAGAAACGACCCCTGGAGTTGGCGTCCTGGGCGGCGTAGTAAGCTTCCAGAGAGGCCGGGATACACCGCTTGTGCTGTGCCCCAGAAAAACCAGAGAGAGGTTTAGAACGTGTTCAGAGCACGACATGATAAAACCAAACGGTGTAGTGGTGCGGCTGTGGTCAGAGCTCTGAAGCACAGCAGTTCAGTCACTACCTCTGTTTTATTGCTAACTGAACTCCAGTGAGACAACATCAGTAACTGGCCCTAAAATAACCCAGGTTATTACTGACCCAGGTCACACAGGTCAGAGGTCAAGTTCAACAAAACACCAGAGAATGAGTTAACCACTACCATGTGTCACATGACACTGTGTCGTCCAACACAAGATTCATTTCTGATATTTGTTTCATTGTCAGAGCATAATGGAGGTGGATTAACTCCAGCTGAGCGATCTTCCTCTGACCACTTCAACCAGTTCACTGTTAATTAGCTGTGATTGGGTTCCAATCAGCATCAGGGCCCTCAGGATCTGAAAACTGCACCTATTGTAGAAGATCATTACATGAACAGTCCATCTGTTGTATTGATGTTTGTTTGTTTTCCTGCTGAGACAATGAGCCATGTTTGAAACTCAGTTTACATGGATCCTATTAAAAGAAACAACAGAAATAAAAGTGGAAGTGATTCTTTCTGTAACTCAGATACACTTGACTTAAGAACTTTTAAACACTACATGTAGCAGCTAAAGGGCTTTTTAAGATGGCGGGATACTGAAGGAGAGAAAGAAAAGTATCTACATCACTGGTGATAAATACTGACAAGAAACTCAAGTGATGAACCAAAGAGCTTTGAAAGGAAGAAAAAGAAAACAGAAGGTCATCTTCTCCTCCAGAGGACAGAGGAGCAGGAGGAGCAGAAGATAGGAGGAGGGAGGAGGAGGAAGAGGAAGGGGGAATGAGGAAGAGGAAGAAGAGGGGGGAGGAGAAAGGAGGAAGGAGGAGTGAGGAGGAGGAAGAGGAGCAGGACAAACAAAGCTAACGACAGAGACGAGTTTTAACCTGACACACCGAGGCCTCTGTCCTCGACATGGTTTTATGTTCTCCTGTTCATGGACAGCTGCTCTGACTGAGTGGAGCAGCTGTCGTCTCAAGTCTGACTGAACATGACACAAAGGCCAGTTAAGTCTTTTACCTTATAGATGAATCCATCTGGGCAGGCGTGGTCATAGGTGAAGGCTTTATAGACCACCAGGAACACGATGCAGGCGAGGAAGGCCAGGGCCAGGATGATGAGGATGGTCACCTGTACAGAGGACAAACACTGCTCAGTGTGTGTGTGTGTGTGTGTATACAGATATAAAATGATGCATTTCATTGTCACAGTGGTTAAAATCTCTCTGAGTTCCCTCCATTGTGTCAATGTGAAGAACAAAGCTCAGTGAAGCTGCTGCACACGTCACAGATTTCCCAGAATCCTCCTGTTATCCTGCAGGAGATCACCTGCTGTTACACAGATGGTGAAGTGTTGTCATGTGCCCTTAGCTTCATATACACAACTTCATTACAACGCGCTGTCGTGACCGAGCAGTTATTAATTAGTGCATCAGTTTCCAGCGGACGATCATGATTCATTTGGTCCAGAGCACCTGAACACTGGGAGTTTGTTGTGTATTTAGTTTGAGGATCAATCAGCCTGCAGTCAGCAGGAGCAATCAATTACAACCTTCATCTATGTCTGAATGTTTCCAGCTGTTACTGCCTGAATCACAAATATGAATCATCCAGACGCTCCAGACAAAATGTAGAATTTACAGGAAACAACTGGAACAAACTGAATGTTCTGCTCAGTTTAAACAACACAGAACATGAAATGATGTCAGTGTCTGTTCAGAGTCAAAATACTGCAGCGTGAAGAGACGTTTAATAAGCAGCAGGAGCAGCTCATCTCAAATGATGGAAGTAAGACATTTATTTCTGTGTAGTTTCCCTGGCAGGACAGACGATGTCATGGTGAAGCTGATTAACACAGAAAAGGATTTGTTTCCTTCCTCCTTCGACTTGACAACATGACGCTGCTTCTGAGCGAGCGTTTAATTACAATTATGCAAATGAAGCACAAAGGATAGCTGTGTTTAAAAACAGTATCATCATGACTGCCTCTAGGTGTGTGTGTGGGTGTGGGTGGGTGGAGGGGTTCTGATCAGTCACAGTGACATGTCAGACCAATTTGACTTCATGGCAGCTGAGGGACGCGACTCTGCTGACACTCTCTGTAACTTACACAGAGCTATACTCTACAGGACATACATTGCAGGACTCATGTTAGAGGGGCTGATCAGACTCAGATTGACTGATGCTGCTGCTGCTGCTGCTGCTGCTGCTCCACCACCCTGACCTCAGCTGAATGGTGGAGTGTATGAAGCAGCTTATTAAGAGGAGGGATTACTGTAAAGCTCCTCATATGGTGGAGCAGGCGCTGCCTGCATGGAGAGGCCCGACTTCACTCACACACTTTGAAACATGAAATGAAAACTGCTCCAGCTAATAACTGGGGAGATTTGCTCTGTTGCACAACTGAGATGGAGGAAGTTTGTCTCCATATGTGCATGTGAAAGATCTGGCCGACACTGAAGGAGGCGTTGAGCTGACTGCTCCCTCAGTGAAACTGCTGCCTGCAGAAAACAGCACATTTTCCAGCAGCTCTTTGAGCACTTAGGTTAAGACACTGCACACAGAGATGCACATGAAACAGATGAGTGGGATGAAGTGTCGGGCCGGGTCTGGCCCGTGTTAACAGTCACAGCGAGCAGCAGCAGCTGGAGCAACAGTTGAAGCCAGAACCTCCTAATAGAAATGATCAGAGTGAAATCCCTGTTGGTGCAGCTGCAGCCGTGTCCTGCTTCAGTCCATCAAAAATCCATCCTGACCTTTCTCCATTATTCATAATCTCTGCAGTAAACCTCAGGAGGTCGTCAGGGCAACGCCACCGCTCCAGGATGAAGATGCCCTCCTTGCATGAAGTAGATTCAGACCCCTATCTCACAATATCTTCTGACTCCTCTATGACCCGTTAATACTCCTCCTAACCTGATGTGCTTCACAGGTCAGTAAATCCTCCAACATGGCAGCTTCCCCCACTCCCATCACCATCATCCTGTCTTCTGTCCTATCAGCACCAACACAACCACCACCCTGTCCTCTGTGCACCACAGATAACACACAGTGCCTGTTGTTCTTAGCTGCAGGTAGACACTCAGCTGCAGCCACAATACAACCAGTTCTTAACCAGCACAGGTCAGATCGACCGCCGGCCTGAATCCACCCAGGGCCGACAGAAACTCTGCGTCTCTCCTCAGTCTGATAAGAGACAAACTGTCATCCTCTCATTTTCTGTCTTTCTTTTATTGTTTGGCTTTTACTCAAATATGCTTTCTCTCTCTCTCTCTCTCTCTCTCTCTCTCTCTCTCTCTCTCTCTGTCTCTCTCTCTCTCTCTCTCTCTCTCTCTCTGTCTCTCTCTCTCTCTCATATACACAGGTCCACTGTTCTTTGTGCTACTGCACTACTTTAATTTATTTGACTTCATGTTTTTAACATTGTGATGACAGAATTAAATTATCATCAGAATCATAAAGAGGTCAAAGGTCACATGGAGGCTGAGCCTGACCAGGGTTTAAGGTGGAGACCTGTCCTGCAGCAGATGTTAACACACTGTTGATTTTTAGCTCGGGAACATGGAAGATTAAATTCACAGTAACAGTGACCCCTTCCTCTTCCTCCTCCTTTTCCTCCTCTTTCTCATCCTCCTCCTCCGCCTCTTTCTCATCGTCACTCTGCTCCTCCTCCTCCTCCTCCTCTTCTTTCTCCTCTTCCTCCTCCTCGTCTTTCTCCTCTCCCTCCAGCACTCAGGACGTTTCCACATCATTTCCTGTATAAAGGGTCTTTTCATATCAAATGTGACAAGTTATTCTTTTATATATTAAACACATTTTTATCTGGTCTGTAATAATCTGTGATGCCTTCAGGGGAGTTTGTTGATTAATGAAATTAATGAACTGGTTGAGCCGGAGCAGAGAGAGCAGGAGAATAAATAAGTGTAAAAAGCTTAAAGGTCACAGCAGCAGAAGTAAGAGCGTGTTCACAGATGAACATGGAGCAGAAACAGATGGACCAGAATGATGAAATGACTCTTATAAATGTGCAGAACCAACTCTGTGTTTTAGACATGAGCGTCCTCTCTGCTGCGGCACCATCAGAGACACTGAGTATCATACATGGATACTCTTATTACTACCTGTGATCACCTGAGTGTACGTCTACAAATCACTGTTCTCATCTTTCATCAGAAACAACTTCACTGTTGGTTTTTCTGATTTTCTCTGTCATTTCATTAAGTGCATGTTGTTGTTTTCAAAGAGAGGCTCATTCATGTATTGATTGACAGCTGTAATGTTCCTCCCCACTGGCCTCCTGTGATTGGTTGATTATTCAGTATCTCTGCACTGAGATGTTTCAGCTGAGGAACATAATGGAATATACATCAACAACATGTCAACAGCACGTCAACATGTCAACAACACCTCAACACGTCAACAACAACACAACAACACGTCAACAACATGTCAACAACACGTCAACACGTCAACAACAACACAACAACACGTCAACAACATGTCAACAACACCTCAACACGTCAACAACAACACAACAACACGTCAACAACATGTCAACAACACCTCAACACGTCAACAACAACACAACAACACGTCAACAACATGTCAACAACACCTCAACACGTCAACAACAACACCTCAACACGTCAACAACACGTCAACATGTCAACAGCATATCAACAACACCTCAACACGTCAACAACACCTCAACACGTCAACAACACGTCAACAACAACACAACAACACATCAGCATGTCAACAACACACCAAAAACGTCAAAAACATGTCAACAACATTTTAACAACATGTCACACATATAAGAGTTGAAATTAACTGTTTATTGTTAATGTGAATGAAACGCTCTCGTCCTCTGGTTTAAACTGATGACAGAAGGAAGTGATGTCACAGGACACCTGTCGGAGCAGGTGGGTGACAGATCACAGGTTTGATCCCTGCGTTATTAAACCATGTAGCCCACTGTCCCACTGTACACATATATAAATGTGCAGGTTATGAGCTTCATATAAACAATGTTGTGGCCTCAGGCGGCTCGGCCATGTTTGAACTAAAGTAGTTCAGCACACGTCATGACAGCGGCGGCCATTTTGGCCCCAGACCAGTTTCCTTTCTCCCCTCTGGTTCCCTGAAGCAGCAGCAGCTACTTCACTGTCCTCTGTTGTATCTTTACATAGTACATTATTAATACTGATGCATTAATGTATCCTGTGAGCACTAAACCCCCTGAGAGGGCTGGTGTGATGCATTATGGGTTGGAGTGTTTTCATTATTAATAACTGACTTTCCTTTAATTCTTATACTGTAATTAACTGATGGAACCAGTTTGTTTACTCGCACACAGTGACAGCATGAACAGTCACAGTAACTTTAAATGTGTAAATATGTGTTCACTTCCTGTCTCTGACTGAGGAACACCAGAGGACGTTCTGCTGTGTTTTAGAGGAACACGCTTTTTTCATTGATTTTCTTCCAACATGCTTTTTTCCGTGGCGCCTGCTGATCGTTCTCTGCCTTTCCTGCCTGAGCGTCTCTGTGCAGACTCTTTGTTTTCAGCCGGTGGAACAACAGTGTCTGGGGAGCGCAGCCTCCAGACAGGGAGGAGGACGTCAAGGAGACCGTGCTCAGGGATTAGAGGCTCCAGAGGACGGAGCTATCCTGTCCATGCGAGTGCAGCTACAGTAGTGAGGCAACAGAGCACAAACACTCCGCTGTCGAGATACATCACGTCTCAGGTGGAAACACAAACTGTTTAAGTGTCAATGTGAGAAAACACCAGGTTTCCTCTGATCTCCGGTCAGCTCAGCTCTGCACACGGGAGCAGGTCTCCCACAGAAACCAGGAGCTTCATCTGAGCTTGTCTGTTCTGTCTGTGCATGTGAGGTGATTAAGATAAAGGTCATTCACAAAGGAAACAGCTCATCTCGCTGTGTGAGGGTGTGTGTGACCACACCAACTGATGTGCTGACGATCTAACCCTAAGTGTTGTAATCAACATCCAGAGCTGAACGACTTTGTGTACTTGAACGTCCTCTGCAGTAAGAGTCACTGCACTGACCTGAGGGAACAAAATGAGGCTGCACACACACACAAGCTAAAACCTTAAAGGAGAAATATTTTGCCCCTTTTCCAAAAATTAAAACAGTTCCCAGGTGTCTTAGAGACATGTCTGTGACATGCTGCAGTCAAAATCCCCCAAGGATCAAACATCACAGCTCTTTTCATCTGCTCAAAACAGTCTGTTTCAGTGCCCTGTCCCTTTAAATGCAAATGAACCACTGCTAGCCCCGCCCCACCCCTTCTACAGTTACTTACAGGTAGGGGTGGTATTAATGCAAATTTAAACAGCTCACAAAACCACATGGATTTCAACCTGTGGAGCAAAGGACAGATTATTTTGAGTCAGTCAGTTTGTGTCGTAGCAGTCGAACAGATTTGACCCTGAACTGAAACAGTGTGTGACTCTGTTCAGTCTGGGATGATAATCAGCTGTTCAGGAGTGTGTTTAAACACTGAAGCTATTTTCAAGGTGAGTGTGAACAGGAAGTGTCATTATGAATTCCTACCACTGTTTCATACTAAGTGTCATTAAAACACACACACACACACACACACACAGCATCCACAAGCTCTGTACCAGTGCGACAGTGTGCGTTCACCAGGAGAGAGATGCTAATTATGCTAATGTATCCCAATTAAGCGAAGTCTCTATGGAGACAGAACTTCAAAGGTTTTTGGAGCAGGCTGTCACATTGGTTAGAGACGTAGCTGGGAGGCAGCAGAGCTCTCAGGCTGTGGACTCCAGCAGGAGCCAGCCAGTCAAAGAGAGGCTGGACCAGAGACCTGCTTCTGACAGCAGAAACTGTCAGATGTTTCCTCACCTGTCAAACATGTGCACCCAGAAAATAAACAAGACCCTTCCGTACAGATGATGAATCCAAATGCAGTAAGTAACATGAACACACACACACACACACACACACACACAACAACACACACACACACACACACACTAATTGTGCATCAGTAATACATCTCTGAAGAGACACTAAACATCTGGATTAGATTTGCTAATCAGCTCCTTCTCTGCTTGATGAAGATGTTACAGACGAACACACACACACACACACACACAGCACACCTCTAAACAGTTGTTTACATCACAACACAAGGTTCATTACTCTAATGTCTCTTCAGTTCTCAGTCTCCTGGGTGCTTTTATGTTCCTGCAAATGTTCATCATGCAGTGTGTGTGTGTGTGTGTGTGTGTGATGGGTTATTTAATCACCTTCTAGTTTAACTAAATGTAAATTTTACTTCTTCACATGAATCAAAAGGAAAATATAGTGTGTTGTGTTTGTTTCTGTATTCTGCTGTGTGAGTGTGTGTGTGTGTGTGTGTGTGTGTTTTGTAGTCTAGCAGCAGTCAGTGTTGAGCTGTGAACTCATTCAGATTGTCATCATTTTATCTGTCTATATAAAAGTAACATCATCACCTGCCCAACTTTTACTGCTCTCTTACACTTTATACATTTTATAATAATGTTTTATGTCATCATGTGACGCTCTTAGATGGAGAAAGTTACAGTGAGATCAGCTTCAGCTTTTGAATCATCGAACAATAAAAAAGACAAAGTGACGACACGTGAGAGAATCGAGCAGAAAGAAGAGAAACGACAGTTGAGACAGATGGAGAGGATTTCTGTGGGATATGATTCAGCGGGGATTTGTCTTGAAGAGCAGAGATTTATGGGTAAAACATATGATGGGGTGATTCTCTAAGCTGCTGTCATCACAGCTGGAAGGTTACCGCGGCAACCTTTAACCATTTCACTGCCAGGGCTGGTTTATCAGGAAGAGGAGGAGTTGGGTCAGACGAGTCGTCTCATGTCTCCATCTGTCAGAACAACAGAGTGATGGACTCGGAGAACGACAGGAACCTCTGGCTTTCTTCTTCATTTCATCGTTTTAACCAGACTTTTAGTTTTCACGTCTCCATTTCTACTGAGAACTGTTCTACTGTTCACAGCAGAGTGAAGCAGGTCAGATGCATGATGGGAATTCACTTGTAATGTCTGCACCAGGCTTCAGTCAATAGATGGTTAATAGATGATTGGTAGTTCCACCAAACACCTTGTGAACCTGCTGTTTGTTGCTTTATTTGGAGGACGACAGTCAGATCTGTGTTTCCACACATGATCAGATGATGAAACGTCTCGCGCTGTTTAAATCTTTTACAAACTGCTGCATCAGCAACAGACACTAATTACACTAATTACCTCCTCCTCGGGCATTGACCTCATTCTCCACCAAATTGCACTGAACGAGGTGAAAACATCTCTGAGACATCCTGCTGGCTACCAAAATAAAAGACACAGAGGATAATTATTTCCACAGGCAGTTTGCAGCCAGTTAACGAAGACCTGAGGAAACATGATGGAGACAGGACCTGTTGGACTGTACCAGTCAGGCTGCTCTGAGTTCTGGTCCATCGAGCGGGCTCACAAATCCTCTGTAGTCATAGTAACGGCCTCTGACAGTGGAGTTTGGAAGCAGCTTCATATGTAAAAACAAGATGGATTCTCCTCTGTCTGTGTGTCTCCACCTTTACATAAAGCCAGACTTTATTCCACAGTCTCTTTCATACAGAGCAGATGAGACAGATGTTCATGTTTAACATCTGTAACATCTGCTGATATCGACAGCGACTGAGCTCTGAGCTCCAGACGCTGCTGGACACCAGATCTGAGCCCAGAGGTGGACACATCTGGATGTATATATATTCATATGTGTGTGTGTGTAATGTCAGAATCTGGGACGTCTTTGGTGAGTCAGACTAGAGGACCAGGACTCTGAGGTGTTGTGGGGACGACAGACTGACCTGACCAGGGGAGTGTTTGTGGTCCAGTGGAGCGTGAAGACACCGTCCTGTTTTACACAGTGTTCAATCCCTGACCAGTTCACACGTCCTCTGTCTGTTTTACACTGATAAACCGAGGACGGCCGTCATGTGTGTGTGTGAATGCAATAGGAGCTGGAGCTGTGAGTGTGTTTGTGTGATGATGAGTGTGAAGACGCTGCTGCTGATCACTGGCTTGTGATGACATGATAGAGAGAGAAAGAAAGAAGAGAGTGAATGAAAACAGGATGGAGAGAAAGAGTGTGAGGTGGACGGATGAGAGGAAGAGAAGGAGGTGAAGGAGAGAGAGAGGAAGAGTGTGATGAGAGATGAGGATGTGAAGGATGATGAGCTGGAATGAGTCCAGGTCCAGGGACTGTGCTGCCTCGGGGCCAAACGCTGCTGAGGAGCAGAGAATAATGAAGCTGGACTCACGACAGTCGAAACGAGCTCAAGTGGAGAGAGAAGGTACAGTCCTGAGGCGACTGTGATTCAGGTCTGAACGTCCTCACATGACATACACGAGCTTTTTATATAAAGTCTATGGGAGTGTTAGCATGTTAGCATTGTTATTGTGCACAAGTTAGCATGCTGACGTTAGAGCTAATACCATAAGTGAATGTTACTAATCAACATGGACTCTGAACTGACACACAGTGTGTGTCCATCACTGCCGTCTTCCTGAAGAGCAGCCAACAACACCTGGACAGTAGACCAGCTCCGCCCTATGACCACCTCTGTTCTGTGACCAGCTCCACCCTGTGACCACCTCTGTTCTGTGACCAGCTCTGCCCTGTGACCAGCTCCGCCCTGTGACCACCTCTGTTCTGTGACCAGCTCCACCCTGTGACCACCTCTGTTCTGTGACCAACTCCGCCCTGTGACCAGCTCTGTTCTGTGACCAGCTCCACCCTGTGACCAGCTCCGCCCTGTGACCAGCTCCACCCTGTGACCAGCTCCGCCCTGTGACCAACTCCGCCCTGTGACCACCTCTGTTCTGTGACCAGCTCTGTTCTGTGACCAGCTCCGCCCTGTGACCAGCTCCGCCCTGTGACCACCTCTGTTCTGTGACCAGCTCTGCCCTGTGACCAGCTCCGCCCTGTGACCAGCTCTGCCCTGTGACCAGCTCCGCCCTGTGACCAGCTCCGCCCTGTGACCAGCTCCGCCCTGTGACCACCTCTGTTCTGTGACCACCTCTGTTCTGTGACCAGCTCCGCCCTGTGACCAGCTCTGTTCTGTGACCAGCTCCGCCCTGTGACCAGCTCTGTTCTGTGACCCCTCTGTTCTGTGACCAGCTCCGCCCTGTGACCAGCTCCGCCCTGTGACCAGCTCCGCCCTGTGACCAGCTCCGCCCTGTGACCACCTCTGTTCTGTGACCACCTCTGTTCTGTGACCAGCTCCGCCCTGTGACCAGCTCTGTTCTGTGACCAGCTCCGCCCTGTGACCAGCTCTGTTCTGTGACCCCTCTGTTCTGTGACCAGCTCTGCCCTGTGACCAGCTCCGCCCTGTGACCAGCTCCGCCCTGTGACCACCTCTGTTCTGTGACCACCTCTGTTCTGTGACCAGCTCCGCCCTGTGACCAGCTCCGCCCTGTGACCAGCTCTGTTCTGTGACCAGCTCCGCCCTGTGACCAGCTCTGTTCTGTGACCCCTCTGTTCTGTGACCAGCTCCGCCCTGTGACCAGCTCCGCCCTGTGACCAGCTCCGCCCTGTGACCACCTCTGTTCTGTGACCACCTCTGTTCTGTGACCAGCTCCGCCCTGTGACCAGCTCTGTTCTGTGACCAGCTCCGCCCTGTGACCAGCTCTGTTCTGTGACCAGCTCTGCCCTGTGACCAGCTCTGCCCTGTGACCAACTCCACTCTGTGACCAGCTCCGCCCTGTGACCAGCTCTGTTCTGTGACCAGCTCCGCCCTGTGACCAGCTCTGTTCTGTGACCCCTCTGTTCTGTGACCAGCTCCGCCCTGTGACCAGCTCTGCCCTGTGACCAACTCCGCTCTGTGACCACCTCTGTTCTGTGACCAGCTCCGCCCTGTGACCACCTCTGCCCTGTGACCACCTCTGCCCTGTGACCACCTCTGTTCTGTGACCAGCTCCACCCTGTGACCAGCTCCACCCTGTGACCAGCTCCGCCCTGTGACCAGCTCCACCCTGTGACCAGCTCCGCCCTGTGACCAGCTCTGTTCTGTGACCAGCTCCGCCCTGTGACCAGCTCTGCCCTGTGACCAGCTCTGTTCTGTGACCAGCTCCACCCTGTGACCAGCTCCACCCTGTGACCAGCTCCACCCTGGAACCAGTGGTTGCAGCAGCTTTTATCTGTGGCCCAAGTGGAGCTAATAGTGGGGTAATTGCTTTGGACGTCAGCTGACTCTCCCACTGCTACCTGCTCCGGCCTTCTCGCCTGTTGGTGCCAGTACTCTCAGATTGGCAGTCAGAGTGTGTGTGTGTGTGTGGATTCGAAGTGTGTGTTCAGTGAGAGTCAGCCAACTCCACCATGTTTCCTGGAGAGCAAACAGTGAGAAACAGGACTAGAGGAAGTAACTCCCTACTCCTCCATCTCTACACTTCCATCCCTCCACCCCTCATCCTCCCCTTTCTCCATGTCCTCCTTTTCAGATGCTCTTTGCACCATTTATTGTTTTTATATTAGAAAGTCTGCGTCCTAAGGAAAATGAAAGACACAGTCAATGAGTGTTTTGCAGCTTGTGAGTTGACTTTAAACACAGCAAACCTTCCTCCATCCTCATCCTCTGTCCATCTCATCAGAGCCAATCCATTATCAATATTGGACTATTTCCATATGTCTGATACATTTATATACATATATATACACACACTGTACAAGTACTGCACAAATCTGCATCTGTTCAAAATCCAATAGAAAATGATCAATGTTCATGTTGATTTCTCTTAAAGTTCTTGGATCATTTTCAATGTTATTTCTGTTATAAATGTACCAGACGCTTCCTCCCCCTTCTCCCTCCTCCATTTCTTCTCCCTCCTCCCTCCATCAGAGACCTCTCAGCTCAGTTTGTATGACATGCAGTGAGATCCGTCCTCTGTCATCTGACTTTACTGGAGCTCATTAATGAGGTGAAACGTTCCCTCACTTCATTCACAGAACAAAACAACTGGAGGGAAAAAGCTGCATCTCAGGTCTGCAGGGAGGAATCAGAGTGGGGGGGGGCAAGAAGCAATGACACATGAACCTGGTCTAGGGGGAGGGATCTCTGGGAAATAAAGAAAGATGGAGGAAGGAGAGAGGGAGAAGCTCACATCATCAAATACCAGGCCTCACCTCCTCCTCCAAAGTCTAACTGAGTCTTTTCCTCCTGTTCCTACCTGCACCAGGATTATTCTGCATCCACAGGAGAAAAGACACACGAAACTGCAGTGAGAAGGATGGAGAGCAGTGAGGGAGGAGAGAAGGATGGAGAGCAGCGAGGGAGGAGAGAAGGATGGAGAGCAGTGAGGGAGGAGAGAAGGATGGAGAGCAGCAAGGGAGGAGAGAAGGATGGAGAGCAGCGAGGGAGGAGAGAAGGATGGAGAGCAGTGAGGGAGGAGAGAAGGATGGAGAGCAGCAAGGGAGGAGAGAAGGATGGAGAGCAGAGGGAGGAGGAGATTAGAGAGCGTTTTACACTCTGAGCTCTTCATCCATCAACACAATCTGCAGCTTTGAAGAGAGAAGAGATGAGCAAGCTTTTCATCCAGAAATGTTTGCTCTGCACTGCACAGCACACTGCTCTGTGCTGTGTGTGTGTGGGGTGTGTGTGTGTGTGTGTCTGCAGAATCAGCTCTGTCAGTCAAGCAAAGCGAGCGGCTCAGTCGAGCTCCAAAAACCAACCGACATGGCAGAAAATCAGAGCGACTGCAACGCGTCTGTGCCTAACAAAAGGTGATGGGTGCGAGTGTGTGTGTGTATGTGTGTGTGTGTGTGTGTGAGGTGTGGTGAGTCAGACTGAAGTCTGTGGCGCGGTGGACCAGTGTGATAAGAAGCTCTGCTGTTGGCAAAGTGTCATCACTGTGTCCTCATGTGTCTCCACTGACTGACGTCCTCAAACAAAAACCTGTCAGCCCACCACAGCCACAACATCTCACACACACATGCACACACACACACACATAGTGTGCGTGTGTGTGTGTGACGTTCTTGCTTCTGCACTAATTTAATTCATGATATTAATAAGAAGCATTAAGTTTTCATGTCTGATTATCTGGTGCATAAAAAATGAATTTCCAGGCCACGCGTCATGTTATAAATGTATATATCAACATGATGGTCCACATGTCATCTACAGCTGTTCAGTTCAGTCCGTGTTGCCTTCACTGACCATGGCTCACTCTGTAGTTCACTCAGTCTTCACTGCTCTCTATGTGACTGAGATCCTGAAGCTCATCACATGGTGACGCTCTGTTTTACTTAACCCTGTCACACTGCTTCACTGCAGCTGTGTGTGTGTGTGTGTGTGTGTGTGTGTGTGTGTGTGTGTGTGTGTGGTGTAACACTGGCCTGAAAGGTCCTTCAAAGCTGAGCAGAGCAGAATTAGATATCAGACACCGAAAGAGGCTGGGAAACACACACACACATACACACACCTCTGCTCACAACACTGTCTCTCTCTCTCCCTCTGTCAGGGTTGCCATGGAGGGAGGTTTTCTTTGCTGCCATGACAACGTGAGTTCTCTGTGGTCACCCCTAACAACAGATGAATGGAACAGACAGCGCCTGGTGATGTAGATGTTGTTGAACAGTAACTCTGTGATTCACACACACACACACACACACAGCTGAATTCACCTGTTCTGACCTCAGCACCAACACAACACTGGAGCTCCGCCTTCAATCAACTCTCTGTATCACACTGATGATTCTCTGTGCTGCCAAGTCACTGACAACAAACAACACACACACAAACACACACACACACACACATCAAACTGACACTGAGTGATGGTCAGTGAAGATCTGGACTCACAGCACATTAACCAGGTGTCACATGTTCTCCAACAGAACAAACAGCAGTAGGTGGATCTGAAGCTGACTGACATCAGTGGTGTGTGTGTGTGTGTGTGTGTGTGTGTGTGTGTGTGTGTGTGTCTCTCTTACCTTCAGTCTCTCAGACACTCCGTCAGTGAAGCTGATGGTGAACTCCTCCACCTTAGGGACCTTCAGCCTCTTCTTCTCTGTCTGGAACTCTGTGCGAGTTTTCACCACCACCTCCAGGAGAGAGCGAGAGAAGAGAGAGAGAGAGAGAGAGAGAGAGAGAGACCAGTTAAACCAGTTTAGCACCGAGGCAGTGATGGACGCACTGGTTCCCACTGAGGTTCATTTGATCTTTACAGGAGGCAGAAGACACTGAGGAGAGAAACTGACTGGTCAGAGATGATCAGGGTGAAGTTTCTAAGGAGTCATTAGTGCCTTCAAATGGATGTGAACAATCCCAACATCATGAGCGTGATGACACACACGTTATAATTGGTCACGTGTGTGTTTTCTTAAGAAAAGCACTTCGGAGCTTTTAAAGTTTTCAGGTCGATGAGTCAGATGTGAGGAGACGCTCCAGCTCCTCACACTCTGGTTCTCTCTCTTTGTTCCTCAGGTTGGATTTCCCCGTGGATGTTTTCCTGTCAGATGTTTCTCCACATGTGTTTCATCTTCCCTCCTCACACTCTGAGCTGCGCAATCACTCTCTGGTGAAAAGGCAGCCGTCAGACATTTTCCTGATTCTGGTGTTTCCTGGTGAACAGTGACGTCCATTCACCAATGTGAGCAAGACAAATTCGAAGCTGAGAAAGTTTCACCAGCTCCAGCTGTTAAGTGTCTCCAACAGCAGAACAGCCACTGGAGCTTTAAAACATCTTCTCATACCACACGAATAGGTGGCTTCTATTTGCCATAAACCTGATAATTAATCAAACTGGTGCAGTCGTTATCGTTCACATTAAATCTCTGTTACATAAAATAAACCGTGAAGTCAACACGTTTCAATCTGTGAAGAGAAAACCTGTTAACAATAGTCTATTTATACATGAAGCAGTCGAACAGTGTGGCTCAAACACGTGGAAATGAATCAAGTCAGACAATCAGATAAAAAATCTCCTTCAGCAGCTTCACAACGATTCATTAACGACTGCAGAGACGACTGAATCCAGAAAGACATGGAGAAAAAACTGCTGTGAAGAATCAGTGAGAGACACACACCACACACACACACACACAAATAGACAAACACAGTGGGTCTGTGTGTGTTTGAAGCAACATCTTTGTATCTGAGCTTTGACAACCCCCCACCCCCACCGCCACCACCATGGTTGTTGTTTCCTTTTTTCAAACCAACAATCCAGTCACAATATTGGAGACTCAGCGGTGACTGTGATGCATCCAGGCCAGACGGAGTCAAATCTAAAACCTCTCTAATGCCTCAGCCTTTGTATTGTTCTGTGTGTGTGTGTGTGTGTGTGTGTGTGTGTGTGTGTGTGTGTGTGTGCGCGTGTGTGTGCCCTGCCCCTGCAAATATACCTGGGTAACACTGTAGTCAGGAGGTCACAGGATCAGTGTGAACAGAGATCATGACCAGACTATGGATCTGTGGCGTAGTGAGGTCACATGACCAGGGCACAGTCAGGTCACATGACCCACTGAACCTCCCTCTGCTTCAAAGGCCAGAGGCACTGACCTCAGATCAGAGTTTGATCACAGACATCGTTGCTGTGGGGAAGTCCTCACTCTATCTCTAACAATATAAAATGTAATGAAAGTGCTGCTGAGACGCTGATGAAGGAGAGTCGTCAGTAAACTGTGATGTAAATATTAATGAGATCAAATCTTAACTCATGATAATGAGTACCCAGCATGCAGTGCTGCCTGTGAGTCCCTCGCCAGCACAGAAATGGCTGCCTGTGTAATTACAGAGATAATTACAGAAGCTAATCGGTACTAATCCCTGAAACAAACACAGTGCACTTCCTGTGACTGTTTCACAATAAAAGCCTGGTGTTTTTCCATCTCTTTTCACTGAATGTTTGTACTGAAGCACAGAACTGACACAAAGATCACCAGAGGTTCATTAGATTGAATTCTCATTGAGCTGCAGCTGAAGAGCAGGAGAGAGTGAGAACTGGCGTCAGGCGCTGTGTGTTATTAGAGCAGAGTGGTGATGCATCATTCACACAGCTCAACTGATCTGGGATCAGTGCTGGTCACTGTCAACACGCCCACACTCTGCTGTCTCATTATTTCTCTGACACCTTCATGCATCACTTCACCACCAGACAAATTCTCTGTCAACCTTTCAGCTTGACCTTCGACCTTTACACCTCTCAGACTGTACCATTCATTACTGGACCCGTCTGCATTTACAGAACCAGCTCCAACAAAACCAACTGGGTCTCAGCAGCTTCTCTGTCCTGACACTGAAGAACACACAGCTCCAGAGGGAAGTCAAATTTCCAGACTGACACTGAACACAACATCACCCTCCTCCTCCTCCTCCTCCTCCTTCTTTTACCTGAACACACACCCGAACTATCACTCTGTACACTCTGTGTGTGTGTGTGTGTGTGTGTGTGTGTGTGTGTGTGTGAGAGTGTCTGGCTGGTTGTTGGGGTTGGACTTATTGCAGAATGTGACATGAGGCTGAAACTCTGGATTTTAAAGAAAGAAGACAATAATAGGCCATGACCAGCTTCCTGTCTGCTTAGCTCAGTGTATAATGCTTAGCTTAGCATACAGGGGAAGCTAACTGTTAGCCTGCCTACCCAGATGCTGTTACTTGTGCCACTGAACAGAGTGAGTGTTTTCATTCTTCTGACAGTCAACAAAGAAGAGAAGCAGAAACTCATTCTCGACATGTGAATCTTCCTTTGAGTCTAAAATGACAGAATCAAGATGCTGGAGTCAGAAAAACTTTGGACTTTTCTTTTGATCAATGAAATCGATCACTTTTCCTTTGATCAATTAAACTTCATCTGGGTTGAGGTGAAGCTTCAGTATTCAACCATCTCCTCTCTGACGTCTGGTGACGTTGAGATGACACTACGTGAATGAACCACTGATGTTGTTGTGATTCATTCTGCTCCTCGTTCATTCATCGATCGGCTCAGATCAATCAGCTCAGACTGATCAGCCCAGAGCAGAATCCTGATCCACAGAGGAAAAGAAATGAAGTCATCAAACCACAACAACAGTTTCCTGTAACACAGAGCTCCATGAGCTCCTCTATTGTCTCAGTCCATTCATTTAATAATGTGCAGCTCTGTCTCGACCCCATAGAAACACCAATCAGCTTTCCACGCTGCTGTGCCACCATGGTAACTGGATTAACATGCACTTACTATGGGATGTCGAGATGATAAATGACAGGCTGCCTGGCACCAAATCTGTCTCCTAATCTCAACTGCAAAACAAAGGACATGGCTGCAGACGGCTCGGATGGAGGAGTGTGTGAATGAATTAAAGAGAGAAAGAGAGAGAGTGTGTGTGTGTGTGTGTGTGTGTTTGTGTGTGTGTCTGCGTGCGTGCATGTGTGTGTGAGGGTGTGAGGATGGTGTGCAGTTTAACAACAGTGAGTGAGCAGCAGCACCAGTTACAGTGTCTCTCTCTCTCTCTCTCACACACACACACACACACACACACACTCTGTGCCTTCTCTCACCTTGTCAGGTGTGTGACTCTGGAGGCTGCCCACGTCCAGTGGAGTGATGAGGGGCACGTTCTGGAAGCCGTCCTCCACGCTCACAGCTTTGGCCCCTTTGTCCTGAAGATTACTCCCCAGCTTCACCATGGTTACACTCCTGTATGTCCCCGGAGGCTCCTGAACGCACCAGATGGTTTTTACCTGCACAGAACAGTTCAGGTCAATGTGACCGGACACACACACACACACACACACAGACAGATTGATCAGAGACTGATCAGATTGATCGGAGATCGATTACAGGAGCAAAACAGAAAAAAAAAAAAAAAAAAAAGGCAGATCGACCGGAAAGAGAGAAAACCAAGCCGCTAAAATCACGTTCACGTTCAGTCAGTTTAACCGAGAGGAGAAAATGAATGAAAGAGAAGCAGCAGCGGCTCCTTACAGCGGACCGTCGGTGCCTCGGTGTGTTTGTGTCTGGACGGAGGATGAGGAGCAGAGTGAGGCTGAAGGAGGCTGGAGGAGGCTGGAGGAGGCTGGTGCTGCTGATGCTGCTGATGCTGCTGGTTCTACTGGTTGTGATGCAGACGGTTCTGCTGGTTCTGCTGGTTGTGGTGCTGCGGCCGGACTCCCTGTGTGTGAGCCCTGATCCACGCTCAGCCTCGTGTTGGCCGTCAGCCGATGCTGCTGTGAGCCGGAGAAGGAGCCGCCACCAGGGGGAAGGTTTCTGTGGCTTGTTTGGCCAAAGTGGAGCCGAATTAATGTTGCGTTTGAGACTCCTCGTAAACTGCGCCACTCGTTTGTTTTGATCACAGAGACAGTGAAAGTTGTCGGTCTGTTGTCTTTATTGTATTAAAGCACATCTAGACTGAGAGGGGAGTCATAGCAGGTCGGTGGGTGGAGCTGCTCCACCTTCACCTAAATCAGAGACAGACACACTGAGTCCAATCAATCGCAGAGGATCAATTATCTTGACAAATATTGCTTTTATATCAGTGGTCGTGGTTGTACCAAAAACAGAATACTCACGTGCCCCGTCGCCAACCTGAGGCATTCTTATGAGGTAACAAAAATAAGAAATCAGATTTTTTCCCAGGGTCCTTGAAGGCACTACAACATGTGGCGCTCAAGCTGGATGTTTTGGTCGCGCAGCGCCACCTGCTGGTTCAAGTAGCGACACACAGACGGAGTGTGTGTCAGAGACACAGAAGACACTGTGTGTGGGGGTGTGTATGGAAGCCCATTTCCGCCAGAAAAAAAAAGAAAGAGGGATAAAAAGTCATATTTATGAGATAAAAACTTTTGACTTTTTATCTCATAATTTCAACTTTTTTATCTCATAATCATGACTTTTTATCATAATTATAACTTTTTTATCTAATGATTTAGATTTTTTTTTCTCAATTATGACTTTTCATCTAATAATTATGACTTTTTTCTCATAATTTCGACTTTTTATGTCACAATTATGACTTTTTACCTCCATAATTTCGACTTTTTATTTCATAATTATGACTTCTTATCTCATAATTGTGACTTTTTATCATAATTATAACTTTTTTATCTAATAATTTCGAATTTTTATCTCAATTTCGACTTTTTATTTCATAATTTCGACCTTTTATCTCATAATTATGACTTTTTTTATCATAATTATAACTTTTTTATCTAATAATTTCGATTTTTTTCTCAATTATGACTTTTTTCTCATAATTTCGAATTTTTATCTCAATTTCGACTTTTTATTTCATAATTATGGCTTTTTAATCTCATAATTTAATTTTTTTATCTCATAATTTCGACTTTTTCTCATAATTATCACTTTTTTTAATCTCATAATTTCTACTTTTTATCTCATAATTTCGACTTTTTATCTCATAATTATGACTTTAATCTCATAATTATGACTTTTTATCTCATAATTTCGACTTTTTATTTCATAATTATGACTTTTTAATCTCATAATTTCTACTTTTTATCTCATAATTTCGACTTTTTATCTCATAATTATGACTTTAATCTCATAATTATGACTTTTTATCTCATAATTTCGATCTTTTATGTCACAATTATGACTTTTTACCTCCATATTTCGACTTTTTATTTCATAATTATGACTTCTTATCTCATAATTGTGACTTTTTTATCTTATAATTATGACTTTTTATCATAATTATAACTTTTTTATCTAATAATTTCGAATTTTTATCTCAATTTCGACTTTTTATTTCATAATTCGACTTTTATCTCATAATTTCGACTTTTTATTTCATAATTATGACTTTTTAATCTCATAATTTCAATTTTTTATCTCATAATTTCGATCTTTTATGTCACAATTATGACTTTTTACCTCCATATTTCGACTTTTTATTTCATAATTATGACTTCTTATCTCATAATTGTGACTTTTTTATCTTATAATTATGACTTTTTATCATAATTGTAACTTTTTTATCTAATAATTTCGAATTTTTATCTCAATTTCGACTTTTTATTTCATAATTTCGACTTTTTATCTCATAATTTCGACCTTTTATCTCATAATTATGACTTTTTTTTATCATAATCATAACTTTTTATCTAATAATTTCGATTTTTTTCTCAATTATGACTTTTCATCTCATAATTATGACTTTTTTCTCATAATTTCGAATTTTTATCTCAATTTCGACTTTTTATTTCATAATTATGGCTTTTAATCTCATAATTTAATTTTTTATCTCATAATTTCGATTTTTTCTCATAATTATCACTTTTTTTAATCTCATAATTTCTACTTTTTATCTCATAATTTCGACTTTTATCTCATAATTATGACTTTAATCTCATAATTATGACTTTTTATCTCATAATTTCGACTTTTTATTTCATAATTCTGACTTTTTAATCTCATAATTTCAATTTTTTATCTCATAATTTCGATCTTTTATGTCACAATTATGACTTTTTACCTCCATAATTTCGACTTTTATTTCATAATTATGACTTCTTATCTCATAATTGTGACTTTTTTATCTTATAATTATGACTTTTTATCATAATTATAACTTTTTTATCTAATAATTTCGAATTTTTATCTCAATTTCGACTTTTTATTTCATAATTTCGACTTTTTATCTCATAATTTCGACCTTTTATCTCATAATTATGACTTTTTTTTATCATAATCATAACTTTTTTATCTAATAATTTCGATTTTTTTCTCAATTATGACTTTTCATCTCATAATTATGACTTTTTTCTCATAATTTCGAATTTTTATCTCAATTTCGACTTTTTATTTCATAATTATGGCTTTTAATCTCATAATTTAAATTTTTTATCTCATAATTTCGATTTTTTCTCATAATTATCACTTTTTTAATCTCATAATTTCTACTTTTTATCTCATAATTTCGACTTTTTATCTCATAATTATGACTTTAATCTCATAATTATGACTTTTTATCTCATAATTTCGACTTTTTATTTCATAATTCTGACTTTTTAATCTCATAATTTCAATTTTTTATCTCATAATTTCGATCTTTTATGTCACAATTATGACTTTTTACCTCCATAATTTCGACTTTTTATTTCATAATTATGACTTCTTATCTCATAATTGTGACTTTTTTATCTTATAATTATGACTTTTATCATAATTATAACTTTTTTATCTAATAATTTCGAATTTTTATCTCAATTTCGACTTTTTATCTCATAATTTCGACCTTTTATCTCATAATTATGACTTTTTTATCATAATTATAACTTTTTTATCATAATTATAACTTTTTTTATCATAATTATAACTTTTTTATCTAATAATTTCGATTTTTTTTCTCAATTATGACTTTTCATCTCATATTATGACTTTTTTCTCATAATTTCGAATTTTATCTCAATTTCGACTTTTTATTTCATAATTATGGCTTTTTAATCTCATAATTAAAATTTTTCATCTCATAATTTCGACTTTTTATCTCATAATTATGACTTTAATGTCATAATTATGACTTTTTATCTCATATTTTCGACTTTTTATTTCATAATTCTGACTTTTATTCCTCTTTCTTTATTTTTTTTCTGGCGGAAATGGGCTTCTAAAGGTGTGTGGGTGGGTGGAGAAGAAAGAGATTTACAGTCGGATCAATAATGTGATGAAATGACGTAACTCCAGCCTTCTTTTCTCTGTGGAAACGTATCACCAGGTGTGGTTTCTCACCTGTCCTGCACCTGAGCCATCACTTCCTGTCTGGTCTCCAGGGTGACGGTCATCTGATGTCTGCTGCCACTTCCTGCTCTTCATGCGAATGAGAATGAGAAGCTCATTAACCCCTGACCCCATGGCCTCTAACGAACCAAACACAAGTGACCGTCCTCCTCATCTCTGGATCTGTACTCAGGGGACACGTCTGTCCCACTCTGTCCTGTGTAACAGCACATCATAAACAATGTTCATCTGGTCACCACCTCCCTTTTAGTCAAAGTAATATCTATGTAAGTTCTGAGTGAACATTGTTCATTGAAGTTCCTATATGTATATGTATAAATGTATGTATATATATAAAAGAAAAGAAATTGTATTTTTATACACTTGATGTCTGAGACTTGCATTTTATAAATAAAAGTTATTAAAAAAAAAAGAAGTTTATTTTCTATATTCAGATTTTCTTATCCAGGACAGAACACGTCAGTGGTTCTGAACTCTTGACTTTTTATTATGGCCTTTGAACACCTTGGGTATTGGGACCAGGCCTGCTTCAGCAGTTTGGTGCTTTGGTCTCAAAATGTGTCCTCAGTAGCCCAGGGTCGTAGAAACCATCTGTGCATGTGATGCATCAGATACTGAAGAGTGCTTCCATTAAATCTGGTTCTTTTAGCCAAGATTATGATCAAATAGATTTTAATTCCCATAAATTTCCGTTAATTTCCATGGAAAGTTTCCAACTTTGAAAATTCCTGGAATTTTGCAACCCTAACCCTGGCTACCCTAAGTTTAACTAAGTCTAAGTCTAAGCACTGACTCCAGACCAGCGTTCACACAACAGGAAGAAAAACACGAGAAGACGTTTTCATCACAGTTAAGATTTATTTCATTCAACATTTCACATTACAAATATTTAAAAATTATGCATACTGTTATAAATAGTTGGCTGCAAACAATTAAATAACATTAGATTTTTCTTTTTCATTTCACTAGCACTTCTACAGACCAACTCCTAGAAATATGGACATATCCGTATTACATAACTTAATTAGAAAGGAAAATACAAAAATAGGAACTTATAAAGTGAAATGACAATAAAAATTAAGGTGATATGATATCATAAGTAAAAAAAAAATGCTATTAATAAATACAACAACCTTCCCATACACAGTTAAAAACTATTGAAATCTTGCCATTAAGTAACATCATTAAACAGACAAATATTTAAATATTTATTTTCCTTCAGAAAATGTGAACCATATATTGTGGAGCACAATATAGCAATTAGTAAAAACTAGACACTTTAACATATTAAAAGCTTCACCTCAAAATATAACACAAAATCTGATCAAAATTATAAAATCAATTATACATTCCAATTAAAAATATACCAATAACAGCTAAATACATTGTTGACCTAATAATTACAATGCAATCAATCACAGTAGCTTAAAATAAACAAAATAAGCAAATGAGCACAAAACCTTTAATGTTTTAAAAATAACTTCAATTATTATATTAGTACAAATAGTTTGATTTCTTTTCTTTTTTACAAACACCAGCATGAAAAGGATTACAATAACAGTAGAAAATGACTGTGAAAAACATATTAACATCTTCTTTAATTAAATGTCTGCAATTAAAAATGGCATTAAAGAATTACATTGCAAAGAGTCTTTATCTGGAAAAAGGTTCAAAAGAAGTATTGCACATAACAACTTGAAGTTAACTTGCAACATTTACCACATTCAAGTCTTTAAGCTCCCCTTCCTCCAGATAGGTCTCTATCCGATCACCTCGACAGACGGGGACGAGTTCTCAAGTCTTTAAACAGTGTTCTACCAGGATGCTCAAAGTCATGCACTGCCTCACATTCTGTCTGATCTCTGTCATGTGCATCCTGCAGAGGTCTGCAAATGGGGAAGCAAGGAGATCAACACATGTGGAGGGGTGGGGGAGGAGGGGGAGGTGAGGTGAGGGTGGCTTTGGGGGGTGTCCTTAGAACAACTTAATAGTTGAGAAACATTTGGTGCACACCACAACAATTAATTTTAATAGCTAATTCATGTACGTGTCATTTTCTCTTTTTTGTCATGCATGCTAAGGATTACAATAGGTGCTAGTTGGCAAGTTCAAGAATATATATACTTTTTTTTCAAATATTAAAATATCTAAACACCAAACATCCATTCTTGTGATACGAGATTCAGCGTTAAGCGTGAACCAAATTTTGCATTCTCCTTATAATAAGTTACACTCCATCTATGGAGAGGAAACCAAGACAGAAGTTACCATGTCCAACTAGAATAGCCATGTTTAGAGACATTAACATCAATTTCAAATTACAACGTGTGTGTGTTTTTTTTTAATCTTCTTATTCGTCTTCTTCTTCTTCTTCTCGCCATGCTGTCATTGACCAGATTGACTGGAAACATCTAGTGTACGAAAAGCTAAGACCCAGAGAGCCACACTTTGGTCTCTCCTCTGCAGATCTCAAGTCGCATCAACACAAGTGCGCACTTAGTTGTAAAGATTCCTCAGCACTGAAATGTATAAAAAGCATAATTGAAAATAATATATATTGAAATCACTCAACTTTTTTCTTAAAATGAACATTTCCATATATGCAGATCTCTCAGTAACAAAAGTACAAAAGCTACCTTTCACAATGTGAAAAATTGAGGTATTGCAAAAAGGAGTTTCCCCATTTGTGAAAAATGTGCCTAAAATGACTGTTGGAAAAAGAAAAAATATTTAGAAAAGTAGTGCATAATAAATGTTTATATGTGCATGACAAAATAATTTAGCTAGAAAACACTGTACCAAAAATCAGCAGGCCATGTATAAAATAATCTTTTTTTTCATCTCATTTAACAGCAAATTCTTCACAAAGTGTTTTAACTTCTAAAATGCTCACCCACCACCACCACACCCACACAACTAAAGTCCAGGGTGCAAAACTGGTGCAATGACACCGCCGCCGATATGAGGATTCTCACTAGTGTGTATAATCAAGTTTCTGTACGAACTCCCTGACGTGTTTAAATGCTCGGCCGTCGACGCCGCTGAACGACCGCCGCTGCCGTCAAACTAACGTGAGGATCAGTTTCGATTTGCTGTGTTGATGTGCACTTTGAATTTTCCCAAACAGTCAGACCTGTGTGAAATCAAAAGTACTCGTGCACCTGCGTTCTGGGCTACAGAGAGTGTGTGTGTGTGTGTGTGTGTGTGTGTGTGTCTGTGTGTGTCTGTGTCTGTGTGTGTGTGTATAAGCCCTGCTCTTCTAATGGGTTTGACTGCACTATCATACACACAAGTGACTCGTGTTCAAGGCCAATCTTTGGTTTGCTGAGTCCATCAGGGCTTCACACTGAAGAGAAACTGGCTGAAGAAAAACAAATCTCTATGAACAAAAGAAAAAGAAAATCTGAATAAAACCTGGACGAGGAACGAGCTGCAGTGTGAAGCACGACTGCACGCACACACACTGACCGTGTGTGTGTGGCGTAGTAGTGAACACACTGCAGACACTATCTTCATTTATGCTTCACTAACACTGATGCTGAGTCGCTGACATTAAACTTCCTGTTGCTTCGTTAACTCATCACATGTTGAACTTCGTCTTTAGAGAAAAAAAAAAAAGACAGAACAAACTGAGACTCTCTCTCTCCACTCTCTTTGCCCCCCCCCCCCCCAAAAAAACTGCCTCTGTCCAGGTGTTGGACCTTAGTCCTCAAACATCTGGGTCCAGGCTCCACTGTGTAAACACACAAAGTGGGTTTTGATCTGTGAACAAGGCCCCGCCCCCTGTTAGCTGTTAGCTTAGCATCAGGGGCCACAGGCAGACATGAAGAGGGGCGGGGCTAGATCTGTCTATAGCCTGTCTGTCTGTCTGTCCTTCTATCTGTCCGTCTGTAGCTTGTCTGTCCTCCTGTCTGTCCTCCTGTCTGTCTCTTTCTCTCTTTTTTTTAAACCTGTATTCGACACATTAGCAGCTGAGGTTGAGGTATTAGTTTTTGCATGTCAGAATGGAGATCAAAACCCAAACATGTGTTGCTAAAATTTTGTTGTGATTTTCAAGTAAGGTCAAAATATGGGCATGGTCTTTAAAACATGAAAAAAGAGAGAGGCTGAAAGGTGGTGATGTGGGAGGAGGAGAAGAATTCAGAGTTGGTTTCTGCAGTGGGCGCTGTGTGTTGGTCACAGGTGGTTAGATTCAGCTTTGGTTGACTCAGGTCTCAGATCTGCACTGTGTGAAGGTGAAATAAGTGCACTCTTCTTTAGCAACACCGTCCTCATTCACTTTGCTCTGGAGCCTCTTGTTTCAATCAAACATCATTACACCTCTCAGCCAATCAGATTCTGTTTCATTTGCTCTGGAGACTTGAAACTAAACAAAAAGAGCTCTGCTACAAACACGTCGCTAAACGCCACATCAACATCTTTTGTTTTGGGCCTCTGGTATGAAGATTAAAATCAGATGCCAATTGAACAGCAGAGTACCATGTCACACCTCAAACCTTCCTATAGATCTACTCTTTTGAGAACTAATAAAAATATTTCAAAAATCAAACGCATAAATAAAATTATGTTACACATCTGTTTCCTTGCTGGACATATTTGGATATTATTCCAGTTTTTCTTTTCTATCTTCAAAATATAGATATATATTAACTTAACAAACTGAGAAAACTGTTCGGTGAAATTAGAGCAAAAAGGAACCAGCAACAGAAAAGTGCATTTATTTGTACAATGATTTGCGACTCCTGCACTACCTGCCCTCCTGCTCCCTGCCTGTCGTCCACTCAGTTCCATCGGAAGGAGATGTGACGAGGTCGGTCTCCTCCCTCCTTCACCAGGGGCTTGTGAAACTCTCGGCCGGCGCGCGAGTGGATGGCGGCCCAGCAGTACTCGCAGTAGTACTGCAGACACGTCACGTTGGCGCAGAAGAACGGAGCAAACTTCCCACCGCAGCGAGTTCCCTGGCACTCGTCGCACAGCTGGTCGTCCAGCACGTATGGCTTCACTTCCACCTGCAACAACCAGAGGCTCACATCACTGTCTGGACTCATGTCCTTCATGTTCCTCAGGCACATGTTCCTCGGGCACATGTTCCTCAGACACATGTTCCTCAGACACATGTTCCTCAGGCACATGTTCCTCAGGCACATGTTCCTCAGACACATGTTCCTCAGACACATGTTCCTCAGACACATGTTCCTCAGACACATGTTCTCATCAGAACCTGCAGGAAGAACAGAAGCTGAGGAGGAGGAAACCTCTTATCATTCTTTAATCATTTTGTTTGTAATAAATCACCAACAACGACCTGCGGAGGCTGCTGAAATAATGACCTTCATGGATCTGACTCCTGTTAAACATTATTTATATAGTTCTCATTAAATATATAGAACTATGGTTCCACGCGTGTTCCTGCTGTTCTCACTCTGTCACATCTACACATCACTCCATGTTCACTTCCTGTGAATAATAATTGTGTCCGTCACAGGCCACCGTACGCAGACCTGCAGATATTACTGCTGCAGAGCGAGGTTTAGCCCACTAGTGCACCATCACACAGTGAGTGTGAGTGTGTGTGAGGTCATTACCTCACAAGTTGTTTGAATTACAGCTGAAGTTGAAGAACAACAACAGAGACAGACTGTCAGAGAGTGGAAGCAGCTCAACTGACAGAGCAGTGAGGAGCAAAGGGTTAAATATAAGTAAGAAGGGAGAGAAAAAAGCAGGAAGTAAAGAGAGGGAGGAGACATAAATAGTGAGAGGAGGCAGGAGAACAGGCCCCCCCCCGTCACTCACCCGTTTATCGATCTCTCCGTGCTGCAGCTGGACAAAGCGAGCGCTGATAGCAGCTATGTAGCTCTGCTGATTAGAGAAGGCGACACGCCCCGCTCCCTTGGGGTACTTGAGCTCAGGGTCTGTGTCAATGCCAGCATAGCACACTCCTCCATACAGACGGTCCATGATCATGGCCAGCTCCACTGCAGGGGGGGGGCACAGTTATGAAAACAAGTCAGAAGACACACACAGGTAAAACACCAGTCAGTTCAGCTTTACCCATTAAAAACTGGTCTTTTTTCAACATGTAAACTTAGACCCTGGTGTTGCACAGGGTCATTAGTCATTGAATGCACCGCGGGGCCTTGTGCCTTTGGTCATGACCACAACTGCAGCTCACAGGCTGCTGGTATCAGGACAACTGTTTAATATTGAAGGCAGCACTTCTTGTTTGGAGCAGCTCAGGACAGAACCTGCTCATGCTGTGTCTTCACTACGCTTCACTTCACACACACACACACACTGTCTTATTCACAGAAACACGTTTAACCTGCAGAGCATTGGAAAAAGCTGGATGAGAGGCAGATGTGCAGTGAGAGGGACTGGACATGAACATCATGATGATGCTGGTTCAGCCTGTACAGACACATGTTACACAGCTGTCTCACATCACAGGACCATCAGAAAGGTGAAGGATACCTGCGCGCAGCGGACGAGGGACTCCTCCCACAAAGATGGTTTTCCTAGGGTCCAGAGGCTGAGACCCGTCCATCACAAAGTCACTGTCATTCAGGTTCCAGGGGCGGATCTGGACCTGTCACACACAACCACATGGTTCAGCTCCACAACAAACTGCACTCAAGTCAGAGTCAGAACAAACAGTCCACACCAGTGTCAACAGCAGGCAGGTAGGTGTAGGTGTGTGTGTGTGTGTGTGTGTGTGTTCACTGACCGGCTTGTCTTTGATGGTGGGGCTGGACACACACAGGTAGAGTTTTCCATCCTCCTCGATGCAGGCGTCGATCAGAGCCTGAACTGAGCTCTCGTCCTGGAACAGCAGGAAGGCATAGCCTACACACACACACACACACACACACACACACACACACACACACACACACTCCACTGATTACGTACATTCACAGCACAAGGCCATGAGCTTCAACAAACAAGTGAACAAATGCTTCAGACAACAGGCTGACAACTGTGTCAACACACTGCAGCACTTCATCCAACATGTCTGCCTCTCACACACACACACACACACACACACAACTACACAACAACACAACACAGGACCTTCTGATGACAGCGTCACACACCTTTAGGGGGGAAATAGGATTTGCTCTCAGCTTTGTGAGGCCAGTCCACAAACAGGTGTCCAAAACGCCGGAAGCTGGCAGTGATCTCATCTGAAAGGAAGCAGACGGACAGAGGCTTCGTTCCAGCGGCTCATCGTCCCTTCAACCTTTCAACACTTCATCTTGTAGTTTAACTGCCTACCTTCATCTATATCTGGGGGCAGTCCTCCGACAAACACCTTGCGTGAGTAGCGTTCAACACGCTCTCCGTTCTGGTGTGGGAAACAGTGTGGAGATCCCAGACCCGCCAGACCCTGGTCGCCACGCTCGTCGTCAGGGAAACCATCCTCCATGGGAAGAGGGAGGAGTGGCCTGAGAGAGAGAGAGAAGGAGCGAGAGAGAGAGAGAGATTCACTAGAAGGAAAGAGAGAGGTGGTGTGTCCGTGTTGTCATGGCAACACCAGAACAGTTATAACAACTGTGTTTCACCACTTCCCATCACCTGGTGGGTGACAGGAAGATGTGTGTGGATCTCAGGTCTGTTTGTGGGACCAGATTAAACTCCAGCTGATAAATATCATTATCATTATGTTGATGTTACACTCTTCAACATCAGGAATGAAACTGTAACTGAAACAGATGGAGAAAGAAAAATACAGATGTGATGATGAAAGTGAAGTCAAGTGTGTGTGAAGTGATGAAGACGTGACAGAGAGAGAGAGAGAACATCATGCAACATCATGTCTCATTCCAACAACACGCAGCCGTGTTCACAGTGAGCCTGTGTGTGTGAGAGAGAGAGAGAGAGAGAGAGAGAGAGAGAGAGAGAGAGAGAGAGAGAGAGAGAGAGAGAGAGAGAGAGAGAGAGAGAGAGAGAGAGAGAGAGAGTGTGTAAGAGGTTAAGCCTCATGCTCCCATTCAACCCTGAGCTGCTTTATAAAGACTTATGCAGGGAGTTAGCCTCAGCTTACAGTGTGTGTGTGTGTGTGTGTGTGTGTGTGTGTGTGTGTCGATGCTCCTGTAGATCACATACTACACTTTGCCTCATTAACTGGCAGCTAACTGTTTGTCTGATCTAACAGTTGAACAGTGTGAAATGAGATGACACACTCAGGCAGAGTGAGGGACACACACACACACACACACACACACGCACACACACACACGCACACAAACAATAAAGGTGACAATCATGCAGACAAATATCACAGCACAGAGCAGCTCGTATGAGCTCATGAACAAAAACCCAACATCATCATGAACAGCAATAAACCATGAGGAACAGCTGAGCTGAATTAACTCTGATGACAGTGGCATCGTTTATCCAGGACGATGATGATGCGTTACCTCGTCTCCTGCTATAATTCCTGGCTGCATGTGGAACAAGGACAAATCAAAGGAGAGGTGATTATTAAAGATGCATAGTACACTGGAGCAGTAGTGGGGTGTCCCACTGTCACCTGCCTGTCCTTCATCTTATTAACCAGCTGGGGGTCATATCAGTCTGTTGAGTGGGCTGTTCCCCAGCAGCCCGCTGTAAGCCCTGCTCACCTTCACAGAAATAGCTCCATAACTTTTTCTCGACCCTCGAGAGGCGACGTGGTGCCGAGCACAAACACCGGGAGGGATTTGGCGTCTTCATTTAACGTCTCAGTTCCTCTACAGAAACATTCCTCCGCTGTTAAAAACCACCACGCAGCTGCAGATTAATGCATTCACAGCTTTCTCTCAGTCATATGCATGTTTCATTCCATCTCGTTTGTTCACTGCTGTGTTACAGACTGACAGCAGCTTTATGAACAGTCAAACTCTCAAGTTCCCCCAGACTCAGCGCGTTGACTCTGATACCAAGGTCAAGGTGCAGGCGCCCGTGGAGAGACACAGAAACACGCTCAGGGCCGATCACAAGGACAGAGCCTGACTGGAATGTAACTGCAGAAAGAGTTGGGCAGAGCAGGTCGACTGAACCTGCAGCCGGGACGCGGGCCGGGACACATCGTCCTTCAGGACACACAGACACGTGGAAGCTGATGGAGTCACTGTGACTGAAGCTTTCTCAGTGTCCCTGGTTCAGTACAGTCCTGATCCGAAGAGCAGGCCCAGCTCTGGTGTGTGAGGACACTGTGGATGAGTCAGCAGGTCACTCAACCTTTATGTTCAGTTCTGTCTGAATCAGAGAGAGAAGCTGCTGCCACTGTCTTCACATCCTGTGTGTAGCTGCTGATGAGTTCAGGTGCGCCTCTGTCACCTGGACGCTGCATCTGAATCAAGCTCAACAACATATCTGTCAGCAAACAGGGTGGAGGAGATGTTTTACAACAGGGTGTCACAAACCAGCACCACAGCACACCCTGGGATGATCAGGGCTCCTTCTTCCAGCTCCTGTGTCTGTCCTCTATCACACACAGGTGTCTCTGCACACACCGAGTGTGTGCAGAGACACATGGAGCTGAGCTGACACGAGTCACAAACAGAGGAGCAGCTACAACATGAACACAGGCTGTAATCCTCAGCAGCTCCTCAGTGGACGGTCCAACACAGATGGACATTAACTGTGAGGGGGGGGGGCAGAGAGAGAGAGACAGAGAGAGAGAGAGAGAGAGACAGAGAGAGAGCTGACTGAAAGTGTGCTATAAAAAGATGTGTGTGTATGTGAGAGAGTGAGTGAGTGAGAAAATAGAGAGAGAGCTGATTGAAAGTGTGCTATAAAAAGATGTGTGTATGAGAGAGAGTGAGAAAATAGAGAGAGAGACAGAGAGAGAGAGAGAAAATAGAGAGAGAGAGACGAGATAAAATTGTGGAGAGAGTGAGTGAGAATGAAGAAAGAGAAAGAGAGAGACAGAGGGAGAGAGGTGGCGTTGAGCCTCTATCCTCTCTCCACCATCTGTTCCAGGCCCGCTGACAGCTCCTGACCATGTGACCAGACCATGTGACCTGAGCCTGGCCGACACACTGCAGCCTCTCCTGAGACCAGCAACACTGTGTGAATATTAAACTGCTGCACAAGCTGATCGTCTTCACACGTCATGAACCCAAACCTCCGAGTGAGGAGCATCACAGCAGCGTCTGTGACCGTCACCATCTCCTCTGCTGCTTCATCTCTACTGTATCTACTGTATCAGTTCTACTGTATCTACTGCTTCATCTCTACTGTATCTACTGTATCAGTTCTACTGTATCTACTGTATCAGTTCTACTGTATCTACTGTATCAGTTCTACTGTACCCATCATATGAAAGAAAACACAATAATCTAAACCAGAGGTTATTTACAGGACCAGGTTTTGCTGCACCTGGAGTGAATCCCATCCTGAGGCACATTCTCTTTCTTCTTCTATCCCTCTGCCCCCCCCATCAAATCCACACACTTACATCCTCCCCCCTCTACTCGCCCTCTTTTATTCGCCCCTTCATCCTCCACCAACCAGAAGAACCAGGTGAGAGGTCGTGGCTGAGGATGAGGGTGGAGGAGGTGCTTTCATTTGGTTTCTTTGTGTTCAGTTGGGTCAGGTGCAGGTAAGCTCTGGGTCCATGTCAGCTGACTCAAACAGCTCTGCTCCAACTACCTCCACCTGCTCTACTCAGCACCACTGTCAGACAAAATGATGAGGTTACTGACGTGACGTCTACTTGGCTGGAAACACTGACCTGCTTCTTTATGGGGCGGGTGGGGGGGGGGGTTAGTTCATCTGAACGGCTCATGATCAAATGTTTAATCTGTGATGTTAGTGCACATGACGAGGCTTCCATACAAACACTCATACATACATACATACCATTGAGGGGCAGCGGGTTGTCCCCGCCTGGATGGGGGAACCCAAGACGACCTGCACAGGAGAGGGAAACACAGAGCACATATGTTTAACATGGTGGGCGGGGCCTACAGGTGAGTCAAGTCATACATGGGGGGGATTCATGGGTTTTCAAGTGTATTAAATATTCAGAGTGTGTGTGTGTGTTGAGGAGGAACTGCTGGTCCAGTTTAACAGGCAGCATGTTGTTTTCAACATGTTTTCTGAGCCATGTCATACATTTTACACTGAGCTGTTTGCCAGCCCCCCCCACCCCCACCCCACACCCCACACACACACGTTATGATGCCAAACAAGCTTCAAAGTTATGCAAGGCCTGCTCACTGCAGAGGGATAATGAGATGAAAGAGCTGAAATAGTACAACCATTGTTGTATGGGCACAGGCCGCCCTGTGATTGGTGCATTCCAGTGCCTCAGTCACATGGAGATCTGCTGGCCCCTCCCCCACACCTCGCCTAGGGAGCAGCACGGTACTGGGTAGATGTGGTGCATGGAACAGAGCAGGGCCTCAGAAAGCAGGGCGACCATCCCACTGTACAACATCCTCATTCATACAGTCACACACACTCATCAAAACACAAAGTGCATCCCCTCTGTGGATACTGCTGCTTTCATCAACACAATAACATCAGGAATAACAACCAGAGCCCAGTTCTTCCAGCAGCTGACCCCCGCTGCAGTTCAGTAACGTGCTGCTGTATGATGCTCCACCCAAAACCAAAGTCCACTGGGTTTTAAACCCTTGGACAGACTGTGAGGAACGAGTGTGGAGGCCTGTAAGCTCATCCCATCACCGAGCTGCTGCAGGGCTGCGTGCCCTTTCTGTGAACCTCATTTACATGCTTCTGCCTGCTGGCTGCATACATGTACAGCACACCAACAGTTAACACACATGCGCATGCATACAGCAAACAGTGGTGTGTGTGTGTGTGTGTGTGTGTGTGTGTGTGTGTGTGTGTGTGGTGGTTGAACACAGGGATCCTTTCTGTCAGTCAGGACAATGCTGGAAGCATTTCAAAGCCACTTCTACTGTAGACATTTTGTCTGGCCTGCTCCCTGCTTCATCGCTCTCACTCTGTTCAATATGTTCCAGTGGAATGAGACATTTCTGCTCTGCTGTGTGGATCTCATGTGCTCGTGGCATCACGCTCTCTGCGGTTACTGCATTTGTGGGTGCATGTATGTTCACATGTGACAGAGGGAGTCAGGACTTAGAGACAATGTGCTGTAATTAGGGAAGGACTCACTTTCTATCACTGTCTGACTGCAGTTATGAAAACAGTGAGAAGCAGCAGAATATCTTACAGCAGGCCGACGGCTGCAGGACCCAACAGAGACACACTGAAGATGAGCTGTGAAGATGCATCATGTGAAGCAGCAGAGAATCAAGGGCAAATCAGGGAGAGGTGGAGCCACAGGAACACCTGAGGGCCGCACCTGGCCAGGTAACAGATCCACACACACACACAACCCAGCAGCTCAAATGATCCACACAAGTGTGCCACAGTTGACCTTTGACCTTTTATAGTGCATATTAGTGCCTGGGTACTGGAGTTGCAGGCAAAGTTGTGTCACATTGGTCCTGACCAATAATCAATAATCAGTTCTTCCCTGAGTCAAAGTGAAAGTCTGCATCACTGACAAGAATGAAACACAGATGAGATGGTCCACAGATGAACACCGTCAGAGGTTAGCAAGCGTTAGCTCTGACACAAGAGGAAACAGATTCACACTGAAGTGAGACAGGAAGTTTAGAGCAACAGGCTCAGATAAACAATGTGTTATTACACAGGCAGAAGCCATTTAAGGCTGCTGCGTCTCCTGATGCCAGCCAGCTACGAAGCTGTGTCCTCTCTTCATCAGGTCAGACGGCAGAGCAGGAGGTGAAGCCAGAGGAAACAGAGGCTTTTCACTCTTGTGTTATTATGGTATGTGACACTGTTTCACGTGGTGATGTTTTAGTAGCAGAACATTTATCAGAGTACACACTGAATATAGTAATGTACTTAGACTTATGACTGCATTGTGTGGACAACACGAGTTGTCACAGCTGTTTTCATACCCGCAGGTTTGAACTCATTCAGATCAGTTCATGTGTTTCTGGTGCTCGACTGTAACCACCTTACATTAAACATGGTTTTATCCAGGATCAGGACAAACTACTATAGAACGATACTATCCTATAGAGAGAGAGAGCTCATCAGCAGAACGACTCCCTCCTGTCTGTAACTTCTGTCAGTGACACACAGTCACACTACAAACAACAGTAGCTCCATTTCTTTTCAGCCAACTGTGAGAGCAACAGGAGGACTACTTCCACATATCTTTATGACTCCTGCTCTCATCTCTCCTCCACGTCGTGGCGTTTCCATCGAGGTCAAGGAAAAGGAGATGTTTTGCCTTTGTGTTTTAAAAGCCGTTATCATCTGCAGCCGAGATCATGAGACTAATGAAGGCCAGAAACTTCAATTCAGATGAGTGGGAGTCATTCCATCTCCAGCACAAATCCCCTCTTACACACAAAGCCTTTAGTGTCTGTTGGCCCTGATTCTTTCAGCCGCTCCTTCTCAAAATGCATGAGAAAAAGAGGTCATACTTACTGCACCATGCTCAGGCACAATGAATTGTCTCACAAGTGAGAAAACCTTTGTGCTGCTGCTGAGGACGTAGGAAGACAGAGGTGTCAGCTGACTGCACGGACTGACCTCTCTTCTTATTGTTGATCTGAACCATACAACACGTCTGATCTGTTTCTGAGGAGAACTCAAGTGCTCAGTCTGCTTGGTTCACTTCACTGTCCACAATGACAAATCAGTTCAGCAGCAGGGTTCACGTCTCGAGAGTGACCTGACATGACTGGACAAACACCTTGGCCATGTAAGGATCAACAGACATAGAACCAGTAGGTGTTTTCCACAGGGAGGGTGCAGGCCTTCTGTTACGACCTGTGTCATTATTTTGTACCAAAGATAAAGAAGGACAGCTGAATGGAGGTAAACACAGCAGGTGGTCCACGCACGCACACACAGGCATCACCGTGTAAGACATAGACCTGCTCACCTTTCAGAGTGTCCTGCTCGGCCCTCATGATGTCGATCAGGGAGCTCTCCAGAGTGTTCATGTTGAAGCTGTCGAACGACCGGGTGCGTTCCTAAGAAGAAAAACAAAACAAACACCATTTCATTTTCTGTTTACACCATCACCTCTTGTTTTCTATTTCATTTGGCTGTTTGATTCACACTATCAACAGAAGCTGGACGTTCATGTCTCTGTGAACAGAAACACATTCACACACTCCGTCATTATTTTAGACCCTGACTTTAAATGCATCGCGGCGTCTTGTTGTTTTGTCACTGGACGAAAAGTGAGAACAAACGTCACCGTCAGGAGAGTTTCTGTTTTGTAAACTCTGACCTCATCAAACAGGGACAACACCAGGTCAGATCCGAGGCCCAGGGTGTGGACCAGTTCATCTGTTGCTGGTGCTGGTATTGTACTGGTCCTGTCACTGTGTTGTCTCTGTAGGTTTGTTGATTAAATCACAGTTTTACAGACAGTGCTGAACTTATCTTTGTGCTGTTCTTTCCCTGATATTTATTCTGTAGTCAGTGGTAGCACACATTAGTATACAATAGTGTACAGTGGTACAGTGGAGTAGTATGCAGTACTGCACTGCAGTGTACCGCAGTAGTACACGGTGGAATACTTCAGTCCCAGAGTCGTCAGCAGTGACTCAGTCGTAGCTGATCTTTCCTCTGCATACCAAACATACTGCAAATGTTTGTACCAACACACAAATAGGTGGAAACACACACACCCATTCAATGTGTATACATCAAATATGCACAGCAAAAACCTGTGCCCACACACACCCACACACACACACACACACACACACAGTGCAGTGCTGATAAGGCTTCTGTGTGGACTCCACCTCAACCAGAGACACATGCAGCGTCTGACAAACTGATATCTGCTCTAGTTTTCTTCTGTTCAACATTAACACAAAGCTGCTGACCCCCCCCCCCTTCATTATGTCTATGATGCTGCTAAGTGTGTGATGTCACCACAGCACCTGTCTCTCCCCTGTGTCGATCACAGATCTCAACACTGTGACTCCAATGCTGAGTCAGGGTTTGTTTCCTCTTAACTGCCTGGTCCCACCTTCATTTTCCTGCTTCCTGCGTCATGTGTTTTGTCTTGTTAATTGTAAAGTATGACAACGATACAATCATACTAATAGTACAAACCATTAGCCTCACAAGATGGCTGACTGACCAGTCAGGGAAGACAGACGGCTTTTTGGATCATGACTCAGAGCCTCGCTCTGCAACATCATAGCTGATGTTTTTCTTTATTCAGACATTTAATTTGCCGCCACGCTCTCATGAATTAGAGGCACATTCATCCCATCAATGCAGAAACAGTCGATGTGGAGATCTGATTAGAAACAGACACGCTTCTTGTTGAAATCACATCCACCTCAAGCAAAGAGACAGAGGGAAATGAAACATGTGGGCTGGTGTTTCAGATTCAAAGCAACACATTAACATCAGACAGGAGGAATAAAGCATGACAGTGCACTTACAGCTCATCAGTTAGAGGACGCTGTGAGGAGCTCAAAGAAAATCTACAATCACAACACAGAAACACAGAAATCAATGTGACAGGCAGGTATGAGCCAGCCTGTCTGTCCACCTGACACACTTTCCTTGTGGTGCTTTGTGCTCCTCCAGATGCAGCATTCATCCGGTAACCAGGTCAGGTCACACCCTAACAACACACTGTGGGATCAGAGTCAAACTGAAACCACCTGGGAAAAAGCAATGCAATAACCTTCCACTGTGATCAGCACAGGATCAAATGTTCAGAGGTTCGGCCAAACACACCTGTGTCCGTGAACCACGTGACCAGGTTCTGACCCCAGAGCTGCGTTCGCCCTCTGATCAGCCACAAGCTGGCTGGATGTCTGGAGCACAACGGTGGAGCCACACCCAGTGAACAAACATCAGCACAGGGACACAGACCGTGTTCACCACCCCCCCATATCAGCCGAGGTATCCAATAAACCAAACTCTCAGACAGGTGAAGCACCACCTCACTGCGGACTGACACACACCTCCAGCGACACTGTATCAGCACACAGGTCAGTCTGCTGCACTGGGACAGCCACGGCTCCATCACATTGTGGGTACAGTAATATTCACAGGGTTTAACTCCATCACGTTGTTTCAGGGGAACAGGAAATCATCTGGTGATGGAGGCAGATGGAGAGTGTTGGAGCTGCTGCTCTGGTGTTGCTAAGCATCAGGCTGCACACGGCGATTCATCATCAGCTTCATCAATCCTGCTGACCTCTGACACATCACAGGGTGTACACCATCTCACACAGTCATTGTATCTTGACACATCCAGGGACACACACACAGTCATTAGGGGCCAGGCAGCGTAAGCTGCCAGGAACCTATTAATATCGCCAGTCTTCTTTCTTCTTCTTCTTCTTCTTCTTCTTCTTCTTCTTCTTCTTCTTCTTCTGAAATCCGACTTCCCACACATGAACAATCACCAAACTTTGCACAAAGGTCCAGTCCCATGCCAGATAGTAGAAGTAAAAATAAAAAAAATTTAAAACAATTCTTGCTAAATACATTTTCAATCTTCCTGGAAAACAGAGGATATTTTGGAGTCGTGGCTGATGACGTCTTGTTGAAAACATGTTGACCTCTGCTCTCATGAGAAAAACTGCAGTCAGCGTAACGATGGCGTTTTTACACATCAGATTTTCTCTTATGAACCAAAACCCTTATCGTTAAAATCAAATCACCAACAACGACATTGTGATGCTGCTCTTCTTGTTGTTTTGTCTCTTGTTACTCAAAAATTGCCTTAATTTGTCCAAAATTGCCCCGACCACTGCTGCAAGGCAGCTTTAATTGTATCGTGAAATATCAAGGGACGCACACACACACACACACACACACACTTACCTGCGGCCACAGATACACACAGAAGACATGGATGGCATGCTTCATTATTTACAGGCAGCTGGTCTGGTCTGTGTGTGTGTGTGTGTGTGTGTGTGTGTGACTAAACAACACCGTGTCATAAATGTTGAGATCTCCACTTAAATAAAAGAATCAGTGTGGAATAATAAACCTGGATCAGATGGTGGACTAACGCAACCGATTCACTTACTATCACCTCTCACTGGCAGCGAGCAGCTCCACCTCGGCCCATGATCACATGATTCAGCTTCATAGTGTTTATTCATATAGAAAAACCTTTAACAGCTGCATCATCAAGTGTAAAGTGAAGAAAGGTTAAAATCTGAAAGCTCAGGCAACAGATTCTGATTAAATACATGATTTACTCCAACATTAATCCTCCGTGTCACCTGCCTGAGGACAAGTGGCACAGTGGAGACAGTAACAGAGTAAAGGACATAGGATCACATGAGGCAGTCAGAGCTCTCAGGTTTTAACGGTGAGATCCTGACTCTGAGAAAGCAGCTGAAAATCTATAGCTGCAGCTTTTTCCTCTGATTTTTGTGCTTCTAATCACAGCCCTGAAAGAAAAGGGAGAGAGAGGAAGCCCAAAGCAAAGGAGGGAAAGAGGAACGTAGCAGATGAAAGAGAAGGGATGATGGAGAGAGGGAAGGCGAGTAGTGAGGTAAGGCAAAGTAAGAGAGAGGAGAGGGCAGGAAAGGGAAGCAGGTCGAGCTTTTGATGCTCAAGATCATGTTTCCTCCTGGTCGAAGTATTTCAAAGGCCTGTGTTGACATTAAACACCCTGGCTGTCAGAAACAGCCCCAAACCCAGAGCTGGCCGAGGGGCCGAGGGGCCGAGGACAGTCAGGGTGTGACAGGACTGAACTAACTCCATTATATGTGATGAGCAGAGCTGAACACAATCGCACTCTTCTACAGAGTCTCTGTTTTGTCTCCTGCCTTTGTTAAGACACATATGCAGAAGACACAAGCCAGGGACTAATTATAACTGGTGCACACACACACACACACACACACACACACACACACACACACACACACACACACACACACACCTCCTCAGTTTCAGAGTGTCTGTCAGGGGTGTGAGAAGGCCACAATGTTCTGGGCTCATTAGTCTAAAAAGCATTTCTGTCATTTAACACAAGTGTGATGAGGAGCAGGGGTAATGACTGAGACCTGCTCAGAGGGTAACACACACGCACACACACACACACACACACACACACACACAGAAGAGAGCTGAAGTGCGTGTGTCATCCTCCACATCACCATGCTCTGTCCTCCCAAACACACTCAGGCTGATGAGCAGGTGGATCATTAAGTCATCTGTTGAACAACCTGGTGTGTGAGGAGCATCAGGCTCCACCTTGGAGCACTGGTGTGGTTTCACAGACCACAGAGACATTAAAAAGCCACCAGCTCTGCTCATTAATTACAGCTGATCCACTGTTTAATCACAGCTGCAGCTCTGAAGCCATTGGCTTCAATTATTGCTCAACAACAACTTCCCCACGTTTACAGCGGGGGCTCAGTGGGTGAGCCTCTGGTAGAGCTTCACAGGTATGACCCCTGACCTGACCTCATGAGAAACTCCTCTGGCTCTCGGTGATGTTACGGATTCAGAGTGAGTGACGGGCACTGGTGCTTTCTTCAGATTTCCAACACGCCGACAAGTTGAATTAAGAGCTCAAGTCAAACAACAGGTGTATTAATAACACACCTTCGTGTGGCTGTAGGTCACTGTATAAGAGCACAGAGCGTCAGGAGGCAGCTGTAACCTGCAGCCATCAGGAGCTCACTGAGACAATATCCTGCCCTGGCTCTCTCCCCTCAGGCCCTGCAGGCCTCCACCTGGTCACCGGCCAAACCCACCAATCCAAACCAGCCCAGTACACCTGACACCTGACACAGCAGCAGCTCTCTGACCTTGAGGGAGCAGGGAAAGAAACCAAAGAGAAAAACAGAAAGACAGGGAAGAGGATTCTGGGAATCAAGAAGTTCAGATTTCTTATCTAAGGCAACCTTTCATTCGCAGCTACCTGCAGCTAGAGGTTGGCAGCAGCTAGCCACAGTTAGCCACAGCTAGCAGCAGCTAGCCACAGTTAGCAGCAGCTAGCCACAGTTAGCCACAGTTAGCAGCAGCTAGCCACAGTTAGCCACAGTTAGCCACAGTTAGCCACAGCCAGCCACAGTTAGCAGCAGCTAGCCACAGTTAGCAGCAGCTAGCCACAGTTAGCCACAGCCAGCCACAGTTAGCCACAGTTAGCCACAGCCAGCCACAGTTAGCAGCAGCTAGCCACAGTTAGCAGCAGCTAGCCACAGTTAGCCACAGTTAGCAGCAGCTGGCAGCACTGCCCTGCCTGCAGCAGCAGCAGCAGCAGTGATCTGTGAGCCACAGTGCTGTGCACTACTTTGAATAAACTACCCACCAAATGGTTTGTCTCTCAAATTGTATAGATCTACGCATTCGCTGTGACACACACATTGGTGTGTGAGAGAGAGACCTGCAGCACGTTTTAATGTGAGCTCCTATCAACTGAACAGCAGCTCGCTGCAGATGTTACACATCAGCTACTTCTAGTTGGAAGGTGAACACACACACACGGGCACAGTGATGAAGTCAGGCAGGACAAGCCTCTGATCCTTCTTCTTCTGTGGTGTCAAACTATGTGATGCAGTTCGAGGTCTGTGCAGTATTTCAGTTACCTGGGAGTGTGTGTGTGAGGCAACATGTGTCATCAGTCCACTGAACAGTGTGTGATCTCCACAAGCGCTGACAAGCTCCATTTGGATCACAGAAGTCAAGCAGAGCCAGTGGTCTGACGGGTCAGGCTGCAGCACTCCTCCAACAATGGTGATACAGTGGAAGTGAACGAGAAGGAAATGGCCGGAGTCTAATGATCTGACACACACGGCAATTTTCATGTCACTTCAGACGAGGAGCCAAGACTCTGACCGTCAGAAACAACACTGACGAATATCTGAGAGCTGCAGAAGCTTCAAACCTGACACTTGGAGGCCTGTGTAATAATTTAGCAGCTCCAACACTGCAACGTGATCCATGTGCTAGAATCAACACACTCATGTAGAGCGGAGCACAACGAGGCTGTCACCTTCATACTTGGCTCATATTAAACTGAATTACTATCACTCCTCATCAGCAACGTTAAAGCAAAAACTAATAAAGTCTAATAGTGTAAAGTTCATGCTTCAGATACCTTCACGATAACACACACACACACACACACTGTGGCCCATCCTCCCTCTGCCCTTGCAGTATGAAGAGGGCAGAGGGACAATGCTACTTGTGCTGATCTGATTGAGCCACCTACTGCAGCTGCAGCAGTGCTAGCTTTAGCTGTAGCGTTAGCTTTAATCTGATATGGGGATGTAACAGACAGAACGACTGCTGCTCAAAATGGACGCAGAGTCACAGTCCTGATGAAACCAGTGGAGCCAAGTTCTGGTAGATGTCACATCCATTATTGTTTGCTGCTGCCCAGGAAGTCTGATATGAATTGATCAAGGGTTTTATTTCTACTTCCTGCTGGTCAGGAATAAGCCCACCATTTTAGCGCTGCAAAATATTAATGTGGATGAGGCCATAATGATTTGCATGAGCCTCACCTCGTGACTCCCAACAACAATTAGGCTGTTATCTGCAGCTGAACTGATGCTCATATGTGAGCTTTTATTCAGCAGAAACACTGGAGACATGTCAAGACATGTCAGAACAAAGTCCTTCCTGCTCTGTCACTCATTAATTGAAAGGTTAGGAAACACCTGAAAAAGACAAAGTGAGCATCACTTTATTCTTCTTCAGTGGTGACTGACAGCAGACGGCAGGACCAGGTCCATCACTGCTCCGGTGGTCTCTCAGGCCAATTAGTAATATTGTTCAGCTCCTGACAGACAGCCGGTACAACAAAGGCCACCCATCATCTGGACAAGTCAACCCTGTCCACACACAGTGACGGCAGCAGAGTCCATCTGACAGAGCCAGCTGTGAGCAGAGGGAGGTCCACGGTGCCGCGGTGACAAGCTGCAGGACGTGGACAGTGGTTCGAGAGAGCTCTGACCAGGTCTTCGGACCGGACCGGGCCCACGGCAACCTCCCTGTAACCCTAACCCCCCCTGCCCCCCCCCCCAGTGGTTCAGTGTGTGAACCTACAGTGTAAATGGTGACCTGTTAAAAACCACCAGGCTCCTGACGGACACATGGAGCGAGTAATCACTCTGCTCTATTACCTCTTATTATTTTGTATCAAAGACATCCCATAATGATACCTCCTACTTCATGTGTATTCCCTCTCTCTCTCCCCGACTGTCCTCTCCTCATACCCTCTCTCTCCTCCCCCAATTCTACATCCTCACCCATCTTCTGTGTCTCTCTCCATCCCTGATGTCTGCTCTGCCCCCCCCCCCCCCCCCAGCTCATATACGTGGCACACAGCACTGCAGTGACAGAGCCACATTAGTCATCATCAGGTTTGTACACAGACACTGTAACATCATGTGAATCTCTGCCCCCCCCCCCTCCTCTAAAAATAGCTCCTGTACCACACATAGTATTAAAATCCACAGCTGACATAAGTGACACATCAATATTTAGTCACTCAGGCGTTTAACATTAACACACACACACACACACACACACACGTATCAGACACAGCATCAGTTAGAGTCACTGCTGGGGGAGGACACTGACCTGGAAGGGGAAGATGTTGTCACTGCGGCCGACTCCATCGTCCATCCAAGACTTGGGGTTGAAGCCTGCGGGGCTGTTCCTCGGGTACTTCTGCGAGGCCACGTGGTTGTTGGGGAAGGTCTTCTTCAGCGGAGAGATGGAGTTGATGGGGGTCATCCCGCCATTCAGCCCTCGGCGGTAATCTCTGCCCTGAGAGCCTCCCCAGCCGCCGCCGCCACTACCGTAGCCTCCGCTGGGGCTCCAGGAGGTGGAGGAGCCGGGGGAAGGAGAGGGGCTCTGGTAGCTGGCCGGGCCCCAGGGGGACGGGGGCTTGTTCAGGCTGTTGGACAAATGCGGCAACTGGCTGAAAGCCGGATTCCTGTGCGGAAAAGGCGGAGGAGGGTGCGGAGAGGCCGGGGAGCGCCGGTGCTGCTGGTGTTGGTTGTGGGGGTGTTGAAAGTGAGGGTGCGGCGGGGGGGGCGGGTGGTGCTGGGACAAGGCCGCCGCCGGGCCGATCTGAGGGGAGAAGTTCCCGCCGAAGCCTGGGCTGACGTGGTGCGAGAAGTTCTGGAACAGCAGGGGCCCGTTGTTGGCCGAGGCCGGGTTGAAGAAGCTGACGTCCTCGTTGATGATGGTCGACGGCGCCGGCGGGATGGCGGCCGACCAGTTGTTGAAGCCGGTGAGTGACGACGAGGTCGTACTGGACTGGACCGGGCCGGTTCCCCCGAGACCAGAAGTCTCCTGGTAATCGAAGCCCGTCAGCACTGGAGACTCCAGGCGGAGCTGCTTCTCCTTTCCATTGCTTCCCTCTGACGCGCTGCTGTCTGTCTTGGCTTCCTCTGATCGGGCTTTTTCCAGTTCTGAAATGATCCCCCCGCCGCTCCCGCCCTCCTGGTGACTCCCGGGGACAACTGCTGCTGCTTTTCTTGCGTTTCTTGCATTTCCTGTTGCTGCTGTGCTTTGGGCTTCTCGGGGCCCCCCAGGATTTCGTCCTGCACGCTGTTATGGGTAGCAGAGGCAGGGAAGAGCCAGGGAGAGCCTCCCGTGGTGCCATTCCCTGCAGCTGTGGTGCTGTTTATGAACGCAGCAGGGCTCTGCGACACATTCTGGTGGTGGTGAGGGGGCTGCAGATGCGGGTGGATTCGGACCGGGAATGCAGACTTGTTGCCAGTGTTGTTTTGAACCAGGACTCCGAACCCGTAATCCCCCATTTGTTTTCTCCCCCCACACACAAATGCTATCCCGTGATGGTTTGGTCCTATTGAGAGGAGAGCACAGAGGGATGGTATGCACTGAGTTAGCAGTCAGCCCAGTCACTGCACTGTAGATCAAGGGATTTAGAAACAATCAGGTGATGAACACAGAGAGGACACGTCTGTGCTGCACTACAGACTCATGATCATCACACACCACCGTCCTGACAGGGCCCGTCTCCCTGAGAGCTCAACACTAAAGACAAACAGTTAACATTACAGCTACTGCTAATTATAACCCCGTGACGTTGCCAGCTTGTCTGCAGCTGAGCTGCTGGCACACACGCGCACGCGTATGTATGCGCGCACGCACGCGCTCGCGTGCACGCACACACACTCGCACGCACTTAGAGACGGTTTTCTTACGCAAACCAGCTGACAGACAATAAACTACAGACATTAACGTTAGAGCTGAGTGTCTGTCGTTCAGTTTAATCGACGAACCGTTGAAACGTTCACAGGAAACCGCTCGACCTTGTTTGACAGCTGTCACTCAACGCTGATCTGATCGGACTTACACACTCGTTGAGACCGGTACAAACGGTCCACACACTGGGCTTCATTAACACACACCAACATTGACAATCGAGCCGTTTAAATTCAACTAGATGTGTTAGCTGCCATCCGTTGCTAACGTTAGCTAGCTAGCTGTTAACCGATAGCTCTGATGCTAGCTAGCCGGGCAGGCTGGCTGAGCCGAGGAAACGTAATTTCACCTTCTGATCACCACCTTCGACCTCGGCGACGTCTTTGTGGAGCCGCGTCCCTCGGGCTGGAGCTCGGCGGTGTCCTGGAGAGCAGAGTCCGGCAGGAGAGCCTTCGGAGGCGGACTGGTAGCGGACTGGTTCGGTGCGGTCGCTCAGCTTTTTTTCTCCTTCTCCTGACGTGTCCTGCCTGCTCAATGACACAGCTCTACCCGCGGCTCTGGTCTGGACCGTGTCGACCAAACGGCTTTGTTAACGTGGCAGTACGTGGATACGGGTCGTCTCACAGGCCTGACTCGACGGGGCTCATCGTCCGGTGGCTTTCTCCCTGGTTTTCCTCGCTGAGCGTCTCTCCCTGCAGAGCCAGCCGATGCTCCTCTGGGCTGCCCCTCTCTCCTGGAACCGACCGTGGCCGAATAACAGCGACAGATCAGCCGACACTCACTTCCGCTTCTAGCACCGCCTCTCCGCGCTGACCCGCCCCTGGAGAGCCACACCTCGGCCTGTGATTGGACGGGTCACCGGCGACCTCGTCCAGTCTTTTCGTCATTTAACAGCCAGGCACCAATCACACACCCAGGCCACCGCAGGCCCCGCCTACTGAGGTCGGAACCATCAAATGATCCTCCCTGTTCGGGCTAGGGCCCGTTCGCTCACGACGCAGGTGTCAGGTCGTGAGAAAGCTCAGTCTGCATGCAGACCCCCCCCCGCCTTACCTCCTCAGTGAAGGACAGAGCAGCCACAGAGCTTCACATCATCTGATCCTGATCTGAGCTCCTCAGTGAACGCAGAGCAAACACCTGAAGTCAGATACGTAAATCTGCTCCACACCATAAAACCATGAAGAAGAGGAGGAGGAGGAGCCACAGCTGGTCTCCTGCAGGAGAACACATCATCCACAGGTTTATATTCATTAACCAGAAGAACTGACTGGTTCTTCTGTCAGACAGACAAACCAACACAGGACAAAGATGACATGAAGAACATATGGACCAATATCATTTAATCACATGTAGATTCACATTTCACATGTGACATTTTCTTTGTCTGCAGGTTCAAAACTAATAAAATCCACTCTGTTTTTTGTCCTATTTTTTTCCTCCATTAGTTGAAAACAAAAACATTTAAAATAATACTTGTGTACATCCCACCAATGGCTACTGCTGAGGATCCATGTGAAGATCTCCACCAAGTCGTTGATGTCTCCCTGATGGACTCACTGAGGATGTGGTGGAGAGACACACGCTGGTGGAGGCCGTTCTGAACAACTCAGATCATCCTCTTCATAACACCTTGATGGACCAAGAGAAGAGCGGAGGTGGACGGCTCCTCTCTCTTCACTGCAGGACGGAGACATATACAAGATCCTTTGTACCTTCACCATCAGGCTTCTTCATTCTTCTGCACATGGTTGATGAGCTGACAGACACATGAACTTCCCATAAGTGTGTTGATCAGTGTGCTTGGACTAGTGTGTGTGTGTGTTGTTGTTGGATCGTTGTTCATTGTGAGAACTGAACAACTATGAATCAACAGCCTGTCAATCAACAGCCTGTCAATCAATAGCCTGTCAGTAAATAAACAGCCTGTCAATCAATAGCCTGTCAATCAACAGCCTGTCAGTAAATCAACAGCCTGTCAATCAACAGCCTGTCAATCAATAGCCTGTCAGTCAATCAACAGCCTGTCAATCAACGGCCTGTCAATCAATAGCCTGTCAGTAAATCAATAGCCTGTCAATAAACAGCCTGTCAGTAAAACAGCCTGTCAATAAAACAGCCTGTCAGTAAAACAGCCTGTCAATAAACAGCCTGTCAGTAAAACCGCCTGCCAATAAACAGCCTGTCAGTAAATCAACAGCCTGTCAGTAAAACCGCCTGTCAATAAACAGCCTGTCAGTAAATAAACAGCCTGTCAGTAAATCAACAGCCTGTCAGTAAACCGCCTGTCAGTAAAACAGCCTGTCAATAAACAGCCTGTCAGTAAATAAATAGCCTGTCAGTAAATAAATAGCCTGTCAATAAACAGCCTGTCAGTAAAACAGCCTGTCAATAAACAGCCTGTCAGTAAAACAGCCTGTCAGTAAATCGATAGCCTGTCAGTAAAACCGCCTGTCAATAAACAGCCTGTCGGTAAATCAACAGCCTGTCAGTAAATAAACAGCCTGTCAATAACAGCCTGTCAATAACAGCCTGTCAGTAAATCAATAGCCTGTCAGTCAATCAACAGCCTGTCAATCAACGGCCTGTCAATCAATAGCCTGTCAGTCAATCAACAGCCTGTCAATCAACGGCCTGTCAATCAACAGTCTGTCAGTAAATCAATAGCCTGTCAATCAACAGCCTGTCAGTCAATCAACAGCCTGTCAATCAACGGCCTGTCAATCAATAGCCTGTCAGTCAATCAACAGCCTGTCAATCAACGGCCTGTCAATCAACAGCCTGTCAATAACAGCCTGTCAGTAAATCAATAGCCTGTCAATCAACAGCCTGTCAATCAACAGCCTGTCAATAACAGCCTGTCAGTAAATCAATAGCCTGTCAATCAACAGCCTGTCAATCAACAGCCTGTCAGTCAATCAACAGCCTGTCAGTAAATCAATAGCCTGTCAGTCAATCAACAGCCTGTCAATCAACGGCCTGTCAATCAATAGCCTGTCAGTCAATCAACAGCCTGTCAATCAACGGCCTGTCAATCAACAGTCTGTCAGTAAATCAATAGCCTGTCAATCAACAGCCTGTCAGTCAATCAACAGCCTGTCAATCAACAGTCTGTCAGTAAATCAACAGCCTGTCAGTCAATCAACAGCCTGTCAATCAACAGCCTGTCAGTCAATCAACAGCCTGTCAGTAAATCAATAGCCTGTCAGTCAATCAACAGCCTGTCAATCAACGGCCTGTCAATCAATAGCCTGTCAGTCAATCAACAGCCTGTCAATCAACGGCCTGTCAATCAACAGTCTGTCAGTAAATCAATAGCCTGTCAATCAACAGCCTGTCAGTCAATCAACAGCCTGTCAATCAACAGTCTGTCAGTAAATCAACAGCCTGTCAGTCAATCAACAGCCTGTCAATCAACAGCCTGTCAGTCAATCAACAGCCTGTCAGTAAATCAATAGCCTGTCAGTCAATCAACAGCCTGTCAATCAACGGCCTGTCAATCAATAGCCTGTCAGTCAATCAACAGCCTGTCAATCAACGGCCTGTCAATCAACAGCCTGTCAATAACAGCCTGTCAGTAAATCAATAGCCTGTCAATCAATAGCCTGTCAATCAACAGCCTGTCAATCAACAGCCTGTCAATAACAGCCTGTCAGTAAATCAATAGCCTGTCAATCAACAGCCTGTCAATCAACAGCCTGTCAGTAAATCAATAGCCTGTCAGTCAATCAACAGCCTGTCAATCAACGGCCTGTCAATCAATAGCCTGTCAGTCAATCAACAGCCTGTCAATCAACGGCCTGTCAATCAACAGTCTGTCAGTAAATCAATAGCCTGTCAGTCAATCAACAGCCTGTCAATCAACAGCCTGTCAATCAACAGCCTGTCAGTCAATCAACAGCCTGTCAATCAACAGTCTGTCAGTAAATCAACAGCCTGTCAGTCAATCAACAGCCTGTCAGTAAATCAACAGCCTATCAATCAACAGCCTGTCAGTCAACAGCCTGTTAGTAAATCAATAGCCTGTCAATCAACAGCCTGTCAGTCAATCAACAGCCTGTCAATCAACAGTCTGTCAGTAAATCAACAGCCTGTCAGTCAATCAACAGCCTGTCAGTAAATCAATAGCCTGTCAGTCAATCAACAGCCTGTCAATCAACGGCCTGTCAATCAATAGCCTGTCAGTCAATCAACAGCCTGTCAATCAACAGCCTGTCAATCAACAGCCTGTCAGTCAATCAACAGCCTGTCAGTAAATCAATAGCCTGTCAGTCAATCAACAGCCTGTCAATCAACGGCCTGTCAATCAATAGCCTGTCAGTCAATCAACAGCCTGTCAATCAACGGCCTGTCAATCAACAGTCTGTCAGTAAATCAATAGCCTGTCAGTCAATCAACAGCCTGTCAATCAACAGCCTGTCAATCAACAGCCTGTCAGTCAATCAACAGCCTGTCAATCAACAGTCTGTCAGTAAATCAACAGCCTGTCAGTCAATCAACAGCCTGTCAGTAAATCAACAGCCTATCAATCAACAGCCTGTCAGTCAACAGCCTGTTAGTAAATCAATAGCCTGTCAATCAACAGCCTGTCAGTCAATCAACAGCCTGTCAATCAACAGTCTGTCAGTAAATCAACAGCCTGTCAGTCAATCAACAGCCTGTCAGTAAATCAACAGCCTATCAATCAACAGCCTGTCAGTCAACAGCCTGTTAGTAAATCAACAGCCTATCAATCAACAGCCTGTCAATCAACAGCCTGTCAGTAAATCAACAGCCTGTCAATCAACAGCCTGTCAGTAAATCAATAGCCTGTCAATCAACAGCCTGTCAATCAACAGCCTGTCACTAAATCAACAGCCTGTCAATCAACAGCCTGTCAGTAAATCAATAGCCTGTCAATCAACAGCCTGTCAATCAACAGCCTGTCAATCAACAGCCTGTCAGTAAATCAACAGCCTGTCAGTAAATCAACAGCCTGTCAATCAACAGCCTGTCAGTAGTTCCATGTGAAGGTCTCCATGAAGTGGTTGCTAGGATACAGACTAAACATCCTGAGGCACGTGACTTCAGTCATGTCTCCCTGATGGACTCACTGAGGATGTGGTGGAGAGACACACGCTGGTGGAGGCCGTTCTGAACAACTCAGATCATCCTCTTCATAACACCTTGATGGACCAAGAGAAGAGCGGAGGTGGACGGCTCCTCTCTCTTCACTGCAGGACGGAGACATATACAAGATCCTTTGTACCTTCACCATCAGGCTTCTTCATTCTTCTGCACATGGTTGATGAGCTGACAGACACATGAACTTCCCTTTGGGGATCAATAAAGTCATTCGTATTCGTATTCATATTCGTAGTTTGCTCATTAGTCATCCTCCAGGCTGTATGCTAAGCTAAGCTAACATGCTGCTGGATCTGGCCTGTTTAATCTTCTAACTACCCTTATTTCCCAGAGTGAGCAGACTCCTCATGCATTGTATTTTGTCTGATAGGTCAGTTTATCATGTGACACTTTCACTCTAACATCTCACAGTGTTGCTCAGCTCAGACACGTGTCCATCCAACCAGCCGCCCACACCATCACCCTCACACCTCTTTATCTCCTCTGTGTCCTTCTCTCCTGTTCGGTTATTATCGCGTCGAGGTCATGAAGCAGCTTTGACTCCGTCGGTCTCACTGATTCTCGACTGCCACAGGAACATGCAGCCATGAATGCTGATCCAATAAATCTGTCACTTCACATCCAGCTGGCAGAGCCTGATAAATGAGGGGATCTGCAGTGTTGTGCATCATTAAATATGTCCGGAGAGGACGAGCAGGAGGTGGATGGCAGGTATTAGCAGGAGTGACCGGCTTAAAGTAATGTGATTAAAACGCATATATTACAGATAGAAACGCTCCTCTCATTCAGTTTGTGCACTGGTGTGAGCAGTTAAAACAGACACGAGATAACACCTGATACATGTGATGAAGATCCTCGAATGTGAACTCGAGTCATTTATTTAGTTACAGTGTGATGTAAAACATGTTATTAACATTACTTGCGTGTAATCTAAAGTTTGTCCATCATACAGGGACGGATTATATATATTTAATCATAGAGGAGCTCAAAGTTCTCTCACTTACACAATATGATTAATATGAAAGAAATGTGAAATATGAATTGTTCTCTCACCCTCTTGACCTCCTGGTCTGTATAAACCATGTGTCCTGCCCGTCCCGGGTAAGGATCCTCCTCTGTCTCTTTCTTTCTGTCTCTTGTCCCTGAGGTTTCAAGGACTTTCTCCTCAGTCGATGTGAGGGTCAGAGGTCAGAAGTCAGAGGATTTTGTTATGATGCTGTGTAAAGACTTTTGAGACAGTCATGACTGTAACAATGGGCTATACAAACAAACTTGTCTTTGGTAAAGATATATGATGATCACTTCCCCTGCACTGCTTTGTAACCAGTGTCATGTCTCATCACAAATACACAGCAGCTGCATTATTTCTGTTACACATTTTCCATCCATCTCCTGTCCTCATTTTCTAATCTCTGTCCTGTTCCACCATCAAGAAATCTCCATCAGACACAGGAGGCTGAGAATAAACTGGAACGTCTTATCATCACATGTCGGCAGGACGTTCATGTGCAGCAGGTGGAGAGCTCCGTCCTGTAAAGACTGGCCTCAGTTAGGAGACAACGCCTCTGTCTGTTCTCCGCCTGTGGGACATGGCTGAATGTTCGTCACGTTACTGATGGAACCTGTTCTTCTGTTCCTGTTTCTGCAGGCTCAGCTGTGAACGTCACTTGTTGTGGGTTTGTCCCGGCTTCTACGTCCTCCTACATTTATTCTCCGCCACCTGCCATGTCAGAAAAGGTCCAATGAATATTGTGGGTTCCTGGTGAATATTATTCATTGTCAAACAAGAAAAAGTAAAAAGTCAGAATGCAACATGATGTAATGTGAGTCTGTTTAATCCAGAGACGCTGCGTTCAATGACGCTGTCACTGATTCACCTGCCATTAAACCTGAAAGTTAAGCCCTGCCATCTCCACCTGAGGAGCACACACAAATACTGATACACAAATAATCAATCAACCATAAATTAATCTTAATTAATCAGCATCTTCTTTAAATGGAAATAAACCAAAGAATCTTAAATGTGGCTCCTACGTTACTGGATAAACATCCTAGGAAACTGTTAATAGCCAATTTTGCCATGTGTTCTCTCTCTTCTCTCTCTGGCAGTGTGTGTGTGTGTGTGTGTGTGTGTGTGTGTGTGTGCGCTCTGCCATATCCAAGACTGGATAGGTGCTATGAATAAAACATTAAATCCATTAAAAAATTAATCGACTCTACCTTAGGCATAATTATGGTATGTGTGTGTGTGTGTGTGTGTGTGTGTGTGTGTGTGTGTGTGCATATTTTTGTGTTCACAAATGTGCATTAGTGTGTATGTGCACATATCTGACAAACTGAATAAACTGGACCAGGTGGTGTTGGGTGGGTGTGTGTGTGGCCTGCAGGTGTGTGTGTGTGTGTGTGTGTGACCTGCAGGTGAGTGTGTGTGTGACCTCAGGAGTCTCAGGGAGAGATGTTGGGTTTTTGAAGGATCTAACAAAGAGCTCATGAAGAGTTGTGTTTGTGTCTAATGAAATATTCAGAGTGTGGACATGTTGCTAACAAAACGGTGCTGACGCGCTCTGGGCGGCTTTGGGACAATGAGGATTGTGGGTACAGGGTGGGAGGTGGGGTGGGGGGTGGGGGGGTGATACCACAAAGCAAATAAGAGAGGGAAGGAGGGGAGAGAAAGAGGAGGATGGTGGGAGAGAGGAGGAGGGAGACAGAGAGAAGAGGAGGAGGATGGAGGGAGGGAGACAGAGAGGAGGGAGAGAGAGGGAGAGAGAGGAGGAGGATGGAGGGAGGGACACGGATGGATGCAAAACAAATCACTGTACTGAAGAGTGTGAAACTGTTGTAACACTAAACAGAGTGAATCCAACACTGCTCAGTCTTCACACACAAACACACACACACACACATTTGGAGACACGAATGGTGATCAGAAGGTGATCAGAAGATAATCAGTAGATGATCAGAGGATGATTAGGAGGTGATCAGAAGATGATTGGATGAGAACCGAGCCGATGGACTGGGACTGAACCCTGATGATCCTGCTCTCTGTGGAGAAACTGGATCTAAAACCAAACGTGACTTTACATCGTTCACTACATCTCTGCATCGTGACACACTATATGTGGCAGTGTGTGGATTTGTTGTTGCCATGGTAATGTCTGATTTGGGTTCATTCATTCACTATTCATGACAGATTGGACTGATTCTGCTGGTTCCTATTTTCATATATTTGCATTTTTATTTTCTTCTCCTGAATCGGTGCAAGAAAAATATTTTGTATTTTGTAACATCTGGTTTTTAACATGCTCCACTTCCTGCAGAGAGGACCGAGTGTAGATGTAACTTTAGATAACCTGTGCATTGATACATTGATACCTACATGTTCTGTGTGAACAGTGTCTCACATACATTGATCACCTGCAGTGACCTGTATCAACACTGACTGCTGCCTATTGACTTATGATTGATTTTCACTGTTTCAAATGGTTAAAATCGGATTTCATTGTGGAGCTGGGCACAGTGCATTGATTGGCTCAGGCCCTGATCTCCACCCTCCATCTGACCCCCACCCTGACCCCACCCTAACCCCACCCTAACCCCACCCTAAGCCTTTACACTGCTATAATCCATTCAGATGATTTCAGGAACACAAAGCTAACTGAGCGACCCCTCCCTCCCTCCCCTCTCCTCCCTCCTGTGTGTCTATAGCACACACACACACACACACACACTGCTGACAGAGGCCAAAAGAAAGAACGATGAACAGAGGAACGCTGAGTCAGACCTGAGCCACCTCCTGCTCCATAAAGGTCCAGAGCATGTGGCCTCATCAATAATGGAGAGTCCTCCGTGAAGACCAGAGTCACTGTGTGTGTGTGTGTGTGTGTGTGTTATCGGTGAACACAGCTGTACCTGGGAGACACTGTGATGCTCTATGATGTGTGTGTGTTTCTCACTCTGCTGTGATTCATCACATTCACTGACTGCATAATGTGAGTGTGTGAGTCCTGTGGTTGTGTATCAGATCTGATCTGAGGTCTGTCCCACTGTAACAGGATCTCATTAATCCTATTGGATGTCTGGATGGTGAAGACTGTGTGAGCTTTATTTAGCATTAGCATTATTATCAAGCACAAAGGCTTTGTGACCTTTCCAGTGAGCAACAGTGCAAAGCCTTTAGTAAAGAGATTGACCCCCCCCCCCCCCCCCAGGCCCCCAGGATCTGTTGTATTTATTGACCTCAGTATAAAGAGTTCACAATCTGGCCCATTGGTTAGAGCCATTGATTGGAGAATAACATGGATGATCAATCAGCTAAGATCACACTGTGCTGTCCATCCTCAGAGGTCACAGGTCCGCAGCCGTGCTCTCAGAGGAGCTTTATCATTATTATTATATATTAGATAAACAACTACAACAAAACATCAGAGACAATGATGTAACAATGGAGCTGCAGCTGTTCATCAGTGTGAACAGGACAGAGACATGAGGAAGGAAACATAGAAGAAGCTGCTTGATCAGATTGGACCAGTGCTCAGGTGTCACTGGAGTGTGTGTTTGTGTGTGTTTGTGTATATAGCTCATATATCCAGGTACTGCAGCTGCAATGTTTTATTGTGGTGTAAAGTGAGAATCATGTGTTTTGTGTCTTTTCTCCAAACTGTCAAGTCACAATTATTCATATAAAGAAAGGGCTTGAAACATATAATATAATGAGTATGTTGAGTGTGGACCAACCACTGTACACTTTAATTACTGGACTTACTTCCTGTGAATGTGATGAACAATGACTCGCCCTCTGTACCACTTCTCACAGAGCAACACAATATCAGTATCATTTTAGCTTTAGATCTGTGTGTGTGTGTGTGTGAGCATGTGTGTTGCCTTGTCTCTGTAGCAGCAGTGGACAGATGGTGGGATCAAACCCCATCAAACATTTACAACCTCACAGACACTCATCACACCACAGAGGTCCACACACTACACACAATACACACACCACCCCCACATCCACACACACACACACACACACACACGATGAAAACACCCATGCTGGTGGTAAATTGAAATTCAGAGAGGAACCAACCAGATCCAGTTTCCTCGACTGTTCATCATTTTAAATCTGTTCTGTTTTGTTGAATTCATCAGTGAAGCTCACGTCTCCGAGGTCAAACAGAAAGAGAGGACAATGGAGACAAACGGGGGAGGACGAGGATTATGAGTCAAGGGAGATAGAGACACAGAGACAGGAGGAGGAGGAGCTGGAGAAGGAAGCACCTTCGTTCATAGAGCTGCATCAGTGCCGTGCTCCGGCATCCAGCTGACGTCACCTGGAGCAGAGTTTACTGTGCTCAGATCCTGCAGCTGTTCCCATCATGCATCAGTTCTCTTGTGCAGAGACACAGGTAACAGGTAACAAACGTGCTGACGAGTTCAAACATCTAAATAATCCTCAGCCTGTTTCTGTCCCTACATCCCCTCAGAGATTTGGTTGCCACATCAACCACAGCCACCTGGATGAAAGCGTGCAGCTCTTCTTCTCCTGCTCGGTGCTCACCGGCTCATGCTGCTACTTCACTGTCACCGTCTTGTGTTGTGCTCAGAAAAGAAATGACACATGCTCTGAGGATGGTTCCAGCTCAACAGGTGTGACTCACCTGATCACATGATCATTTTGTGTTTGTTCTTTATTGAAGCTTCTGTGACACTGAGTCAGATCCTCTGTCTCACTTTGTCCTGCTGAGAAACACATTCTCTGCTCTGTGTGAAACTGACAACAGGAACCAAAGTGTCAGACAGAGTCACTAAATCACTAATGTGCAGAACAACAGGAAGCAAACCAGGACAGAGAACTGAGGGGACGCCATCTTGGATCTCCACCATGGACAGCTGATGGACATTGGCTGAACAGTGAGCAGACGGATTATAAAGCCACACCAACGACGGCTGATGAAAACCAGGCTGAGGCATTCTGGGACTTTCTGCTAAATGATTATTTCTCAGGATTATGATGCACTGAAGAGAAAATCTGCCTTTGATTCCTGCAGCACTGGAGCCATGCTGAGTGGCGGCACGCACACACACACACACACACACACACACACACTACAGACTGACACAACCCTGCAAATCTTCACACACTTAATGGATGAAGATGTGCAACATGTCATTTGTCTTTTGCAGAGTTGAATTTACAAAAGTCATGCATGAACTACTCTCTCTCTCTCTCTCTCTCTCACACACACACTTTAACCTTCAGCATAGACTGTGACTGCCAGTGTCCACAGAGCTCGACTCATTCTGCAGTCATTGAGATGCACAGCAGGAACTGAGCCGAGCTCCGCCAAGCTGTAGGCAGCCATTAACCACACAGCAGCTCAGGTTGTACAGTGGAGCCACATGCTAGCATGCTAACATGCTCACAGTGACAACGCTAACATGTGGCTGTTCAGCCGAGGAGAACGGGCCCGTGTGGTCTGTTAGCAAACACCAGCAGGCTGACGGGTTAAACTGGGACAACAGACAGTATGAGCAGCTACATGTCAGTAGCACTGTCAGTGTCTCACACACTGTTACTGAACTCTATTGATCTGTGTTGACCTTTTGACCTTTCTGATCCATCAGGTCAGGTCAGGTGAAGCTCAGCTCACATGTTTATGGTCCCAAGATCGATACATCGATAGATGGATCGACAGACAGACAAACAGACAGACAGGCAGGCAGACAGACAGACAGACAGACAACAGACAGGCAGACAGACAGACAGACAGACAAACTGATAGACAGACAGGCAGACAGACAGACAGACAGACAGACAGACAGACAGATAGATCTGTTGGTATTTCTATTCTTATGGCATCATTCAGTCAGTTACTCTCTTCTGTCAGTTGCTCTTCAGTCATTTGCTCTCTTCTGTCAGTTGCTCTCTTCTGTCATTTGCTCTCTTCAGTTAGTTACTCTCCTCTGTCAGTTGCTCTCCTCTGTCAGTTGCTCTCTTCTGTCATTTGCTCTCCTCTGTCAGTTGCTCTCCTCTGTCAGTTGCTCTTCAGTCAGTTGCTCTTCCTGGTGTGGCTCTAACCCGCAGCAGAACAGACACTGCGCTCTGTTATAATTGGGGTCAAGGAGAACTCATCATTTATGAAGAAACATCATCTTCTGTTTCTCTCTGCATTTTATCATCGTCTCAGGAGGGTGTGATGGCACCAGGAAAAACTGTGACCTTGCAGTTCCACTTCACTTCATATCCATTTGTGTGTGTGTGTGTGTGTGTGTGTGTGTGCCATCTAAAAAGATAGATACCATAGGAGGTTTATGTCATCTGACAGAGTGTCTCAGAGGCCCTTATAAACTAACCCTCACACACACATTCTCAGACTCAGTTTTCTGTGAGTGGACACACTGAAGCACACTGACCCCCGCCCCAGATACACACAGGAGGATGATGAGATTACCATGACAACGTGAAGGAGCGATGCAGGGTCCACTGAGAGAGACATTGACGACCTTGATGATTCATCGGCTCCTCCTCCTCCTGGTGAACATGTCCATCCTGTCTCTCTCACCATCGTCCACAGTGATGCTCAAACACTTTGCTCAAAGGCTCCAAGTCAGCAGCTGTGGACACACAGGAGAGTCTGACTCACCCTTCACCATCACTGTTATCACAGCCTTCTCCTCTGTCATCTGCGGTGGACACATCAGCATCCATTATTGCACGCACAGCCTCACCATGGCAACAGAGGAACAGAAGTGACAGAGGAGAGGAGAGGAGAGGAGAGGAGAGGAGAGGATGATGTAGGGATGGATGGAGGGAGGAGCTGCAGAAACAATCCTGTTTAAAGGGAGAGAGTGGAGGAGCTGTGAACAGAGAAGTGGGTCAGTCCTGAGTTTGGGTCTAAATAAATAATGAAGCAGCTTCGCAGTAAAAACTTCAAGTCCACTGATGCTGCACTGTTACAGTCACAGAGAGAGAGAGAGACAGAGAGAGAGAGAGAGAGAGAGAGGAGAGAGAGCATTAAACAGATGGGAATGTGATAGGTCACATCTGGTGATGGTGGGGAGGAGGAGCTTAACATAAAGACTGGATGCAGTGGAAAGTAGCTAGCTTGTTAGCAGGCTAATGTGTGTGTCCAAGTCAATAAACCTGACAAACTAAAGAGGAACGATGAAGACACAGTAAACTGAAGAGGGGGAGGAGTAGGAGCAGGAGGTGGAGGAGGAAGAGGGGGATTCTCTTCATCTCTCCGTCTGTCTGTCTCTGTCCAACTGTCTGTCTGTGTCCACTCATTTCTATTTGTCTCCACAGCAAACCTGTGTGTGAGAGTCCTGCACTAATGACAGTTGTACTGTTCACTCTGCTCTCTAATGTTATGAAGAAATAATGTGATAAATCATGACCTACTCCAGTCATCGATAGCTGATTCAGGCTCCGCCCACCTCCTGTGTGTCAGTGAGAGGACGCTCTGACATCAGCTCACATCAGGACAGAGGAGACAGTCACTGGAGGTTTTCTACAACATGTTCCTATTGTAATCATAAAATGTTATAACATAATCGAAGCTGGTCACAGTGTTTCATGTAATAACAGTATCACCATGATGTTGTGGTTTTTCTTGATATTCAGTGTCACTTCCTCCACAGCATCAGAAACAGCTGCTATGAGTGTGTGCGTGTGTGTAATCTAACTGACCACAGCTGCTGTTTATCATCTCCTGTTGTTACTCCTGCTCCATCAGGACACCACAGAACAGCTGAGGGACACACACACACACACACACACACACACACACACACACACACACACACACACACACAGCACCTGTTAAATGAGTTAAACTAGTTTGTGTAGAAGAGTGTAAATACACATCACTGAACATCACCCAGGAAGATGATCTTTGACCCCTGAGAGAAACCAGCATGGTGCTCCCTCTACCTTCTCTCTCAGCCTGGTCTGTGTGACGTCATCACAGAGACACAAGACGACCGCAAACAGTCACGTTGAAGAAATTCACTCAAGTCCAGAGTTCCAGAGTTTGCTGTTGTGTGGTGAGTTAAACAGTAATCCAGAAACGGCAAGCCTCACGTCACAGAGCAGGTTCACGGCAACAGAATGACCCAGGATGAAGGGCGTAGAGACAGACATACAGATGTGGAAAGGAGGGGTCACATGAGGAACAAAAGGTATTTACAATGACAGGTCCTACTGCGTCACCCCTATGACTGAATTAACAACACATGACTGAATTAGAGATGGGGGAAAGACAGATGTACTGGTTGTGTTGGGAAAGGCAGCGCTGTCATACAAGTGAATGGTATTGCATTGAGGAGAAAGACTAGAGGGTCAAACCAGGGGGGTGGAGTCAGAGACACTGCAGGGTTTTGCTCTCTTCACTAAACCAAATGAATATTTTCTTCCACAGTAAGTCACATGTCTGAACAGTGTTGTGACCTCTGACCTCTTTCTGCTTCCACATGAACTGATCTCTGCCCTTCTCAATTGTTGTGTATGTGAGACTCCTTTTTATCACTGATGCTTCACATTTGTCAACTTCTGCCCCGGCTCACAGCTCCGTGGAGAAGGTCTGGAGATGGAGAGTATGGAAAGGCAGCATATAATGAATAGTAAACAGTTGTTCAGTTCTTCTGATCGATGAAGATCGTTCTCACCATGACGAGACTGATGCTGTGTCTCGCCTCGAATACTTCCATAAGTACTCTGTCATGTACTATACTATGTACACTATGTACTTACTTCTGTAGTGCGCGACAGCTGGAGAGTTAACGTTGTCTCAAATCAACTACTGTCTTTGCAGTGGGTTAGCCCGTCAACACATCGACAGGCTTGTCTTGTCTGTAATGTCAATTAGTGATAATGAACGCGTTACTTGTGCTCTACATGATTCATATTCCGCTACGTAGCCAAGACAGCGATCATTACGGGAAGTGTCCATTGTCCCACACTCAACTTCTTGACTGTTATGAGCACCATCCAGGTACTCACAGTACACTGTGCATTTTGACATTTAGCCTAAAATAGTATGTGAGTGTAAGTATGGAATGAATGACAATGGCTGCAGCTTCAGCCAAAGCACCAGTCGCACACAGAGACACACTGAATCACACATATTGTACTGTTTTTCATCAGCACAATCACACACACATAGTGAGAGGATTGTTGTGTGGAGCCAGTTCACCAGGCCCCAAGCAGCAGCACATGGTGAAGCCATGTGACTCTCTCTCTCTCTCTCTCTCTGTGTCTCTGGGGCACATCTGCTCTGTCACAGGCTGGAGGATACACAACATCCGACCATCTGATACACACATACAACAAACACAAACTGTGCAGTGTCTGTGAAGTCGCACAGACAGATACTCACAAGATTAACCTTTGACCTCAGCTCTCTCTCTCACACACACACACAAACGCACTGATCACATGACCAACTTTCAGTCAAAGTTGACGCGAAGCTTCATGAACACACACTGCTCTGCTCTCACTCTCTGAGCGAGTCAGCTCCAGAGTGACAGTGTCACCTTGGAAACAAGCCAAATGACCAACTGCAAACAGAAGCCGATGAGCTCGTTATCTTCTGAGCTCCTGCACGACCACACGCTACACATGACATTTAAATGTAGAAATCAAACCTGTGAGCAGAGTTGGAAACTCTGAGATCTGAGAGAGGAGGAGGAGTGTGAGAGAGAAAGAGAGACAGAGACAGAGACAGAGAGAGAGAGAGAGAGAGATTCAGTGTGTTTAGTTAACATGTCGACCCACAATCAACCTCCCCTACACACACACACACACACAAAGTGCTGATGGTGCTGTTACCGGCTGGTGAGGCCGACTGAGTCGAGCGTCAGTAATGTAATGTAATGTAACATGATGTAATGTAATGTAACGTGATGAGATGTGATGCAATGTAATGTAACACAACGTGACATGAGGTCATGTGATGTACGGTGCGGTGCCGGGCGGTGCTGGGCGGTGCCGGTGGTTCTGGTGCTGCACACCTTCAGTGTCTGACCCAGTCTGAGTGACTGGACCCTGCTGCTCCTTCACTCTCAGACTCTGATGTTAATCACCTTAAATCAGACCCAACAACCCAAACACACTCAGGCATCCACAGCAGATTAGAGAGCAGAGCTTCACCATGAACACCACGCTGCACATGTCAAACCTCCCTCCCCCCTCAAGGCTGTTCCCAGTCCCACCGCCACCCCCACCCCCCACCCACTGCTGCTGCTGCATGTGCATGAGCCCAAAATAGCATCAGGCTGCAGAGGGAGATCTGCAGATGAGAGATGCACAACCCCAAGATTACACCTACTACTGCAGCTGCAAGGAGGAAGGAAAGGAAAGGAAAGGAAAGGAAAGGAAAGGATTAGCATTCCTCCCTCATATCTGGGACTGTGCCTCTGTTGAGGTTTCTCAGGCTTCTCTGTCGATATAACACTGATATTTCATCATTGCTCACTACAGTAGATTAGATTTCTGTCCTTAAATCCCTTTTCATACTTGAGCTTGAACTGCCTGTGGTATTAGTTGGAGAGCAATAATCTGCCTCAGTGTGAATCAGACGGATTCATCAAACCAGTGAACCACAGTGAGGAGGAAGAGAAGCAGTTCAGGGTCGCTGAGGAAAGATGTTTGTGGTTCAGTATGTTGTGTTCTTGACTGGGAGTGGCTTCATCTCTGTTTTTACATGAATGCTGAAAAAACTAATGGAAAATTCTTGGACTTTGGTTTTGTGCAGTTGTGCGTTTGTGTTTTTTCACTTCACTGCCTGCAGCTCTTTCTAATAGAGCGGACGCTGTGACAGTCCAACAGTAATAAGACTGGTGCGTAATAAATTGACAGTCGGAGCTTTTGTAGAGTTGACAAGTGACAAGAGTCTGGACTCAATCCCACAGACATCAGTCTACATGTAAAATATGTTATTATTTAATCTAACAATTACAAACACAAGTGACAAAGAGGCTCAGGGCCAGATCTGTCACTCAGGCCCCATTGATCTGCAGTAATGAAACAGTGAAACAGGAGAGAGGAGATCAGCAGCAGGCCACTGTGTCACAGTAATTACTAGGAAGAATGGCTCAATTAAAGTGTGGGTGAGTGGGAATACTTCGGAAACACAGTGGAAGATACATTTTCATCAGGAATATTGGTTTTCTTATCAAAAAGTTCAGGGCAGGAACTTGTCTTCACACACAACCTGTGAAGTCTCAGTGTTAAAGACTAAAGAGGTAACAAGCTCATTGAAGGAGGATAAGACTGTGTCACACATGACACTGATGGTTGAAGCCGTTTCTACTGTGATCGACTGGACTCTGTGAACAACATATGACGACTCCATCCATGTGCTGTGTTCTGGTTACAGTCATTAACTTCACTTAGTCAAAGGCAGCGGCAGCATGGAGCAAAGATCATCTTAACTTTTCAGTTCATCTTTGAGTGAAACGACCGACACAACGTCCAGCAGGAAAATTCATCTTTGACTTTGAACATGTAAAACAGTGCAGAA